>PVIU01000236.1:0-246070 GCA_004026605.1 Ondatra zibethicus
ATATCTGTTTGACAAGCACACCCTGGGACACAGTAATCAGAGCTAAGCTGACTTCCCCAAAGCCACAAGTGACTTTACTGGTCACTGAGGCAGTGCGTGCATGTCGGTCTGCCTTTATCTTTTCTATAAGTCGCACCAAAACATCCGCTTAAGTTCTTTCATTTGTACCATTTCTTTAAATAAAGAATTTTGGTACCCAGCTGTTGTCTTTGAGACTGAAAGTGTGTCAGCTTGCAGTTGTTTCCCTGTTACACTGATGACACCGAACACCTAAAAGAATACTTGTATTTATTAAACTCCTTAGTGTGGGGAAGATAGTCAGACACAGGTGTGTTCGGACAGGACTGAGGACCCCTGGTTCTGAATTATTTGCCAGACTGTCTCAGGAACATATTCTTTGGGTGTCGACAGCTGTGTGCCTCTGACTGGATCAGTGTCCTGCTGGCATCCATGCAAGATGAGGACCAGGCCGAGAAGCATCACTCTTAAGAAACACATTAGGTGCCAGTTTCATCCCTGTGGAAGATTTGAGAAAGTACCCCGCATGAGTTGGGAAAGTGCTCGGCTTAAGATTTTTTGAGGACTAAGGTTGAAGTTTGTCTTAAACACACCCGGGAGATCTGTAAAGTCAATGCCTAGCCCTAGAAGCAAGTTAGACCAAGAAGGTGGTTGTTCTGATCACAGATGAAACCAAGAATGGGGAAGTGGGAAATGGATTCCCCATGTGATCAGTGTGGGGGTGGGAATGTTCCTAACTTGGCAAATGTCCAGGAAATTTCAAAGAGAAATAACATGATGTAGGCTCGTGATAGCTTTTTAGCTGTTTTGGAAGCCCTGGGAAGGTATCCCCAGGAGACCTGGCCGATGCCTGGGGAGAAGGAGGAGTGTTTGGGGATGACCTATAGGCAAGTGTTTGTCATCTAGCTGATAGAGCAGTGAGGCTGGTCCTTGGCCTACTACTAGAGACTTAGTACTGTCTCAAGGCTTTTTGTCACCATCCATCCCTGCAAAAAGTAAACCGCCTGGCCAACTACCCCCTTCCCCAATAGCCGCCCTCCAGCATTCTGTTAGTGCAGTTTCACTTTCCAAAAGTGTTCTAATGTCAGGCACTTAGCTGAAATGGGCAAAAGGCCTCCCAACACATGGATCTTGCCAAGGTGGCTGTTAACTATGTGGGGCCATAGGTCCCCAGACCCATCAGCAATAATGGGGTCTTTGGAAACAGTGTCACAAGCATGTGGCACCTCATCTGGGTGGACAGACCTGTTTTCCGAGGTAGGATGGGGCTCTACGTGGTCCTTCAATATGGTGTGTATGTTGGTTGGCAGCTGTTCCAACTGGGGTTCTCTAGGATATCCTGTGGGACTCTCTGGAATGTTCAAGTTAAACTCCACAGTTTTCTTCTTCATGTGATTGACTTCTTGGTGCTCCGGGGAAGCCCCATCACCTAGGAGCAATTCGAACGTTGGTCTTGGTAGGTCTTGAGAAATTGCCTGGATGTCAAAAGCACTTCCCACTCCACAGGACCTTAGTTTGGTTCCCAGCACCCATACCTGGCAGCTCTTAGCTGCCTATAACTCCAGCTCCAGGAGATCAAACACCCTCTCCTGGCCAATGGGTTACCAGCACACAGGTGGCATATACTCAAAAAGACATACATACATAAAATACATCTTTAAAACAAAGTGTTCTTGGTCTCAGAAGTCATGGGTGTTAGGCTTTTGTCTTTAGTGTTCATACCTGTGACTAAGTAAGGCTTGGAGGATGCTGACTGCTCAGGAGGGAAGACCATGGGAGTGTGGCTGAGGGGTGTCTGTGGAGCACTGTGATAGCCTGGCCTCTCAAACAGTGGAGCAGCCCTAAAGGTGTCCAGACTCTTAAGTCTCCAGGCATTATCTTCCTGGTCACTAGAGTTCTTCCTGGCATTCTTACGCTGGCCCTGGAGGTAGGAGTCCTTCTTGGACCACAATAGTTTGGTCTTTGAGTCTGTCCTGGGAGGCTGGTGGTCACTGGATTGCAGCCCTAAGAAGCGGCCAATTACACTGCCATGATTGTTCTCGTCGTCGTCATCCTCCTCGTTTGGCTGAAATTCCATGTCTTCTTTATGCAGGCTGGAAGGAAAAGGTGTGCACGGGACTAAGTGGGTGGACCCGAAATGTGGGCGCAGGTCTTTGCCCAGGACCAAGGCTGCACAGCCTTCCCGGTGCCTCAGCTCTCACCTCTCCTTCCCAGGGAGTCTCTTAAGGCCCAGTTCACCTTAGGCTCCTTCTTGCTCACTGGCAACATTAAGTTCCCCAGCCTAGCGTTACAGATTTGGGGAGTGTGTGTATGTGTGTGTGTGTGTGTGTGAGTGAGTGTGAGAGAGAGAGAGAGAGAGAGAGAGAGAGAGAGAGAGAGAGAGGAGGGGGTGTGCCTGTGTATGACTATGTGAAAGCCAGAGGACAATCTCTATCTGCATTCTCAGGAACGCCATCTACCTTCTTTGGGACAGGGTCTCCCATTAGCCTCAAACTCACCAATTAGGCTAGACTATCTGGCCAGCAATCTACAGGGGTCTCTCTGCATCTTCCTCTTCACTAGGATTACAAGTGCATGCCACCATGCATGTCACTGTCTCGTGTGTTCTGGAGATCAAACTTGGGCCTTCCTGCTTTTACCAAGAGTAATTCTCTGAATCCCACAGGCTCCTGTTTATCAGCCACCGTGTTCAAGCATCTCTCTCCAGGCAATGAGAATATCTGCTCCTGGTAAAGTCAGCTCAGATAAGGCCCAGTAGTGTCCACGCAAAACCAAGAATTTGTTTCCCAGTGGGGAACAATATCTACCAAAAGGGTGTTTGGCTTCCTGGCAGCAGACTTCCTGAGGCTTCAGGATCTTTAACCTGTAAGAAAAAGCTTCTTACCCAGAGTAGAGCCTTTGCCCACATCCAAAGTCTCCCTGGCTCTAAGACCTACATGCAGGCCCAGAAAATCAAAAGCAATCTCTGTTCTGCATCCTACCGAGTCTTCGGCCATGGGCTGGAGCTTGCTCAGCTCACTAGCTTGCGCACATTCCCTGGAGGCAGGGGCCCCACCCAGGTTCAATGCTGGTGTTCAGATGAAACAGGCTCAAAAACATCTTCCAAAATGTTCCTAGTTAATTCTGATTTCAGTTCAATGGACTCTTTGGGTCATAAAAGAACAAAGAGAGAACAGCACAGTACAGTGTGCAAATTATGTCAGATACTCCAGTGCCTTCTCAGCTCTGTCATCCAGAGAACTGTGTGGGATGCGGGAAGGCCCATTTGGCCCACTGTATCCAGGAGGAATTCAGATGAAATGGGATTGTACAGAGGAAAGCATGGCCGCTGTGGGTGGAAGGAGGCCTTCTCTGCAGGACAGTCTATTCAGGAGACTGGGCCTCCCTTACTGTCCCTCCTCTACCCCAGGCTTCCCACACTTCCACGTCCACACAAAGGCTAGTTTTTCTGGTCAGAGTTAGAAAGCCGGTCTCGGCATCTCACTGCATCATCAGGCACTGGCTGCCCTTGGAGAGGTCCTATTTCTTCCTAGGCCTCTACACAAGGAAGGAGAGACTGGACTGGAGGGGCTCACACAGCACTGTGGAGGGTTAAGAGTGTGGAGGTAGCCAGGTGTGGTGAGGCATAGCAAGTCTTTAATTCCAGAATTTGGGAGGCAGAGGCAGGAGGATCTTTGTGAGTTCTAGGCCAGCCTGTCTAAACAGTGAGCTGTGTACAGAGATCTGTCTCAAGAAAATAGTAATAATAATAACAATAATAATAATAATAACGATAAAGGTAGAGTCACAGAGTGATGGTTCCCACCTATAGTCCTAGGCCTGGAGAGGCTGAGGCAGGAGAATTGTGAATTCAAGGCTAGCCTGGGCTGTCAAAGATTCAAAGCCAGCTTGTACTACATAGTAAGACCCTTGTCTTCAGCAAAACAAAACACCAAAAGCCAAGGTAGTGGAACCTGTCTGTAACCCCCCCCCCCAGCAACATAGTGAGTTTGAAGCCAGCCTGGGCTGTATGAGACTACCTCAAGGAAAACCAACAAAAGATAAAGAATGTGGAGCTGGATCTAGACACCTAGCTCACATGTGTTCTTTCTCATTTACGTAACTTTGGGCTGGGCAACTTTATTACCCCCTTTGAACTTACTTAATTGTCTGAAAAGTAGAGATAACAAAGGTTATTGGGAGGGAAAAAATGAATGTAAAGAGCATAGTCCAAGCTGGGCAGTGGCGGCCCACGCCTTTAATCCCAGCACTTAGGAGGCAGAGGCAGGTGGAGTTCAGTGAGTTTTGGCCAGCCTGGACTACAGAGTGAGTTCCAGGACAGCCAGGGCTACACAGAGAAACCCTGTCTCGAAGAGAGAGAGAGAGAGAGAGAGAGAGAGAGAGAGAGAGAGAGAGAGAGAACCTAGTCCACTAGCTAGTCCTTAATGGCACATATCGTGTAGTAGTAGCAAGAACTGTTCCAAGTTGCTAGAGAAGCCTTACTTGAACATTTCCATTTCCTCGCCCAGGTCTTTGGCATTGCCTACCTGATGTTGAAGGTGGAGCCCAAGAAGGAAGGCCGACGAGACTGGGCAGAAGCAGCTGTGTAGGGAGGTTGAGGCTCTACCTCGTTCCAGTACATGTCACGCTCCATGGGAGGCAAATCCTGGTGCATCTCATCCACAGACAACAGGGATACCTGGTTGCCAAGGACAGAGGGGGGTATCCAATAGAATGGGCAGCCCAGACAGGAACATGAGCTTGTGTGATGCCTTAGGAAACATCAGTTTGCTCTCTCTGGGCCTCAGTTTCCCCACCTGTGATACGGAAGAGACTGATGCTTACTTGCAGCCTCCAAAGTTGAGGTGTAAGTTCTGGGAGTGAATGATTGACTGAGAAAAGGGCTGATGTTTGAGAAGGGGAGGATAATTTGCTGTGGAGTCTCCTCGGAAAACTACCAAGGCCCCTCTTGGGATCCAGTTTGAGAAAGATCCATGGCACAGTCTTCCCCCTTCCCGCATACCTGAAGGTTTCTGTCAATGATAAAGTTGGTCTCAAAATCATCATCATCCTCTCCGAAAGGGTTGATGAGCTGCTCTGCCACCTTGGGGATGGGGGTGGGGGTGGGGTGAGGCTCTGAGAACCTTGACACTCTGGTTCCCATCCTAAGCCTTGGGTCCTGCCATTTCCACTTCCTTGTGATACCCTGCCTGTCTTCAAAGCCACAACATTGGGCCCTAGCACCCTCCCCATGGGGCTTCTACTCCTCTCACCCTCATGAGCAACCTACCCCTGAAGACCAGCTGTCCCTTCCTATGTCACTCAGCTGAATCACCACCTTGATCCCACCCGAGTAACTAACTCACCTCAAGTTGCATTGATTTTTTTTTTTGTAAACTTATTTATTTCCCAATATGCATGGGTTTGTTGTTTCATGGTGTTAGAGATAAGTGCTGAGGCTGTGCTGAATTACAGTGGGCAGGAGGGGAATGTCCCTGACACTAATATCTAAAACACTAAAGCAAAGCTTCACAGGGGTGATGACCATTTTGTGGGCCCAGGGGACATCCTGATAGCAAGTCTCCTCGGAAAACTGCTGAGGCCTCTCTTGGGATCCAGTTTGAGAAAGATCCATGGCACAGTCTTTCCCCCCCCCCCATACCTGAAGGTTTCTGTCATCCTGATAGCTAGTGAGGCACCTCAGATAATTTTAAGCATAAAAGTAGTATAATCTAGTTGAGCTTTTAGAAAACAAAAGCAACTGGGAGAAGGTATATGGAGACTATAATCTCTCTCTCTCTCTTTCTCTCTCCCCCCCCCGGGTGTGTGTGTGTATGTATGTGTGTGTTGGACAGAATAATTTGTGTGTGTGTGTGCTCATGCATGTGTGATATGCATGACCTTCTTTTTTAGCTGCTTTATCTCCCTCCCAGGTGGCTGCTGGCCATAGCCCTTCAGTCCATGCCTATGGTGGTATCCAGTGAGGCCTACCTTCAGCCAGCCCATGTAAAATAAGAATTGCAGGATTGTGAAGACAGGCACAACGAGGTCCATCTCATGGCCTGGGTAGTTCTTGGCTGGGTTCAAAAACTGCCGCCCCACCAAGCATGCGAGGAAAAAGCTGTATACAGCCACTGTCACCACCTGGAAGGAGAAAAGGCTCAGGTGCCAGAAAAGGGCTAAGCAGAGACCCTGGAATTGGAAGCCCTCAGTCTAAAGCCTTCCTCTGACCTCCACACTCATGTGACTGGGTTTCTGTTTGCCTTTTTTTTTTTAATTTTTTTTTTTGGTCTGGTGTGTGTGTGTGTGTGTGTGTTTTGTTTCTTTACTTTTATTTTTTTGAAACAGGGTCTCATGTAGCCCAGGCTGGCATGAAGCTCACTATGTAGTCAAGGATGACCTTGAACTCTGCTCCTCTGGCCACCAGATCCCTAGTGCTGGAAACACAGGTGTGTGCCAACCATGTCCAGTTTCATGCAACGCCGAAGATCAAACCCTGGGATTCATGCATGTGCCAAGCCCTGCCCGGTGAGCTCTACCCCATTTGCTCCTCTTTAAGACCAGGATGGGGGCTGGAGAGACGGCTCAGAGGTCAAGAGCACTGGCTGTTCTTCCAGAGTTCAATTCCCAGCAACTACATGGTGACTCACAGCCATCTATAATAAAATCTGGTACCCTCTATCTATAATAGAATCTGGTACCCTCTTCTGGTGTGCTGGCAGAACTGGCAGAACACTGTATACATAGGAAATAAATAAATCTAAAAAAAAAAAAAAGAAGAAGAAGACTAGAATGCTCACACACCCTCTGCTGGGCTGGACCAGGCAGGAGCACAGATGCCTTGACCTCAACACTAGGAAGAATCTTCCAAGTCCAGGCCTAACTCCCAGGATGGGAATCTGTCCTCAGTCTCTAGGGAAATGTGCTTTCTGGATTTTCCTAGCCGCCCATCCGATCTCCCATAGGGACAGCCTCACCAGTCTCGTCCTTACCTGTGTGTACACCAGTGGGATGCTGATCCAGTCATAGGCATACAGATGTCCACACTGAGTACGTAAGGTGCACATCTCCTGGAGGGTGGGGGAGAGAGAGGAGGTGCTGGCCACCACCTGCTCCCCCAGAACCTCCCGCAGCTCTCCCACAGATATAATGCAATGATGTTAATGCGATAGCTTTGGCTGTGTGGTCACAGGCAGTTCACTAGACCTCTGTGTCTCAGTAGCTTCATCTAGCAAAAAAGAGCCAAGACTTCACAGGCTCACTCAGAGAGGAGACAGAGGGGAGATTTGGAGAGGGGCCACTTTGGGCTGTGGATTCTTTTCAAAAATATCATACACCACCAGGACAGGCTGTGGGAAGAGCCTCCAGCCTTCTCTTTAAAGGAAGCCACAACCCTTCCCACTGCATCCCATCTGTGGGCTCACGTTCATCAGGCTCTGGAGCAGGACAGTGTCCCGGATTCGACCTCCAACATAGGCTTTCATTGACAGGTTGGCAAACCACACCCAGGGCACCCAGAATGTGTTGTGTGGTAGGCCCAACTTCTGCAACTGCTTATATTCCCCAGGGGTCATAAAGCCTGCAGGGCAGAGTGGACAAGGCAACAGGTAACCCTGCAAAAGAAGTAGCCTGCACCAGGAAACCCAACCAGCCTGTCTGAGCTCCTAGGGATTTCTGTGCTCTTTTAATGTGTTTGTTTCAACACGCAAAATGGCTGAGCCCCAGTTAGGTGCTGTTCTGGATCACATAGGACAGGAGGTGGGAGGGTAGAGGGCTTTGCTATTAGCTAGAGTCAGGCCCCGGAAAAGTGAAGTGAAAGTCAAGGACCCATGTTAAGCCATCCAGTCCGGAAACCGGAAATCAGGACAGGCAGAGAGAAAGGATGTAGATCCAAGTTCCATCAGTCCCCAAGCCCCTTCATTTAGCCCTGAAGGGTTCTTGACCTTTCTCAAATCCCTACCTTTTTAGTTTACTCTGGCCTCGCCCCATTTCTAGCACTGATTCTGGCCTGCCCAATTCTGTCCCAATTCTGACCCCGTTAGTCCTGCCCCACCTCAACCTCTTCAAGTCCAGAGGACTTTGGCTCCACCCAGCGTCAGCTCCTGCCACTCCAAGTCTCAGGTCACGCCTCGGGTCAGCTCCGGCCCTGCGGCCCCGCCCACTCCAGGTACTGCCTACCGGCTTGCACCAGGTGGTCAAGACTGGGAAAGCGCTTGTAGACCGCGGTGCTGATGCTGCGCAGGATGAGCACTTGGCCCAGGATGGCGTACCGGATGAGTGTGCGCCGCAGCAGCCGACCTTGCTCGTCCTTGCCCTCCACGAAGCCTGACACCTGGCTCATGAGGCGGTCGGGCCAAGGCAAGCTCTCGTACTGGTTCCACCAGCGGGTCACCACCAACGTCACATAGAAACCTGGGCATGAGGGATGAGGGACGAGGGGCGAGGGGACGGGCTGTGGCCAGAGACCAGCGCCGGGAAAAGCCTCGGTTCCTGTCTTCCTGATACATGTGGGCCCAGCTTCAACATTTTCAGAAGACCACTGGCCCCTCTACCCCACTCCCCGCCTCTGGTGGAGGTCCGCCCATTGTGTGCCTGGAGCTAGGGGACGAACACTGGACCCCGAACAGCCGCAAGGGGGCGCTCACCCAGAACAAAGGATATAGGGATGAGCTGAATGTAGTTGTCGCAGTACAGAGCCAGCTTCTCAAACAACAGCTGCTGGTCATTCGTGAGAGCCATTCTGAGAGTGGATGAGGCATTGAGAGAAGTGTCTAAGAATGTGTCCCTACTCCCCGCTGTTGTGGGAAGAGCAGGGCTATCTGTACTATCTGGATGTTGTCCTTTCAACTGGTCTGGCCCAGGTCCCCATCTGGTTAAGGTGGGTTCTTGGAAGAGGTTACTTCAGGCATTGTGAATGTGAGTATGTGGTGTGTGTGTGTGTGTGTGTGTGTGTGTGTGTGTGTATCTATGTTGCCACAATGGTAATGGAACCAAGCTCTTACTTATGTTAGGAAAATACTCCACTCCAGCAATGATATATATTATATTCCCAGTCCTCTACTGACCCTTTTAAACAAACCCAGGGACAGTAAGGGACTGGAATGATAGTTCGGTGGTTAAGAACATTTGTTGCTCTTTCAAAAGAACCAGATTCACTTCCCAGCATCCACCTGGCAACTTAGAATTATCTGTAACTCCAGTTCCAGGGGGATCTGATGCCCTCTTCTGGCCTCCTCGAGCAATGCACATACATGGCGCACATACATACATACCAGTAAAGCACTCATACACATAAAAATAAATCTTTAAAAATAAATAACAGCAAGTGGAAACAAAGGGGTTGGTATTTTTAGAAAGTATAAGGTAGAAGGCTTCATAGCTCAGTGGGTACAGTACTTGCCTAGCACAAGTGAGTTCATAGGTTCAATCTTGGCACCACATGTGGGACTGAACCCAGGCATGGTGTCACACACACACACACACACACACACACACACACACACACACACACACGAAGGTGGAAAGGGATGGCCAAGCTGAGCATCTGGTTTTAGGGCAATGAAGTGGCTTTTGATGGTACTCTAATGGTACATACAGGTCATGGAAGATACATTTGTCCAAAGCCATAGGATGCAGGAAACCATGCATGAGCCCTAATGAAAACTATGTACTTCTAGTGACACAAGGTAAGTTCACTGACTGCAGCAAAGGTGCCAGTGTGCAGCTGTGCTTTGCTAAAGTAGAGGGTGGGATGGGCACGGATGAGAAATCTTTGTATCACCAGAATTAGAGGTATTTTATATTTTTCTTTTTATCCCTTTTTTTTGGGGGGGGGAGGTTTGGAGCCTGGAACTAGCTCTTGTAGACCAGGCTGGCCTTGAACTCACAGAGATCTGCCTGCCTCTGCCTCCTGAGTGCCACCACCACCCAGAATTTTGTATTTTTCAGTCCATGGTAGAATGATTGCTTTTTAATTTTTTATTTATGTATTTATTTCTTGTGTGTGTGAGAGAGATCAAGTATGTGTGCACATGTACCATACACATACATGGAGTTCAGAGGACAGCGTGTGGGAGTTGGTGCTCTCCTGTAATTTGTGGGTCCTAGGGATTGAACTTAAATCCTCAGGCTCAACTGTAGGTGCCTCCAATTACAGAGCCATCTCTCCATCCCATGCTTTTTCACTTCAAATGTTATCAGGTATTCTATAACTATACCCATCCGACATTCTTTTGTTCATAAAAACATTTTCTTGAAATAGGTGTGTTAAACTGTATTGTGGCTGCCTGAGTGCCTCAGCAGGACTAGCTCAGGCCTGTGTTCCAGGTCCCTCCCTGGGTTGGAGAGAAAGAGCTCCTGAGTCACTTCTGGACTGGTGTGTGTGTTTATGTGTGTGTGTGTTGGGGATCAGATCCAAGATGACACACATGTCAGGAATCCCTTCTGGTCTGATTTGTGGTGTGTGCATGTGTGTATGCATATGCGTGCATGCGTGCGTGCATGTGTGTTGGGGATTGAGCCCAAGATGACACACATATCAGGCAACTATTTCTCTGAGTTACATGCTCAGCTCTGGGTTTTTTTCTTTTTTTTTCTTCCCAGCCTCCACCCCCAGTAGCCAGAGCCTTATAAACAAGCTGGAACATTGGACCCTCTCCTCCCCAACTCCTCCCATTTTCACTGCAGGCTTGGAGAGCCCTCCTGCAGATGCTCCACACACACACACCCACTCTCTTACCTATAGACTCCACGAATGGCATAGTAGAGAAACATGAAGATGAGGAATTCCCCATACAGCAGTTTGTAGATGCTGCCGCGCCAGCACAGGAGCAGGCAAGAGAAGGAACCAAGACGGGCATCGGCTACTTTGTTTGTGTAGGTGATAGTCATGGCTTGGGCAGCAGTAGGTGGGCTTGGGTCCTGGTCAGCAGGCAGAGGGTGACACAGAGGGATAGGGTAGGAACACATGAAGACCTTGGGCAGGTCTGTGACTTGCCATGTGCCCATGACAAAGTCAGCTGCAAGGGTAGTAGCAACATTCACACAGAGCTCAGGGTCCCAGAGCCAGGCAGCAGGAGTGCTCAGCCCGGTTCCCAGCTTCCTCAATTACACTGGAGTGAGTAGCTCAGGAAAGGGGTACAGGCTAGTCCTGCTCACAGCCATGTCCCTGTTCCCAGCACACAGTCTGAAAGGAGGAAATGCCCTGCTAATGGTTACTGGATGGTGACCATTTCACCTGCTGCTGTAACCACCTCGGGGGATGGATGCTTTTCCCGAGGTAACTTGTGGCTCACTTCCACTTTAGGTCATCTCCTAGGAGAAATGTCCCCAGCCATCCTACTGGAAATAATGTCTCAGTTGTCACCAGTGGTGTCTTCCCAGTTTGCTTGATCCTTCTACAAGTTATCTGAAGTCATGTGACACAGGATACCCCTGCTTACTGTTTATTCTCTTCTCCCACTGGAAGCCCTTAACGTATTCTTGGAGCGGGTGCTCAGTACAAACTGATTAAAGCTATGATTGACTACTCCCTTTCCACCGTACAGAGTCCATCTCCCCCACACGTGCACCAATATGTGCCCATCACACCCGCAATCATCCACCCCTTAAGGTCCACAAAGCCCCAGCACTGTCCACTTGGGCAACCCCTACTCACAGGTAGGGTTCCAGCAGTTCAGGCAACCCCATAAAAGTCCTGGCCACTGGGTTGATAGGACTCTCTGAGACCCTGAGGCAGGTACCCCTGGCCATACTTGGAGGCTGGCACTGCCCACCTACATATGTGCTGAGTTGTCACCTGACTTTCTAAGCCAAAGCTTGAACAAAGGAGCCCTTGTCCCTGCCCCTCCTGTAATCTGCTCAAGCGCAACAGCCAGCCCTGTCTGGGCAGTGTTCCTCTAATTCCTTCCTGGGGGTGTTGAGCTAAGAACAGGCCTGAAATTGAGGATCACCCCCCTCTTCCATGGCTCTAAACTTTAGAATCAAGAAATCCGTGTGGCCACCACTGTGTCCTGATTTCTGAGGTCTTTCAGAGAAAGTTGGGGGCAGGATTAAGCCTCATCTAAGGTACCAGGAGTTCAGTGGAATAAATCTTGTCCAGGCCTCTGGGGGCCCCTCCAGAAATGACTATAGCCCACTGCCACAAGTCCCTGGCTTCTAGTGACCTGTGTGCTAGCCCTGACTGGGCCTCAGCATCAGCATCTCAAAAGGATGTGTTGCTTTGGAATTTCATCAGCACAGTAAGTAACAGCAATCTGCATACACTGGTAAGAAGCTCTGATTGGCTGCTGGTGACATCATAGGTTGTGGTGGCTGTGATTGGTTGACAGGGCCTGCTAGTAGGTACCTCGGAGGTAAGGAATGATTGGAAGGCCAGGTGTGGCAGCTGGCCTTGGTGGGAGAAAACCAGATGCCTGCTGGTCAAGCTACCTAATTCCAGACAGCCTGAGAGAAACAAAGGCTCTACCCATGCCCCCAGGGGCAGCTGGGCAGCATCTCAACAGCTGGGCAGACCTTAGCAAACCTGTCCTTTCTGAAGGCTCTTCTGAGCAGCGGGCTAAGACGAGGGGCGGGGTTAATCAACAAGCTCGTCTTCCATGAAGAGTGCAGACTCCACAGAGCACTGGTTCTAAGTCTCCACTGACATGTACCAAATGCGCAGCTCCTCTGGGTCTTTTTCGGGAGTGTGGTGCTGCGTCCTTGAGATGTTGCATTTTTATCAAGAGCTTCAGGAGTCTGTGATTTGGGTGGTCTTGGGAACCACACTTCTGGAAGCCCAGCTTGCAGTTTGACCCTGAGTCTTCAAATGAAGCTGCCCTCCTACTCCCTGCTGTTACCCTCCTCCCACCGCTCCACTCCCTACGGAGGCTGAGCTTGCAGGTGATACTGGCCTGTGTGATTCTCTGTCCAGAAACGGGGAAATAGCTATTTCACCATGACCTTGACTACTTTTCTAATCACAGCGAACAATAAAGCTGGTGTTATCCTGAGAGTCTGCTGAGACCCAGGGCAACCTTGGAGGAAAAGCAGCCACCCCTCCCTGCCACCCTGTTCCTGTCCTTACTTGAACAGAAAAGGGACGGAACTGATGTGAGCCTCAGTCTTTTTGTTTAAACACAGGGTGAGATTAAGTGCTGCCCTGCTGCAGGGTGAGCAGGAGGGATGACAGACAAGCCAGGCCTGGGGAAGATCTGCAAAGCATGGTGCCTGTGCCCCACCTGGCAGGTGCACACAGGGCAGGCTCGCCTGGCCTAGGTGCTGGTTTGCAGTTGTAATATACAGCCTGGGCTGAGAATTCCTCTTAGCCACAACACATACTGACACTCAGAAGAGAGCTTACTGTCTACTAGGCTTTACACACACACACACACACACACACACACACACACACACGATAAGGTGCTTGCCATGTGCCCATGAGGGCATGAGTTTGGATCCCCAGCACCCGCCCATGTAAAAAGCGGGGTATGGCGTGTCTCTATAACCCTGGTGCTGAATGATATAGACAGTAGGGTACCTGGAACTCACTGGCCAGCCATTCTAGTCAACATGGGCTCCAGGTTCAGTGAAGAGACCCTGTCTCAAAAAATAAGATGGTGGTCAGATGTGGGGGCATATGTCTCTAATTGCAGCACTTGGGAAGCAAAGGCTGAACTGTATGAGTTCAAGTATAGCCTGGTCTACATAGTGAGTGCCAGGCCAGCTAGAGATACACAGTGAGACCTTGTATCCAACAAACAATAAGGTGGAGATCCATGAGACAGACAACCAACAATGTCCATGGCCTCCGCATGCATGTACATACACACACACACATGCACACGCCCCACCGTCTATGTTTTATTTGAGGTATGCTCTCATGTAGCCCAGGATAACGCTGATTTACTAGGTAGCCCAGGAGGACCTCGAACGTCTAATGCTCCTGTCTCTGCTTCCTGAGAGCTAAGATTACAGGAGTGAATCACCATACCTAGTTTATGCAGTAATGAGGATCCCATGAAAGACTTCATGCATATTAGGCAAGCTCTCCTTCCACTGAGATACAACCACAGCCTAATAAATATATTTAAGACAAGTTGAACCAGTTTCTGTCACACATTCTGTTTTAGATTTAAAAACAACAACAACAACAACAAAAAACCCCTGCAAACCCTGACTTTGATGGACGTAGGAGCATCCCTCATATTGACCACTAGAGGGAACCATTGACTTGCTTTTTGCCGGGAAGCCTGCTCCAGCTGTCCGGGTGTCAGGGAAGAGACAAGCTGACTTTGGAAGGCTCTATTGTCTCCCTGATCATTACCAGTAGCTGTAGAATCCTTTCAAGGAGCTGGGAGGTGCTGGATCCCTTCTTCCCTTTTCCATGAAGCCCCCATGCTCCTCATCATTAGCCCAGCAACCCCTACAGACCACACTTCCTAGTGCTGTTCCCCATCCCAGATGTGCCAAGATGTCTGCAGAGACTCTGTGAACAAGCTGCTCCTGGACTCCCCCCACTCTAGGCGCTCTCCAACACAAGGCACGGCCTCCCACAGATTTCAGACACGAAAATGTCTCCAGCCAAGCAAGCAGACCTCAGGGAGACAGTAAAGCCGAAGACATACCTGGGTGCAGGATCCCGAGTATCCAACTCAACCCAGATCATTCTCTTTTACTATCCATTCCACAAAGACGGCATTCAACAAAACATCTCTGAGGCCAGCATGGAATCCATTCCAACTCCTGTCTCTAAGAAGTCACAGTGGAGTGACAACTAGAGAAATATTTTTAAACCTCCAGCAGAGAATGAAAGCGACCACGTCTGAGAGACCAGGAAAATGTACAGAGAGGTAGCATTGGCATTGGGGCTTGGAACAGGAATAGGACCTTACGGAGCCGAGCAGCCCATGGCATTACTGAGGGCAGTGGAACATATACACTCAGGCGACACTGGAGCTCAGGGCAGGACCTTTTGACTGAGGTCACATCATTATCAATGAAAGACTAGGACCTGGGACCATAAGTGTAGTGATATTTCATTTTTTTTTTTTTTTTTTTTTTTTTTTTTTTTTTTTTTTTTTTTTTTTTTTTTTTTGGTTTTTCGAGACAAGGTTTCTCTGTAGCTTTGGAGACTGTCCTGGAGCTAGCTCTTGTAGACCAGGCTGGCCTCGGCCTCGAACTCACAGAGATCCATCCGCCTGCCTCTGCCTCCCAAGTGCTGGGATTAAAGGTATGTGCCACTACCGCCCAGCCATTTGTATTTTAATAAATAAAGCTAGTCTAAAGATCAGAGAGTGAAACAGCTGCGTGCTCAGTCACACAGACCAGGCAGTGGTGGCACACACCTTTATCCCAGTAGCCACACTAGTTTGCCATGGAAGCTGGGCGGTAGTGGTGCACGCCTTTAATCCCAGCACTAGAGAAGAATATAAAACAGAAGGAGACAGGTTTCAGACAGTCTCATTCTGAGGATTCCTGGAGGCAGGATCACCATTTTGGACTGAGGTAAAGGTAAGAGCCAATGGCTGGCTGTTTTGCTTTTCTGGTCTTCAGGTTGAATTTTATTAATCATGCTACACATAAATCTTCTGACTTTGGATCCTGGACCCCTTCTATCCCCAACCATGACCTCTGCCCTGGACAGGGGCTATCCAGGACCTGAGGCTTACCTCTTAGGGTCTCCGTTGGGGTTGAAAGAAGGTCTGAGGAATAAGGGGTGTGCAGAGAAGACTTTGAGGGTAGCAAAGCCCATGCTCTCGAGCCCTCTGGTAGAGAGCCATGTCAGAGAGCAGGCAGCGCACAGCTGGGCTGACAGGTGAAGGTTCCAGACCCAGAACATTATAGTCTTCCCCTCTAGGATCACCATGGCAACAGGAGCATCACAGAGGACCTGACCTCTGCCAAGCGGGTAGAAGAGGACCAGACTTGGCAGAGGGCAGTAGGCAGGAGGCCCTCGGGTGGGTCTAGTGGGCCTGGCTGCCATCTCCTAGTTCTGTATAGGGTGCCTGCCAGCCCACTCTACTCCTCTGGGCCAATCACAGAATAAATAGGGCAGAGGCCAAGAGGAAGAAAGAAGTAGATGAACACAGCTGGGCAGGGAAGCAGAGGACAAATGGTACCACTCCAGGGACAGAAGACACCTCTTCCCTGATGCCAGGCAGACCTGGTTCCTAAAGCTCCGGGGGACTCTGACCTCTTCAGAGGGACAACCTGAGGCAGGGAAGGCTGGGACATGTCAGTCCAGCATCACCAAGCCATATCCGGCCAATAGCAATGAGATAGTACAGAACAGATCCGAACCGACCCAAAAAGAGACACGTGGTGAGTTTTCAGCACAGCCTGGGTGAGAGCTGGGATCCCTGCACTGTGCTCTGCTTCATGGACTCCACCCTGCGGAGACCAGCCAGGTGAGGCCCTGACCCTACCCCCATCTTTTCATCCCATCTCCACCTGTTTGGTGAATTTGTTTTACAAAAAAAACCAGGGTACCCACATTCTGAGAACATACTGTAATGCTGAGCTGAGTCATTTCTGGTTTTTATTTTTTTTGTCTTTGTGTGTATGGGTGCTTTGCCTGCACATTTATCTGTGTAACACACGCATGCCTGGTATTCCTGGCAGCCAGAAGAGGGTATAGGATCCCTTGAGACGAGTTATAGACGGTTGTAGCCACCATGTGGGTACTAGGGATCAAAGCCTGGTCCTCTGAACTGATGAGCCATCTCTGCAGTCCCACGAGTGAGTTCTTGATGTAACTTTGTTTAAGCTCCCGAGAGAGGGGGACGGTTCTAGAGGGCATAGCTTTTTCTCCAAGGGCTCCTCAGTTTCAGTGAACTGCTTTACCTGTCCATCTCTTCCTAGAACATAGACTCACACTGAGGCCACTTAGCGTATATACCATACAGAAGTTTGTTAGAGAGCAAGACTTTCAGGCTATATCCCAGACCCCCTAAGTCGTAATATGCATTTACTTTTTTTGAATCATGTTGATTAGTTTGTGTGCGTGTGTGTGTGCGTGTGTGCGTGCGTGCGTGTGTGTGTGTGTGTGTGTGTGTGTGTGTGCTTGAGTACCCTAGTACACATGCAGAGGTCAGAGGACAACTTTTGAGAGTTCTCTCCTTCCACCGTGTGGGTCCCAGGCATCCACGTCAGTCTTGGCTGCAAATATTCTTTCCAGCTGAGCTATCTTGCCAACCAGGAATCTGCATTTTAAACAAGTTCTCCAGCTGAATTCAGTGCAGTATACAGCCTAGGTTGTGAGAGGTTAGCTTCAGGTGATGATGAAAGAAAGAAGTTTATTATTGTATATATTTCAGAGCACTGGATTGTTTTCTGTCTGTCTGTTTGTTTATTTTTGTTTTTTGAGACAGGATTTCTTTGTGTAGCTTTGGAGCCTGTCCCAGAACTCATTCTGTAGACCAGTCTGGCTTTGAACTCACAGAGAGCCACCAGTCTCTGGGATTAAAGACGTGTGCTGGGATTAAAGGTATACATCACCACCACCACCACCACCTGGCAAAGCATTGGATTCTTTTGTTTTTTAGACAGCCCTGAACTTGATTAGTATCTGAAGATGACCTTGAACTCCTAATCTTCCTACCTCTGTGTTGAGGTTGCAGGCCCAATTTATGTGGTGCTGAGGATTGAACCCAGGGTCTCTTGCATTGATAGATAAACATTCCACCAACTGAGCTACATCCCAGAACTTTCTTTTTCTTTCTTTCTTTCTTTTTTTTTTTTTTTTTTTTTGGTTTTTCAAGACAGGGTTTCGCTGTAGCTTTTGAAGCCTGAAGCCTGTCCTGGAACTAGCTTTTGTAGATCAGGCTGCCCTCGAACTCACAGAGATCCACCTGCCTCTGCCTCCTGAGTGCTGGGATTAAAGGCACGCGCCACTACCACCCGGCCACCCCAGAACTCTTTATGCTTAGTTGAGAATGTTCTTCGACACCTAAAACTTTTTAATTTTCATGAATTTTGATCTTGCCAAATCTAAGGTCATGAATATTTACTTACTCCCTGTTTTCTTCTGAGAATTTCATGGTTTTAGCTCCTACATTTAGGATTTGACATATTTTCAGCTCATTTGTACAGATGGTGTGAGGTAAAGGCTCAAGGGCTTATGCTGCATATGGACACCCAGGTGGCCAAGCCCTCTTTGTTGGAAAGCTTTGCTTCCCTCATCCAGTAGTTTTGGCGCCGTTGTTAGAGATCAGTCTGTGATAGATGTATCTATTTCTGGAGTCTCTACTCAATATCATTGATTTCTGTATCTGTCCTGACGACAATACAACACTTGTTGTTTGTCTGGTTTTGGTTTGGTTTTTCTTTTTCTTTTGCTTGTGCATGTATGTGTGATATATATGTGTGATGTACATATGTATATGCAAAATATGTGTGTGAGCATATGTGTGTGCGTGCATATTGAGGCCCTAGCTTGATGTCAATGTCTTCCTCACTGGCTCACTACTTCATTTACTCAGGCAGGATCTCTTGCTGAACCCCGAACTCACCAATTGTGGCCAGTCTAGCTTGCCAACTTGTCACAGGGATACTCTGTCTCTGTCTCCAGAGTGCTAGAATGACAGGTGTGTGTTAAGTCTCAGACGCTGGGACAAATGGCTGAGATGCCTATTTGACATATAAAAATCAACCTGGCCACCAGGATCCCCCTAGCTATCAGGGCTTGCATACCCTTTCTCTACCTGAACTCTCCAGTCCAGAAGGCTGGGCTGCTCTTCCCTATGTAATACAAACACATTGTATTGTATTGTATTGGCTACCCACTCACTCCTTTAGTACCTTTGGGACTCCTGGCTGCTGCACCTGGTTCCCCCTCTCCCCATCCCTTCATTAAACACCTTAAATGTTGTAATCAACTGATCTCTGAAACGTTTTGAAGACCATTATTTATTACATATATCTGATTTTAGGCTCAACCTTGAAAACACTTACAGGAGGCTAAAGAAAGCTTGTCATTAAATGAATTAATAACAGTTTACAAGTTAGTAACTTTTGTAAGATTAGGATTTTATAGCTTTACCCCTGTTAAGTTTGAACTTTAAAAGTTTGAGTTGAAGATTTAGTTGAAGATAAACTTTTACCATTACCAGAATATCACAGTTTCTTTGATCCAAATAAATAAAGTTAACAAAGGAAGCAAAGACGATGAAGCTAGACAAATATTAGAAATGAGCAGACCTTAGGAATTTATGAATCTTATTTACCAAATATTTATCAAATATGTTGTTACTTACCTAAATTTTCTAGAAGCTTGATGCTGATCCGTTAGCAAAGCGATCTTAGAGAACCCACGACCACCATCCCAGGAACGACACCACCCACAATGGACTGGGTCCTCCCCTATCAATCCCTAGTTAAGTAAACGCCGTGCAGTTGGATCTTATGGAGGCGTTTTCTCAAATGTGGTTCCTTCCTTTCAAATAAGCCTATAGTTTGTATGTCAAGTTGGCATAAGACTAACCATTAGAACTTCTATAATTGTAAGTTTCTATCATCATATATAGGCATCTCAACCATTTGTCCCAGGGTTTGAGACTTAACAGTGTGCACCACCAAGCTAGGTTTATACACTGACAGGTGGTGGGTAGGCATGCTGTTTTGAAGTCAAAAGTGTGAGTTAGGATCCGTGGGAAAGATGACCGAAGTTCAGTCCTCAGAACCCACAAATGGAAGGAGAGAACTTACTCCCACAAGTTATCCTCTGATTTCCACACTTGCTCCATAGTACATGTGCATCAACTTTCCCTACTCCCCTACCCTCCTGCCCCTCCATGTACACACGCTTCAAATAAGCAAATGTTAAAAAAAAGAAGTGTGGGTTCTCCTACTTTGGTCATTTAGGATGTGGTTCAGGTTCATTTCGTTTGTGGTGACACCCCTGACAGAAGCCCTTTCAGGGAGGAGGGGCTTGTTTGGTTTATGATTCCAAGTCACAGCCCATCATTTTGGGGAAGTCAGGCAGTCGGAACTTGAAGCAGCCAGTCATGTACATAGTCAGGAGCAGAGAAAGAAATGGTTGTCCTTTGCTAACGACTCAGCTCTCTTCCTCTGCCCTTATGCAGTCCAAGACCCAAACCCAGGGAATGATGTCTCCTACCTTCAGCCAGGGTCTTCCACATCAACCAATTAGTGTAATCAAGAGAATCCCCAAGTTGGGCAATGGTGGTGCACGCCTTTAGTCCCAGCATTCAGGGAGGCAAAGGCAAGTGGATATCTGTGGATTCAAGGCCAGCCTGGTCCACATAGTGAGTTCCAGGACAGCCAGAGATACACAGAGAAAAACCCTGTCTCAAAAAAGCAGAGAGAGAGAGATCATCGATCCCAGGCATGCCCACAGGCAGCCTGACCACGGCAATCCCTCTTGGAGACTCCTGAAGTTATACTAGATTGTGTCAAGTTGACAATTTCAATGAACTGCTGCAAGGTGCCTTGAAATTCCTGTGAATTTTAGGATCTCCTTGCCATTTCTGAAGAATGACAGTTGGACTTGTGGCAGGATGACTTTGATTCTGTAACTCACTTTGTTGTGTATAGCATATTAGTGTTCCTGTCTGTGAACATGGCTATCTGTTCATTTACTTAGGTTTCTTGCATTCAACAATAGTTTGCAGTTTTCAGTGTATATGTTGATTTTTTTTTTTTTTTGAGACAGAGTGTTTCTATATAGACCTGACTGTCCTGGAACTAGTTCAACCAAACTAGCCTCAAACCCACAGAAATCTGCCTGCCTTTGTTTCCCAAGTGCTGGCCTTAACGGCCTGTACACCATGTCCAGTACAGTGTGTAAGTCTTTTTTTTTTTAGCAGCATTTTTAAAAATTTATTTATTTATTTATTATGTATACAATGTTCTGTCTGCATGTATGCCTGCCCGCCAGAAGAGGGCACCAGGTCTCATAGATGGTTGTGAGCCATCATGTGGTTGCTGGAAATTGAACTCAGAACTTCTGGAAGAGCAGCCAGTGCTCTTAACCTCTGAGCCATCTCTCCAGCCCCCCAGTGTGTAAGTCTTATATACTCTCTTGGTTAAAAATATTCTCTTTCTATTTTTTTATAGTACTGCAGCCAGAATTGTTTTGTTGACTTCACTCGTGGAGTCTTGCTAGCAGACCGAAATGTAACTGCTCTGGAGCTGTCCTTGTTTGTCAGTGGCATGGTTGTGTTTTTGTTTGTTTGTGTGTGTGTGTGTTCTGGGTCTTGTGGATGCTAGACAAGCTGTCTACCACTATGTTATATTCAAAACTCTTAGTATCATGAGACAAAGTATGTAGGTCAGATGCAAGTCTTTCTCTGTACCACCAGCTCCCAAATAATGACATGGAGACTTATTAATTATGAAAGCTCAGCCTTAGCTTTGGTTTGTCCCACTAGTTCTTATAATTTAAATTAATTATCCATTTATTTTAATCTACTTTCTGTCGCATGGCTCATTACCTCTTCTCTCTGTATTGCTCATTCTGATTTCTCTACATCTCTCTGGTTGCCTACTTTTCTTCTTCCCAGAGTCCTCTTGTCCCCAGAAGTCCCACCTAACCTCTTCCTGCCTAGCTATTGGCCATTCAGTTTTTTATTAAACCAATCACAGTGACACATCTTCACACAGTGTAAAGGAAGATCTGCAACAGTCAGGCTGGCTTTGAACTTGTGATCCTCTTAACTTATCCCACCCACCACTCCAAACAACTGATTTTTTTTTCTTTTGGTTTCTCTGTGTAGACTTAGCTGTCCTGGAATTAATTCTGTAGACCAGGTTGGCCTTAAACTCAGCTCCATCTGCCTCTACCTCTTGAGTGTTGGATTCAAAGGCTCTATGTTTGCTCTATATCTTGCAACTTCACTGAATTTATCTACTAGTTATAACAGATTCTGCATGACTTTTAATGTGTGTGTGTGATGTATGAGTGAGCGTGTGTGCGTGTGTGTGTGTGTGTGTGTGTGCATATGTTTGCATTGTTAATCCAGAGCTTTGCACATGCCAGGTAGGTGTTCTATCACTGAGCTCTGCGCTCCATCTCCAGCCCTTGATGGAAGTAGAGATTGGTATTTAGAATAGAATAGAATAGAATATACCAGGCTGTCCTGGGACTTGATGGATAGCCTAGGTTTTGAACTTGCAAGCACTGGCCTGCCTTCCAAATGCTATCATTCTAAGCATGCAGCACCATGCCTGGCCTCTTCCGTGATAGATCCCAGTTTGCCATGTTTAGTCTCTCTCTCTCTCTCTTTTTTCCTCTTGGATCTCTGAGTTCTCTTAGTAGTTGTCCTGAAAATCACCTTTACTCTCTTTATCTTGCTTTATTTTTGAAACGAGGTCTCTCCATGAGATCCACCTGCCTCAGCCTCCTGAGTGCTAGGATTAAAGACATGCACCACCACCTCTGGCTCAAATTTAATCTTTAGCTGTTTTTGAGTTCAAAGTCACCTTGGGTTACATGAGAATCTGTCTCAAAATAAATAGATAAAATATTTCTGTCACCAAGATGGGGTCCATTCCTTGAGCACATGAGCATTTTGGGGGGATGTGTCCAACACAAACTACAGCACATGTGTAGATAACTCAAAAGTTCACACAGCCCCCCAAAACCTTTTTTTTTTTTGTTTTTTTGAGATAGGGTTTCTCTGTAGCTTTGGAACCTGTCCTGGAACTAGCTCTTGTAGACCAGGCTGGCCTCGAACTCAAAGAGATCCACCTGCCTCTGCCTCCCAAGTGCTGGGATTAAAAGCATGCAACACCACCATCCAGCTAAAACAAAAACACAGCAGTGAATGGGTAGAGGCAGAAGTAGGTAGATCTCTGTGAGTTCAAGGCCAGCTTGGTCTACACAGTGAGTTCCAGGAAAACCAAGGCTCCTTAGAGAAACCCTGTGTTGAGAAACAAACAAGCAAGCAAACAACCCCCCCCACCAAAAAACCCAACCAAACACACACTTCAGTGTTTTGCTTCAGGCCTTCATCCCTCCTTCTTCCTCTCTAGTGATTTATATGTCACCATATTTCTAAACATATCTGTACTGGTGGCTTTTTAGTAATCGATTTGAGACATTAGCTATTGGATTCCTACTTGGTAGATACAGATGTCATTCTCTGATTAGCACCATGGGTTAAAACAGGAAACGGGTGAGAAGATGGCCCAGTTAGTAAAGTGCTGGCCTGCAAGTTGGAGGACCTGAGTGGGGTGCCCAGAAGCGATCCTAGAATTCACGTTAGGAAGCCAGTGGTGGTGCACACTGGACGCAGGGTCGCCAGGCCTTTGTCCACTCATTTTGGAATCTTTGCTTGCCTGCCTGCCTGTCTGCTTGCTTTCAGATGGTCTCCTGTAGGTCAGGGTCTGCCACCTTTTTTTTTTTTTTTAACTTGCTGGGTTTGATTTCCTTCATGTCAGAAGACTTCTCACAGTTGGTTGATAATCTTCGGTTGCCTGTTTATAGCCAAGAACTCTAGAAGTGGGGCTGGCAAGATGGCTCATTGGGCAAAGGCACTTTCTGCTAAGTCTGATGACCAAAGCTAAATCCCTGGGACCCACATGGAAGGAGAGAACCAACTCCCACAAGCTGTTCTCTGATGGATACATGTGCACTGTGGCACACGAGTCCCCACTCCCTATGACGGACACATGTGCACTGTGGCTCACGTGAGCCCCCACCCCCTCCTGATGGACACATATGCACATGTGCACTGTGGCTATCGTAAACCCACACCCCCAATAAATAAATGTAATACAATTTTGTTTAGTTTTGAGACAGGGTTTCTCTGTGTAGCCCTGGCTGTCTTGGAACTCCCTCTGTAGATCAGGCTAGCCTCAAATTTGGAGATCCGTCTGCCTCTGCTTCCAAAGTGCTGGGGTCAAAGGTGTGTGCCACCACTCCCAGGATTAAGGTTTTTTTTAAGGTTAAAGAGTTTTAAGGGCATAAAGAATAGGCTGGAAACTCCAGGCCCAGCTTGAGCTACATAACAAGACCCCAGACCCTGCCTCATGCCTCAAAAACAAATAAGATGGAAGCTGGGTGTGGTGACAATGCGTGGGAAATGTAAGCAGGAAGGCTAGGAATCTAAGGTTATGTGCCCTTGTAGTGAACTTGAGTTCCGCCTGGGCCACATGAGACCTCATCTCAATACAAAACAAAATATTGATGAGATGCTTCTAAGTATGATAGTCAAACTGACTATCATACACTGCTTTTCTGTTTTTTGTTGTTTTTTTTTTGTGTGTGTGTGTTTGAGACAGGGTTTCTTTGTGTAGCCCTGTCTGTCATGGAGCTAGCTCTGTAGACCAGGCTGGCCTTTAATGCAGAGATCCGCCTGCCTCTGTCTCCCAAGTGCTGGGATTAAAGGCGTGCGCCACCATGGCCAGCCTTTACGTACACAGCTTCCATACACTGTTCTTAGTCAGATGATTATACTAGTCTTAGGCCTCTTTTTCAGGTTGGCCACAGTCCCAAAGCGGGGAGTTTGCAGGGTAAAGATCTAACAGTCAAGTAAGAGAAGGGGTGTGTGTGTGTGTGTGTGTGTGTGTGTGTGTGTGTGTGTGTGTGTTTGGATCTCAGTGTTCAACATACCTGCAATTGCTAAAGCCCCCCAGGCAACCACAGGTCCACCAAGATACTTTGTTTTACTATCTCCAGAGAGTAGTTTCCAGTCTTATGCAGGATTCAGAAAGGGCAGCTTCCCAGTGACTTGCAGGGAACAGACTCAGTGATCCAATTGCTTCCCAGTTTGCTTGGAACCAGTGCTCCGTGCTTAGGCCATTACTGCAGATGCAGAAGTTTCTGCTGCTGCCAAGCCCTGGCATTCTGCTTCCCAGCTCTGTCCATTAGTCTGTTGAGACTCATCCCCTGATGGCAGATTTATCTAATTGCTCCTTGTAGCTCTTAAGAGTGTTTGCTTTAAATATTGCATTAGGCATCTATTAATTTAGAACTTTCTGATGAATTTAACTTCTATTTTTAAGTTTTTTATTCCTTGACAGTTTCCTACATGTATATAATGAATTTCAGTCATTTCCACCTCCTTCTCCTCTCTCATGCCCCTCCTTCTCCTTCCCAGAAAGTTGCCCTGCCACTTCCATCTCTTTTTGTGTGTGACCCACTGTGTTTAGTTAGGGCTGCATGCATGAGCACTGATGGACGTTATTCACTGGAGTATGGGCAATGTGGCAGAGCTACATTACTGAAGAAACTTATCCCCTTTCCCCCCAAAACCCTCAACTGCCAGTAGCCCATTAGGGATGGGTGGGACATCACAAGGACTTCTGTCTTCCAAGGTGAAATGGTGAGGGGCCCTCTCTTGTGCAGGTAATCACAAGTTCATGAGTGCAATGGCTGCGTTACATCCAGAAAGCAAAGGTTCTCAGCATGCCTCCCGGCCCTCACCTTTGTATATAGCCTCCCGAGACTCAAGTCTCTCTCTTGTTGTGTCTAATTTGTTATGTAACCCCTTATTTTGAAAACATAAAGTGTTCATTTGGCCATTTAAATTCTTTTTCTGTTCTCCTTAATGATCTCATGTTGCTTATTAACCTGAAATTCATTTATCACTTTTCTGCTTTGTATAAAGGAATCTAATATCGGAGCCCTAAGACACCCAAATCTGTCTGTGGGTTGCTTCTACTGATCCTCACTTATCGTGGCTGGTATCTTTATGTGCTGGTGATCTCAGATTGACAGATCCTTGCTCATTGCTGACGAATAGGAATTCAGCATGAATAAACTCAGATGCTTTCTTCCAAAGTTTCACATACAGTTCTGTCGAAGGATGTCTCCAACATGGAATACTGTGGCTCTCCTCGAGGACTCTGGGTACAGTAGTTGCTCCACATCCAGCTCCCAACCCTCCCTACTGGTCCTGCTCCCTGCTCCCATCCTTATTTTCCTTTGTAAGGCAGGAGGTGGCTTCTGGAGGTCTTGGCAGACAAGGCCTCAGAGAATCCTGGCATCTCTCTAGGATTTATTTGTTTGCTCAGAGTCACAGGAATTGTACAAGCTGGTCTCCAACTTTGGGCTTAAATCATCCTCCTGTCTCAAGTAGCTGGAAACCCAGATGAGCTCTACCTCGCCTAGCTTAGGGTATTCTTTTTCAGTAGCAGAAGGGCTCCTCATTGCTTCAAGGCCAACACATCACGAGGAGCAGAAATGCCCGGTGATTCTACATGCATTTCTAGGAGCCTTCTTGCTTTGAGACAAGATCTCAGGAAGCTCAGACTGACCTTAGACTTATGTAGCCAAAGCTGACTTTGAAGACTATCTTTCTGCCTCTACCTCTCAAGAGTAGGGATAACAGGCTTACAGCATCATTCTTGACCCTTAGAGCCACCCTTTAGACATGGAAATCCAGTCACATCACACATTTTCCTAAATCTCCCAATGACTTCCCTTATGTACAAAGTCTAAACTCAGGATACAACCCCCACCACTCCCATGATCTGGTCCCTAAATTCTCACATTAGCCCATATCTTCCAATAATTCCCTTCCTTCTCCCAAACTTCTCCCTTGACAATTTTTTCCCCTGAACTCTAGGTCCAGGTTAGGCATTGCTGGGTGACCCTCCAAAGTAGCATATACTCCCCTTATCTGAGTATCTTCCACCAAGTGCTCTAGTCAACTGTTTAAATCTCATCCTCTACACACCACTATCTCCCAAGCTGTACTTCATGAATGGAGAGATGCTCTCTTGATCACTAATATACCATCCTCCGACTTAAGGTCAAATTAAATGACTGAGTGAGTAAGCCTCTGCTGGGCTCCCAGTGTTTCTCCTGTTGATTTTTGTGAACTCTTGACTGAGCATCTTCTCCCTGCTCATCTGCCTTTTACTGTTGGTTCCTTTTGTCATGGGCTGATGAGAGAGAGGCCTTAGAAAACTTTTCAATATTGATATGAACAGATCAATTGATTCTCTTCTCTCTATCCTGTCCAGTACTCCCAAGTTGACCAAGTCTCTCTCACAGGAGATTTGATGAGTAAATGGTCACTTCTATTTTCTGCTGCCAGCAGGGCCTGAATCATTCCACTCTCTTGCTAATTGAATAAATGAATGAATGAATGACTAAAACAAAGTGTAAACAGTGCTCCTAAGAGCATTTAGAACAAATTCCAAATTCTTGGGCTCGGCCTCTGAGGCTCCAAGCCTGGCACTCCCTCCCCAGCCTTTTCTGGAGGCCTCCTACCCTCATTGAGTCCCAGCTCCCGGCAGGATGAAGGGTCTGCCTCTCTCTCTGGTTGTGTTTCTTTTGCTACTCCCAAACTTGCTTGTCCCTAAGCACAGAAAGCCCCATTTCTAAGTAGATCTTTAAATCTGGCATATTTCTCAAACTCTACTAGTTCTAAAAAGCCTCACTTTCAGCCCACAAGAACTCGGGACCTTGAGATTTCTTTCTTTCTTTTTTCTTTCTTTCTTTTTTGTTTGTTTGTTTGTTTTGTTTTTTGAGATAGGGTTTCTCTGTAGCTTTGGAGCCTGTCCTGGAACTAACTTTTGTAGACCAGGCTGGCCTTGAACTCACAGAGATTCGCCTGCCTCTGCCTCCCAAGTGCTGGGATTAAAGGCGTGCGCCACCACCACCCGGCGAGATTTCATAGTAAGACCCTATCCTTACTTGCTATTCTTTTTTTTTAATATTTATTTATTTATTATGTATACAATATTCTGTCTGCGTGTATGCCTGCAGGCCAGAAGAGGGCACCAGACCTCATTACAGATAGTTGTGAGTCACTATGTGGTTGCTGGGAATTGAACTCCGGACCTTTGGAAGAGCAGGCAATGCTCTTAACCACTGAGCCATCTCTCCAGCCCCCTTACTTGCTATTCTTACTTGTATACCTTGTTCAGCCTAGATATAGTAGGGAGGGGCCTTGGATCTTCCACAAGGCAATGTGCTGCCTTACCCTCTCTGAGGATTAGATGGGTGCGTGGAGGAAATGGGAGGAGGGGAGGGAGTGGGGACTTGGATTGGTATTTTTTTCAAAATCTAATAAATTTTTTTTTAAAAAAAAGACCCTATCCAGAAAAACAAGAAACCTGGACTGATGAGATGGCTCAGTGGATTACAGGGTTTTGCTGATCAGCCTGACAACCTTAGTTTAGTTCCTGGGACTCACAGGTGGAAGGAGAGCACTGACTGTCTAAAGCAGCTCTCTGACAAGTGTGCTGGGCATATGCATGCCCCGTCCAAACTAAATAAATGTCAGAACAAAGCAACAGAGAGAGGCCCAGGGATGTAGGTCAGTTGGTAGAGGGCTTGCTCAGCATTCACAAAGCCCTAATTTAAATCCTCAGCACACGCAAACTGGTTTAGTGTCAAATATTGTAATCCCTGCGCTACAGGAGTTCAAGGTCATCCTCAGTTACCTAGCTAGTTGGAGGCTAGCCTGGGCTAAGTAAGACCTGTCTCAAAAACAAACAAACCCGACTTTCTGGAAAGGTGAACAGTGGAGAGACGAGGAAGTGAGCTTTGGAGTCAGGCCCAAGTGTCTCCTCTTGTTTGCGGTTGGCCATCTCCTTTAGCCCTTCCCAGTGTTTTCATCCCAGCCCCTTCCCCCTGCTAAAGATGAAACTTGGGGGTCTTATGCATGCTAGGCAGGTGCTGTACCATGGAGCTATGCCACCAGACTCCAGTTCCTACCTTTTAAATTGGGACCAAAAGCAACGAGGACCATATTTGATGGGCATAATGTCCTAGGTTAGCAGGTCAGTGCCACACCCCACATACTTTTATCTGGAGTCTTCCACTCCAGTTACACCTTCTGACAGTTGTCTTTCCCTGAAGGTCTGAATGGCTCTCAAACTCCTCCATCAAGTGAGTGAGCTTTCCCTTGGGGCAGATTTCATCTCTGGGAACCAGCTCAGACCTCGGGGGCACCTGGATGCATTTTACACACCTATTTGGCCTAAAGTAATCCCCTCCTTCCTTTCCCTCTGTCTGAGCTCCAGTGGTTTCCCCAGTCTCCATATTAAATCTCCAAAGAGGTCCGCCAGCACCCAATACTCTCAACTACCAGCAACCTCAATACAAAGGAATTAAATGAAAAATAACCCTACCCCACTTTAAGGTGGGTAAAATGAATCTCAGACTAGCATTGATATGGTTGAGTCTAGAGCTTATGTGTTTTCAAAGTCAGAGAAAAGGATTTACTCATAAGGTCCCGGGGGTGGGGAGTGCTAGGGAGGGGAACAAAGTCTGGACCACAGAGAGATGAGTGGAGGTGTTCTGGTTCTCAGAGTCCCTCCCTTGGTCCACAAAGCAGCTGACGGCACACTCTCAGAGGCCACCCTGGCATTCAGTTTCTATTGTTTTGTGAACATGGATTACCATATACTGGACACTGTCTCTCCTGTGTCTTTGGAGAAAGAGCAGAGATGATGTGTGTCTCTAGGGCTGAGGGTGAGGATTCCCTGGATAGTAAGAAGTACAAGTTTAGCATCCAGAAACCCGGTTCAGTTTTAGGTTAACTAAGCATGCTGTGTCCACCGGGGCAAACACACCTGCCCCTGGGACCCTAGCTGTCCTATCTATAAAATGAACAGTCTGTGGATTGGAAAGATCTATGCTAGCATGATTTTTCACATTCTTAGAATTCTCCAAGAGCTGCTCCTCACCCAGCCCAGACTGTCCCCAGGGTCTGACTTCATCATTGGCCCGACCAAGTCTTTGACACCATACATCTGCCTCCACTGGTCATCCGGCCTTTCCCTAGGATCCTGGCCAGACTTTAGAGCCCCAGTGGAACAGGAGCAGCAGGCAGTCACCTCTGTCAGGCCTGAGGGCACAGGGACTGGGGTGTCCAGGCCTGCGTTTGAACTCCCCAATCTCTCCCCTCTCCTTGGAGCCAGCATCCTCCTTTCCCTCCCTGGTGAAATCTGAGCTTGGGGATCCAGGGAGAATTCTGGCAGCAGAACATTCCATCCAGTTGTCCAAACACCACACAGCTGGCGGAGGGAGGGGCAGCCAGAGGAGGCGTCAGGAGCCCAGAAGTTGTGTTGTTTTCATGGAAATGCGGGAGACCTTGCTGCCTGGAAAGGCTCACAGGACAAAGAAGACAAGCAAAGCTGTCCCCTCTGCTCCCACTTTCCTGGGCCTGAAAGCCCAAGGTCACCCTGTGGAACTCCTGCAGGAGGAGATCCATCTACCTCAGAGCCTGCCCAGCCAGGTCTGGGCAGCTACCTCTCGCCTTAGGAGTCTCCCCCTCGTGACCACACTCCAGGTTCAACCTCAAGCACTAGGGGGAGGGCAGGCAGGGATGCCCATGAAACAAGCCCCAGAGAGACAGCGCTGTTGCCAACTGGCCCTTTCCCAACTGTCTCCTGGTGCCCACTCGCCAGTGACCCTGGTTGACTCTCCAAGCCTCAGTTCCCTGATTTGAAGGGGAGAGGGTAAGCTCCTTACTGGCTCTGGAAAAGGACTCCACAGACCCTCCCTTCTAAGCAAATGTCCAGAAAGTATCATGTTTCTTTGTGAGGTCCTCAGCACCTCTGACTCAGTTTCCCCACTGAGGGCATCCCCCCATGCTTTTGCCGTCATCCAGGCCAGGGTGAGTCAGGGTGGTAGGAGATGCACCCCTCTCTGCACATCCTGTTTTCTGCTAATGGTTTCCAGGTGAGGCCTTGGTTGCCCTGCAGAGGAAGGTGGGGGCACTGGAGAATTTAGTAGGGGGATGAGCGAGAAGCAAAAACAGGAAGGGGGTGGGAGCAGGCCATGGAAAATTCACAGCCAGGAAACCCTCAGCCAGCATCTGGCTTACATTAAGCTAAGCAGGCTTCGGAGTCCAAAGCTAAGCAGAGATACTCTTATCCGCTGGCTGGCGGGGCAGGGTGTAACGCTGGTGGGGAGGGACCCAGAGGGACCCAAAGGCTGACCAGTGACAATAGTCAAAGTAGAGGAGGAGGAAGTTAGGGGATGTGCTTGTAACATTAGGGCAGACCCTCCATGAAGGTTACTGCCTCCCATAGGAAGAACTAGTTCCCATTTAATAGATGAGGGGCTGGGTCCCAGAAAGGCTAAATAATTTGTCCAGGGTCACACAGTCCAGGAAGAAATCTTTTCCATTTTGAAAGGAACGAAATGGAATGGAAGCTGAAGTTAGTTGTAAGGCTTGGGTGTGTGGCTCAGTATTTATCTTGCATGCACAAGGCTCTGGCTTCAATCCCCAGCATTACCACGACCATCCTGCTCAGAAGAAAGAGAGACCATGGGAAACAACTTTGGGAAAGAAAAGACAATGAGAGCTGGTTGGCTATGCCTTAGAGGCTGACAATCCACTTTATGGAAACTGAGGCACAGAGCAGCTGAAGCTACATTGAATTGCCCTTCAGCACTGGTAGTTAAGGGGCTTAAGGGGCTACTGAGTACCTGTGTTCAAAGGCAAATAGCAGCCAGTGCTAATAGAACCAGGTTGCCCAATGTTTCAATCAGGGAGGACAGGGATAGGCAATCTCAAAGGGATATGAAGCCTGGGGCATCAGCATTGGGGAGTAGCTTCCCTCCTGCTCCCAGGTAGATCTTGTCCAGCTCACAGCCCACAACCCTGGAAGGAGGCCCATGTCTTCCGCTGCCTGCTGAGCTTCAGGAGTTAATAATTAAGGGTTTAAGAAGATAGAAGCCTGTCTGGAGGCCCCGCCCGGCCACTGGGCTGCTGCTCCTGAGAGATAGCAAAGGTTAGTGTGAGGCTCTGCCCAGCTGGGAGGCAGGCTCTGCTGCTTGCCCTCCTGGTGGTGTCCAAAGGGACCTCAGCCTGGCCCGCAGGCATGGAAGCCTCTGAGAAGCCCAGGCAGTGCCCTGCCCGAGGATCATGCCCAGTGTTCTTGGCCATGAGCTCAGGCACTGTCCGCTATGCCCCATCGGGTTTGGGCCCTGTACCCGAGAGGAACTTTAGAGAGGAGCCCTGGGATGCAAACAGGTGAGCTCTGGTCTTGAGACACTGAGGGGAGGTGGGGGGATGGGGGTCAGAAGTGGCTTTGAACAATGGGCTGTTTTGAATCTGGAAGAATTTCAGGAGTTTCCTATAGGGTGGGCACTCAGAGAAGAGCCCTGATTGTCTGGTCCAACTTGAGGGTTAGACTAAGGCAGAAACGGAAGCTCAGAGAGGACAAGATACTCATCGTAGGTCACAGCAAGAATCAAACATAGCTGCAGAATCTGGGGCTGATTCATCCAGGCTGTCTGTCTCCCAAGGCTCATGTGCCTCCAGCCTTAGCCTAGGGTCAGTGGCTAAGGGTAACAAGCTGGGGATGGGAAAGTGGACAGGAGGAGGTAGTGTGGAAGGAGGGAAGATGAGACTTTCAGTGGTTGGTAACTATAGACACATCTTTAATTTTCCCCTCCCCACTGGCTGGGCTAGAGACCCAAGAGGAGTTCAGTAACCCTCCTGGGGGTGGCTGGACCCAGCCGTGGCTTCCAGCAAGACCTGTGGCTCTGGGTTGTCTCTTGGAAAAAATGCTGTAAAGAGCTCCCACCTCACTACCCCCGACTGTGTGACATCAGGGAGGTTCCTTAGCTTCTCTGAGTCCATTCCTTTCCAGTGGCACAGTGCTGCCTGGAGGAAACTGTACGTCTTGGGAGTTCACAGAATCTAGATGTATAGATGAGAAGATATTTTTGGTTGGTAATTACATGCCAATGCTCTTAGGGTGGTGACCACACGCTTGTCCTTTGAGGCCTCCCTCAAGGGCTCTCAGGATGAGGCCTCTGCCTCTGGCACCATAGATCTTTGCTGACATCTTCTCCCTTTTATCTGCCGCTAATCCCATGGCTATAGTTTATCTCTGCCCTGGCTTTTAAAGATTCGGAAGGCAAGGTCCCTGTCCTGAACTCTTTGTGTCTTTTCCTGCTTCCCCTGGATAATAACCAGCACAAGGGGCAGGAAAACAGCATTTGCTCAAAGCTTAGCTGGTGAAGGGTTCGAGTCAACAAAAACATGTTGACATGGCTTTGGGCCAGCTCCTAAAGTGGGCTGGGCTGGGTGGAAGAACACAGACAGCTCCAAGAAGGGGTTGGTCCTTACTCAGGAGAAGGCATAGCCTGACAAACACTCTAGAGAGTGAAGAACACAAGAGACCTGAGCTGAGAGAGTCTGTCAGGTGGAAAGGATGCGCTGGAGGACTGTCCAGGTTCTTCCCGCCATAAGATGCCAGCTGTGGGAAAGGACTTGGACTCCAGCCTGGCTTCCACGCGCCAAGTCCTTGTTACTATAAGCTGGGAAAGGAGCACTCTATCCTTTTTTTAAAAAATTTGTTTATGTATATATATGTCCATGTGTTCATGCAGAAGCCCCCAGAAGACAGAAAAGGGCTTAGGATCCCCTAGAGTTGGAGTCAGAGGAGGCTGTTAGTTGCCTAATGTGGGTGCTGGGAACCAAACTTGGTTCCTCTGCAAGAACAATGCAAGCTCTTACTGGCTGAGCCATCTCTCCAGCCTGACTTTTTTCTTTTGAAAGAAGACACTATTAGTTGGTGAAGATGTGTCCTAGGCAAGCAAGTTGAAGCTCTGGCAGTAGAAGCCCTTGAAAGCAGGTCTGGATTCCATAAGTCAAGCATGGTGGCACACACCTGTGGTCACAGCCACTGAGGAAGTTGAGGGAGGATCATTTCAGCCCAGAAGCTGGAGATCAGTCTAGGTAATATATGACTCAGAACCCCTGAGGAGGGGATTAAGGGAGAGGGAGGGAAGGAAGGAGGGAGGGAAGAAGGTGGGGTTCCAGCCTGCTTTTGCAGGGTCCTTAGATAACTCAGAAGGGGCAGCAGATTTGTATGGATGGATGAGTGAGATGCGTTCTCAAAAGCCCAGAGGGATCTGCAGACCCTGCCTGTGGGAGCTGGTCCTAGCAGCACTCCAGGAGGGTTTGGCTATGGGCTCTACTCATTGGATCCTGATCTGAGGCTGAACTTCATTCAGGTCAGTGATCAGGGCCAGGATAAAAGCAGGGCAGCTTGGATCCCTGGCCACTAGTCACCTGTCCCTTAGTTCCTCTGCCCTGCTTAAGGGACAGGGGACAGTGCCCAGGGATCCAAGCTTTTCACAGATTTTTTTTTTTAACCTAGGACTGACAGGTGCTTGTGAGGTTGGTGGAGTAGTCTCCAGAACTTAGGATGGCTGGAAAGGCTGGGATAAGCAGTGTTCAGAGGTACATGGGAAGGGCCCTGGAGAGCAGAATTGGTAAATTGGACCAAAGTAGTGCTCTCTTGGATTAACGTCTCAACGAATGGGACTAGTTTGGGGTCTACTCCACCCCTTTCCGGAAGTCAGTGTCACACAGGGACTGATACAGAGTTCGGCACTCCAGAAAGTGGTAACAGGGCTAGAAGTCTGAGTGAGTGTGTAGGTGGTGTCTGGCCGCTTTGAGTGACAATCTGCAGAAGAATCAGAGCTGAGACCCCCGGGGTTCTCGAGCAAGGGTGGTCCAAAAGCACGAGGCAGAGTGTGACTGGGAACGGCCGTGGCCAGCTCTGGCTGAGAGACGACGGGACCAATCCTGCCCTCACTCCGTGGGATCACCGTCCCCACGCAGCTGGAGGGACAGGGCTGGGCCGGCAGAGGGGCGGGGCTGGGCACGTGGCCTGGGGCCGCCTCTCGGGCACGTGACCCGCCCAGGGCAGGGGAAGGGCTGGGGTGGGGCGGAGCCGCGAACCGTGGCGGCCAGCGGGACAGACCTGCGGTGGAGCGATTGACAGGCTGCAGGGCAGAGTTGGCTGTGCGCGTGGACGCGGCTGCGGCAACGCGGAGAGCGGGGACGCCGGGATGTGGAGCGGGTAAGTGCCCGCATGCCCGTGGATCTGCGCTCGGTCTGGGCCACGCTGGTCGCCTGGGGTGGGAGAACAGGGGGTGTCACCGCTGTTGTTTGCACCCCACTTGAGAGATGATCTGTACTCCCTGCCCTTTCTGCAGCGGAGGGTAGCTTTGTACCATGAGGACACGCTGCTGCCTGAGAGACTAAAGGACCTTGGCCGAACGGATCTGAGTTGCCCCAGGGTGGGAAGGTGACAGCGCCAACTCCTCCTAGCTCCAATGGAGCTCATGAGAGAAGTGGGGGATGGGGGATGAGTGATAGTATGTATACCCCAAAGTAAATCTGGGACACGCATTTAAAGGAGGGAACACCCATGAACTCTGGGGAAACAGTGCAGTCGAGAAAGCTAGCTGTGTCTCTTCAAAGTCCCTGGCCAGTTGGCTGGGACCTTCTGATTCGAAGAGATGGGTCTGTGCTGACCCGCAGTCTGGAGCAGAACAACACAGACCCTGAGACTTGAGTGAGCCCTTTCCACACCCCTCCTCACACATCTTTTAGGACCATTATTCCTGTTCTTGGTCAATCCTGCCCCGTGTTCACAAAGGTTGGTGCCCTTTCTTGAATTTGGGCAAATACCTTCTCCCTGGCCTGGGGTGTTCCTACTAAGGACTGTCCGATGATGGGAGGAAGGAGGAAAGTCCCTGGGGAGGGGAACAGGTGAGCTCTGTCTCATCTCATGGGCCCCAGCTGAGCCTGACCGGAAATCCTAGGGGAGAAATGGGGCTTCCACCCCAGCCAGGGTACCAAACCTGAGTTCATGTGATGTGTGGACAGGCTTGGATCTTTTAGAGGAAGCAGCAGCCTGTGTTTGCTGGAATTTCACTCCAGGGAAAGAGGCTAGCTAGGCTTGCAAAGTGTTTGGGTGGGTTCCTGGTGCCTGCAGATGCTGAGGCAATCCTGCTTGGGGATACATGCCTTTGATCCTGTCTGGAGCTGTGTGTTTGAGGAGCAGCCTGGTCTGAAGGAAGTTGTGAGCCTTTATGCTGGGTGGACCCAGGCAGTTGCTGTGTGACCCTCAGGGTACAGGTCCCCTTTTCTGGGCTGGGGCCAGCTTGAGCTGTGTGTGTGTGTCTGTCTGTGTACACATGGGGATCAGAGGAGATTCCAGGTGTCTGAGTCTCTCCCTTATAAATTCCCTTGAGACAGGGCCTCTCGCTGAACCTGGAACTTGTTTTTCAGCTAAGTCGGTGGCTAATATACCCTAGTGATTCTCACGGTGCCATGTCCCCTCACAGTGCTGAGTTTGCAGGTACCTATGGCCAAGTGGGATCTGAACCCAGGACCCCATGCTTACGCAGCAAGCACTCTTACCCACACAGCCATCTCTCCAGCCCTTGGACATAGGGGCCAGTGTCTGACCTTCTAGCATGCACTGGGGTCTTGGGGGCCCTTAAAGCATTCCACTCCCTGCCGCGGTTTAGAGGGACCATGCTCAAGGTCACACATTGCAAAGTCACTCTATGTGAACCCCTCTAGAAGTCCGTGTCATCTCCAAGAGGTATATCCTAGGAGCTGTGGACCCTAGCTCAGGAAGAGTTGGGACCTGGCCAGTCCAACGTTTCTGGGGCTTAACTTCCTGCTGTAAGATGAACTGAGCTATCACTCTTGGGTGTTTGCTCATGCTAGGGTCCTAGATGGGGATGAACTGAAGTGACTGGATCCTGTAGGAGCCAGGAGTAGAGATCCTTCTTCAGATCCAGAGCATAAACCTTGAACTCTGAGGAAATGGCAACTCTAGTCTGATTTTTGGAGTAGGGGAAGTGGGTACAGGGTCTCATGTAGCATAGGTCGGCTCAAACTCCCTGTATAGTCAAGGATGACCACCTCCCTCCATTTCCCAAGGACTGGGGATCCAGGCATGCGCAACAATACCTGGTTTATGCGGTGTTGGCTTGGAATCCAGAGCCTTGTGTGTGCTGGGCAAGTGCTCTACCCACTGAGCTGTAACTCCAGCTTCAGGTCCTCATTTTGGTTTTCTTTGTTTCTGGACACCGGTTCTTGCCATATAGACTAGGCTGACCCAGAACTCTTTTTAAAGAAATTTTTATTCTTTTACAGGATGTGTGTGTAAGATGGGGGAGCGAGCACCTGTGTGACCATACACATGTTGAGGTCACAGGACACTTTATGAAGCTGGTCCTCTCCTACTTTTACATGGGTTCTAGGAATTGAACTGAGGCCCCCAAGCTTACACAGCAAGCCCCCTTCCTCACTTAGCCATCTCACTGAGCCTGGCCTAGAATTCTTGATCCTCTTGCCTTAGCCTCCTCGGTGCTGCACTGCTGTGTGTAGCTATCTAGCCTCACTTTAAGGGGCTGAGCCTGGACTTGGCTTCTCCTCCGTTTCCTATAGTTTCATAGGTGTGTGGTCTTGTCCACGCATCTAGATGATGGAGTGAGGATGATACATACATTGAGATTTCTGTACCTAACACAGTCCTGGGCACTCAGAGTCGAGTGTGGGTTCTGGACTTTTCTGTCACACTGAGCAGCCATATAACATTGATGTGGCCCTCTGGCCTCAGATTCCCCATTCACTGGGTGGGATTAATTATACCTATCTCTAGGGAGGACCAAACTCTAATGGACTGCTAAGAAAAATAGTTGAGATCACCCAGCTTCCCAGGTGTCAAGGGCCATGCCTTTGCCCCAGGCAGTGACTAGGGAGTTCCAGAGTTGCAATCTTGAGCAAATCACTTCACTGTTCTGGGCCTTCCCTGCTCCGAGGACTCCTGCCCTGAGACCTAGGTCACAGGGGACTGAGAGCCCCAGGATCAGGCAGACAGGCCTTCCCTTTGGGGAGGACTTGTGCAGCCTCCCTGATCTCTCCACCTACCCTGGCCTTTCAACAGATGGAGGCATCATGCCTGCTGTTCCTTGCCCAGCACATTTGTGTCCAGGATCAGACCAGACCCTCAGTAGAGCCCTTCCAGTCCTCACACTGGAAATATACTCAGTAAACCTTGGGGAATGAGGTGGGGAAGGTACAAAGTGAAGAGGGCAGGGAGAAAGGATGCCATGGCAGCTCCTGGAAGCTTCCTTGCAGTTTTGGAAGGATCAGGATATGGAAGCTGGCACAGCAGGCACTAGACACATGCTATATGTCAGAGGTCTTAGGGGTATGTGTGTGCGCACGTGTGTGTGTGCATGTGCACACATGCATGTGCATTTGTGTGTGTGTGTGTGAAATCTTGAATTAAGCGTACAGAAAGCCCCCCCCCCAGAAGCTTATACAAGCAGAACATGTGGCCCTCACTTATCCAGGCCTGGCCTGGCTCTTGGTGGAGAGACAGAGGCTTGAGTCCTCTCTTGGGTTGGTCTGGCTTTCCCCTGGGGCAGTAGCAGGAAGAATCTGGCCTGACCACCTATGTAGTCTCTTGATCTCTCCCTCCTACCTACTAGGGTCTGCTGCTGTTCTTAAGACCCTCCCCTATCTGCCCCACTCCCCTCCATTAGTGGCCTAACATCCCTCCCACCCTTTACCCTATTCCCCTTCAGCAGTGGCCTAAGCCCACCCTGTCTCTTGCCTGCCCCTTGTGCCTCCTTGCCTTGGCTCACTGGATTCTGACCCAACCCCAGATCCCTACCATCAGAGAGACAAGATGTGTCCCCCCTTTCTACCCCTAAGCCCAGTCTCAGATGCTTGCTGTTCCTGTTGGTACCTCCCAACAGCTGCCACTGTCCTGCCTTTTCCCTTTAGCCATCCACAACACCCTGTAGTTCCCAAAAGCCTGAGCCACCCCCTTTCGCTTCCCTGAAGACCCCCTCCCACTTCCTCATTCCCATTCCACTATTCTCATTTAGCTTTCCCTTGCTTTTAAATTAGCTTAGTTAATCAATTACTGTGCTGCATGCTTTGCCTGCCCTCCTACCCAAGTCCTGCTCCATTCCTGCCCATGCCCACAGACCCCCTATAGTGCTTTGTCTGTGGCATGTCCCCTCCCAGCTCATTCCTGCCTAGCAGGCAAGGCAGCCCTAGGCATCATGCTTCACCACTCCACCCTTACTTGGGCTCTGTCTCCAACTTCCTCAAACCCCATCTGCATCCTGCCTCACTTCTGCGAAACCTCCATTCATTCTGGCTTGTGAAGGGCAGGTCACATGCTGTTTGTGCTGTGCCTGCAGTCTGGGTCCAGTTCCCATCCTACCACCTCCTTGCTATGTATTCCAAGCCAGTCACTAACCTTGTCTCATGCTTGGTTACCTTGTCATTAAAACTAGACTGTGGAGCCCTTCTCCCTGCAACACTGTCATGACACCCACAGCGGTTGACATGGTGGACTGACCTGAACCAGGAACCTAGAAACCCTACTATGTACTTGTTGGTTTGGGCCTGAAGACTTAGGCTGTGCTGGACTTGTAGGCTGCTAGTAGAGAGCCACAAAACCTTTCCTGGCACCTTGTTGCTACCTGAATGTCATGTCTGTCATTCTTAGTCTCTTGAATGAGTCTGAATCCTGCCCCAGTACCATGGCACTGCCTCCCTGAGAGTCAGTTCCAGGCGAGATTTCTGCAGCTTCCCAGGGCATAGGATGTGTGCTGCCAGCCCTGTCCTCCTCCCGTCCCAGAGCTGCGCTCAGGGCCCCCTCTGCTGTTTATTTAGTGAACCATTGTGGCCTGGAAAAGAGAAGGGATTCTTAACCATAGAAAGAGCTGCAGAGGGCCATGCCCACTTGCTGAAGAGCCCAGAGAAGGCTGGCTTGTTCAGGCTGGTTTGTTCGGGTTGGGTGTAGAAGGGTTTCAAGGGATCCTATTTAGCTCTGGACAGGATCTTCTGACCCAAAGAGGGGTTTTGAGTGTCTGTGTGACTAATAAGCTACAGAGTTCAGGAGTTCTCCTTCAGTTATGCTTAGAGGATAGGGACAAAAATCCCTGCTGCCTGCTGGAGTGAAAGTTGTAGCCACTGCATTCTATTTCCTGGGGAAGTGACCCAGGAGAGCATTTCCTGTATGTGGGGGCCCTAGGCTCCTAAGTCAGCTTCAGGATGGGGGATGCGGGACACCCATCTGCCTCTGACCTTGACTGATGTTTTTTTGTCCCTCCCCCCCATCCCCAGGCAGGGTTTCTCTGTGTAACAGACCTGACTGTCCTGGAACTCATTTTGTAGATCAGGCTGACCTCAAACTCAAAAAGATCTGCCTGCCTCTGTCTCCTAAATGTGTGCCACCATGCCCGACACTAACTGTGACTCTTAATCTCTGTCATCCCTAGAAGAGCCATTCCCATCCCATAATATGCCTCACAGACCATATTCCCAAGGACCCTGGACTGAGGTGGTACAGAGATGGTGGATTCCCAACCTACTGGAGATCTGAGGGGTTGACATACGTGTGTGGGCAGTCAGAGAGTCTGGCTCACAGGGACCTGTGGAACCCTTTCCTTCTTTGTCTGAACTTTATGGATCACCAGAACTGGCTTTGCAGCTACAAAGTAAAAAGGGAGGAGGGTCTGCAGACTGGAGTGTCCGACACACACACACACACACACACACACACACACACACACACACACACACATGCTGGGGCTGGAGAGTTGGCTTAGTCGGTAACGTGCTATGGCAAGCACGAGGACCTGAGTTTGAGCCAGGCATGGTGGCACACTCTTGTAATCGTGGGGAAACAGAGTCAAGGAGAATCTCTGAGGCCCCTGTCCAGCCTAAGCAATTAGCAAACCCCAGAGCCCAGTAAGAGGTCTTGCAATAACCCTGGAGGGGCCACATCCATATCCATGTACACACATGCAGATACCATTACAGACACACAGACACTGACACACAGACAAAACTCTCAATCTCTGGCTAGAGTTCTCATCCCATACAGCTACCACAGCACTGTTTGGGGGCTCAGGCCTCAAGGAACCTGTGTCATCAGGACCTGCCCCCAAACAACGGTATTGGGAAAGTCTGTCCGTCACACACACTGTTGGGCCCATTCCAGAGCAAGGGAAAGGCTGTCCTGGGCAGTGGACTCACTGCTGTGGTCTCTAAGATCTCACTTTCTTTGTGTTACTCAGAGGGAAACTGAGGCTCAGAGGTTCTTTGAACTTCTCAGGGTCTCGAGTACAAGAGAGAGGGACAGTCCCCAGCATTATTCTGAGACCCAGTTTCATTGGCCTTGTGCTCTTCCAGTGCAGGCTTGGCTGAGCTCCTCCCCCTCACTTCCCACTGTTATCAGTCAGTCCAGCCCCCCCCCACCCCCCCACCCTCAAACCCACCAAGCCGCTGCTCTGAGGCTGCTGGCTCAGGAGCCCCAGATTTTGCTGAGCAAGCGAATCCAGAGGTGCTGTCTCGGCACAATGGCCACTGGCCAGACCTTCCTCTCTTCCCTCTCCAGGGTCTGCTTTCTAGGGGGTACTGTAGCTTGGAGGTGGGGGCTGGTTAAGGGAAGCACCCCAGTGCCTCTCAGGCTTCAGCTTCAGCAAGTGGGGGGTCCTGAGGCTTCCTGAAGAGGGGATGTTTGTCTGAAATCACACAGAAGGCCAAGGAGAGCTGCATTTTGCTCCTCACAAAATCCAGGGGTGGCAGGAAGTGGGTCTGGTATGCCTGGGCTATTTGTAGAATCTTGCTGCATGCTGAGGTCTGGTGCTTCCTCTCTGGTCCGCCTTTGTGAACAGCTATCATATTGATAATTCCATTAACGATGCCATGTTATTGATAAAGTTCGATTTGCTTTAACTATGTTGATGAAGGATCCCACTTAACTGCCTCTCCTGTATCCAGGTTTTCTGTCCATCCCCTTCAATTCTTGGGAATGATGATCACTGGGACAGTCCCTACCTATAGTGTAAGAGTAGAGACTCATTCTAAGCATTGATACATTTATATTCATCTGTCTGCTCAACAAATGTGAATTGCGTTTGGACTTAGTGCTGGCCACTCTACATACCAAGCACTGCCCCGCGCCCTAGGTTGGGGATGGTGGATGACAAAGGTGCATGAGTTCTGCCTTAGCCCCTAAGAGAGTTCATGCTTGGTTACTCTGTCCTTGTGACATTCCGGTTACAGCTTATAGTGACTCTATTTTACAGATGGACAGAGGCTCAAGTGACAGGTATATGGCCTACGCTTGGTTCCTGGACTCAGCTCTGCAGGTCTTGAGTCTCCAGCCTCTGTGTGCTGATGCCCTTGTTTGCCTTGCAGCCCACCCCAACCAGACGAGGGCCTCTCGACGGGCCTCTCAGCTGTCTCAGTCCCCTGGAAAAACCTTGGCCTCAGCAAAGGTCACAGGGAGTCCCCAGGAGGTCTGGTGGAAGCCTCTGCATCCCGGAAGGAGGCCCAGGGTGAAGAACACTCAGCAGCTGTTCCGCTGGATGTGTCACGCCTGCGCAGCTCTTCCATGGAGATCCGAGAGAAGGGCTCAGAGTTCCTGAAGGAGGAGCTATACAAAGCCCAGAAGGTGGGTGCTCCAGGGTAGGGTTGGGGACTGAGGAAGAGCAGCCAGACTGAGTGAATCCAGATAGCTGTGGAAGGGAATAGGGGTCATCACATACCAGGCCTGGAGTCCTGGGAACTCAAAGGAAGATGCTGGTTTAAACCAGGGCTCCAAGCATCCTAAGCAGGTACTCTACCACTGATGTCTCAGAAGTCTTCAATGTTTTCATATATCTTAACTCATCTGTAAATCTGCTTCTAGCTCTGCTAGGCTGCTGGGCTGGGGTTTTAACCTCGTGCATGGGCTAAAGTACCACCGATTGTCAGACACCGGTGAAGTGAGCTGGTGGTCCCAAGCTTCATACCAGGCTGGGGAGATGGCACCTGCTTAGGGCAGGCTGACAGTCTCCTGCCTGCACCCAGGAGCTGAAGCTGAAGGACGAGGAGTGTGAACGGCTTTGCAAGGTGCGTGCACAGCTGGAGCAAGAGCTGGAGGAGCTGACAGCCAGCCTGTTCGAGGTACATTGGGCAGCCTGGGAATGGGTGGTCCAGGTATCCGGTGCCTTGTGACCACTTATGCAGATGTGCCCCCTCTTCTAGGAAGCTCACAAGATGGTTCGGGAAGCCAACATGAAGCAGGCTGCATCAGAAAAGCAATTGAAGGAGGCTTGGGGCAAGGTGAGACCCATCCCTGTGTGCCTAGGCCAGCCTTTGATGGGGTGTACTGGCCTCAACCGGCAAGGGCATGCAACAGGTTCCTCACAGATCTACTAGGCATCAGGAACAAGAGAACCAGGTCTGGGACAGGCAGAGTGGGTCTGAATTTAAGTAGCCCAGGGCCTCCAGACTCCATTGGTGCTCCTATTGCACCATGGAGATTTGTTTTGGTCTGCTGTAGTTCAGGAGGACCCAATGGTTATTTCAGGTTTACCTTCTGACTTCAAAGCAGAAATGTGGGCCATGGCTGTAGAGCACAGGCAAGCAGCTTCCTTTCTCAGAGCGCTTGCCAATCAGTAAATGTGAAGCTTGAACTGTTCTTGGCTTCTGGAGATCTCTGAATACACAATAGAAAAGTTCCAAGAGAAGGCCTCCGGCAGAGTCTCCTGATGTGACCAGAGGCAGGCCATGTCTCTTCTCAGCCTTGGTTTCCCTATCTGTAGAAATGGATGACTTAGAGGTTGTTCTAAGGGTGAGGAGAGAACAGCCAGGCTAGTTACTGCTGGGGCTGCTTGGCTGACAGGCCGTGGTAGCCATGGTGATACTAATCCTACATTGGGGTTGATGGTCATCTTGTCTGGGTCAGATTGATATGTTGCAGGCAGAGGTGACAGCCTTGAAGACACTGGTCATCACATCCACACCAGCCTCTCCCAACCGTGAGCTCCACCCACAGCTGCTGAGCCCCACCAAGGCTGGACCCCGAAAGGGCCATTCACGCCATAAGAGTACCAGCAGTTCCCTCTGCCCAGTTGTGTGCCCTACTGCAGGGCACATTCCTACCCCAGACAAAGAAGGCAAGGAGGTGAGGCACAGGCTATAGTGGGCTCACAACAGGGAGGGGTGGTCCTGCTTAACCAGCCAAGTGAGCATTCTGAAGAGCCAGCTCGGGCCCCTCCTGTGGGACCTACCACCTGTGTCTTCCCTCTCTGGGCTTCAGGGTTCCTTGAACTGTGAAGGGTGGGCAGGCTCCTCCGATCCCAAGCAGGAGGCGGTAATCTCTGAACTTGGGCAGTCTTAGAACCTGAAGGTCCTCTCTCAGGAAACCTCTTCAGAGATGCACTTCCTATGTTAAGAGTGACAGACATGTGCCATGGACATCTAGAGAGGGACTACCTGGTGTTTTGTGGCGACAGTCTTGATGTCTAAGACCACCCTGTACTTACGTGCTCGAGGGTCCTCAGCACTGTGCTGAGGCAAGTATGACTTTAGAAAAGCTTTCTCTCCTGCCTCAGCAGAGAAAAGGGGGAGGGAGGCTTGGCCCAGGCATGACCACAGGCCCTTGGGTAGTTGTTAGCACTTCCAATACTTCACATGCCACATTCCCGCTGTCCCCCTCAGGGGGAGGAATTGTGGGGACATGAGAAAACCAGCTCAGGCTGTATCTGGTGAGCGCTGGATAGACATGGGGTGAGATCCAGCTTCCTGGGGCTCTTGCTCAAGCCCATCCTAGCTCAGAACTCTCTCCTCAGCTTATAGGGAAGTGCAAGCAAAGCCCCCTCAGTCCTCTTCAGAGCACTGAACTTCTCATTGGACACTGACATCTCCTCCTTCCTCCTGTCTCTATGTCTGTCTGTCCATCTGTCCACCCATCCCCGGGCCCAGCCTGGGCTGCCCCCTCTACTCTCCCTGCTGCTGTGTGTGATCCCCAGCAAGGCTATCCACCTCACCTATGAGCCAACCTGGCAACTCCCATCTGGGGAGCCACCCACGGCCCCCAACTCTCTCTCCTTTTCCCGACAGGTAATGGCTCCTTTAGGGGCCACCTCTCCTCTCCCCTCTGGGATTCACTGATTGTGCATGCAGCCCAGGGCAGGCCATCATTGCCTCCTCCTCCAGTGGGAAGCAGGGAAACCTGTGAAATGTTCTATCCTGTGTGCACGTACCTATATGTGCATTCCAGATGTACAGAGACCCATGGGTTCCTATGGGGACCCACAGGTTCTTACAGGCTTGCTCTTGGTATTTTCTTCCAAATGGAGTCAGTAGCAGCACTCAGGCCAAGGCCCTGGATCCAAGTCTGTAATTTTACAGTGCCAAGAAACTTAATGTACACCCAGACACAAACTGTGTTGTTCTAAATTCTTTGGTGCAAAGGGCAGACAGGACCTCTTCTTCCCCTGGACTCTGCTCCCCTGCATGGCTGCTGAGGACAGGCCTGATGGTCCACTAAGCCCTCCTGCATCTCCCTCCTCGCCTCTCCAACAACTTTGCCTTCTCTGAGGTGCTCACTCTCATCCCTGACTGCCCCCACTTGGCTCCCCTCCCCTGCAGGTAGATACGACCCTGTTTTCAGAGTTCCAGGCTTGGAGGGCATCACCTACCCTGGATAAGGACTGCCCCTTCCTGGAAAGGGTATACCGGGAGGATGTGGGTCCCTGCCTCGACTTCACAGTGCAGGAGGTGAGGTGGGCTGAAGGGTCCAAAGGTGTGGCCAGCTGGGGACCCCGCCCATTAATTCCCAGTCACCCAGCATCTCACTGCTCTGCCCTGCTCTGCTACAGCTCTCAGCTATGGTGCGGGCTGCTGTGGAGGACAACACACTCACCATCGAGCCTGTGGCTTCACAGACTCTGCCCGCTGCGAAGGTGCCCACCGTTGAATGGAACACCACCAAGTAAGCATAGTGCCCTGGGCCCCTTCCTGCTTGGGTGGGAAGGTCCAAAATGGAGCCTCAGGCAGCACCCTAGGGGACTAGGACAGGATCCTGAGTCTAGATAGGCTATAGAGCCTCAGGGTGGGTAGGGACAATAACATTCAGGGTGACGGTCTCCTGTGGTTTATGACCTAGCCTAGGGACTCCCAAGAGATGGATAAGTCCTTGACTAGCATGTACAAAGTCATGGAATCTATCCCCAGCACTTTGTAAAACCAAGCGTAGTGGCATACATCTGTGATTCCCGCACTTGGGAGGTAGAGGCAGGAAGAACGAAAGTTGAAGGTCATTCTTGGCTATATATAGCAAGTTCAGGACAAGCTTGGGCTACACAAAACCTTGCTTTAAAAAAGTGAAAGTGGTAAACAACAAGAGAGGAGCAGTCATCACTGTCCCCATTTAGGACCAGGAAGTATCTTTGACAAAAATTCCTGCTGCCAGCTGGGGTGTCTCTTCTGGCTGGCGTCGTCCATGCTCCCCCTCACTCCTCTTCTTCTGTCCCACAGAGATACTGGACTCTGATTTGGCATATAAGTGACTGCTAGCGGCTGGCTCTATCTCTTGCCAATAAATTACTCACAGCCCTGGCAGTTTACCTGCACACTGCTCAGCCAGCACTGAGCAGGGTAGCAACAGAAGTAGGCAGTCAAGGAAGACTAAGGGTCAGGCATGTTCCCCACCCTTGGCATTCCAGAGCTGGCCTGGGGGGACTTCCCACAAAGGAAGCCTGGCCACACAGAGGGAACATCTGAGCCAGCTTTACAGGCAGAGGGAACAGAATGAATGAAGGCCAGGGAAGATGGAGTGTAAACACCTCAGAGCCAGGACATAGCTATGGATCGGGGAGTTGGGGTTGAGTCTCTTGGGGTTGTTTGAGGCCAGAGTTTAAAGGGCCCCTGCCCGTTAGGGTACCAATTCACTAGGTGGGTGTTTTAGGGGTCATCAGCATGTATTACCTTAAAAGAAAGTTTTCTGGTGACCTTTCACTGAAGGTTCAGCCTCACAGTGAAGAAAAGGCAACAAACACAATCAACTGTCCTTTACTTGGGATTCTGTATTTCCTGGACAATGGGGAAGCTATGGGGAAAGATGAGTTAGACGTGGCCTTTGGAGACGCTCCTGGCTGTAACATAGAGAAGAAAGGTAAAGAAAGTAAGAGCGTGGTTGGAAGAAGCTGAGAGAATTCAAGCAGAAGGAATGATGAAGGCTGGGGACATGGCAACTAAGTGCAGATGTGGGGGAAGGAGCCCAGTAGGTGATGCTCTAGACTTCATCATGAAGGCAGGGACCAGTGAGATTTGGTAGTGGGAGGCTGGACGATGGGCACTCAGGACCACAGAAACCTAGTATATGGGTAGCTGAAGGTGCTAAGTGAGTTTCCCAGACCTGGCTGAGGAGAGAGGTGGCATGAGAGGGGTTTCTTAGTGAGGCCTGGTGGGCAGGGGACGACACAGGGCTAGTTGTGGATATGGGAGGCAGTCAGACCAGAATTCAGTTAAGGAAAGAGATGATTGGGATTAAGGTCCCCAGGAACGAGAGGGGGGCAGTTTTAGAGGCTGCAGAGAGGGAGGCTTTGTTATACTTGGTATGATATGAGATTGACCAAGCTCCTCTGCCTGTGTGGGGAAAGGAACATGGGTGAGTGGCAGGGGTGTGGGGGAGCAGGCATGGATCCAGCTGTGTTCAAGGTCTTTCCTGAGGACTCTTGCCCCATCCCACATATTTGTTTGGCCCCGGGTTCCTTTGGAAGCTGGGAGGAGAGGGAAAGGGAGGCCAGGCCCTACTTCCTAGCTGCTTCCCAACTCTTTGTGCATCCTCTGGCTAGTACATGTTCCCTGCCTCTGTGAGCACCATACACTTCCTCTGTTCTCCTCAGCACGTGTGCCCTGAGTGGACTGGCCCGTACCTGCCACCACCGAATCCGCCTTGGGGACTCCGAGAGTCATTATTACATCTCACCATCATCCCGGGCCAGGGTGAGTCATCCTTCACAAGTGTCACTTGGCTTGTTTGGGACCACAGGGACTAGAACTCTGGACCGCTGGCCTGGAAGCACAGCCTGAACTACTATTCTCAGAGGTGCAGAGACTGACCCCAACCAAATGCCTTGTTTCTTATTGCTGTATGACAAATGACCCTAAATATAGGGGCTTAAGATAACATGCTAGTTTTTTTAGCCAACCTCTCACAACCCAGTTGCTATGCAACTAAAGATAACCTTGAACTTTGATCCTTCTGTCTCCACTTCCCTAGTGCTGGAATTATAGACATACTCTATACCATGCCTGTTTTTTTTTTTTTTTTACCATGTTAGAGATTGAACCCAGGACTTTGTGCATGGTAGGTAAGCCCTCTACCAGTTAGCTATATCCCCCTTCAAAAATTAATATACTCTTTTGTTTTGTTTTGCGACAGGGTCTTTCTATGCAGTCCTGGCTGTTCTAGGACTTTTTATATAGACCAAGCTGACCTTGAATTTAGAGAAATATGCCTGCCTCTCCCCGAGTGCTAGGATTAAAGGTGTGAGCCACCACGTCTGGCTGTTAAACACTCTTATTCTCTTACCTTTCTCCTGGGCCAGGAGACTGGATACTGATGCACCAGGCAACCTCTGCTCAGCCTGCAACCTGCAGTCAGAGCTCAGCTCAAGTAGGTTCCTTTCTGAGTTAAGGTCCTTTCCAAGCTTCTGCAGTTGTCGGTAGGATTCAGTTCTATGCGTTCCTGAAGGTCCTTGTAAGCCAGGGACACCCTCAGCTTCTACCACATGGCCTTTAAAAACAGAATGAGTTGTACTCCAGGGCCACACAGTCTAGACATGGAGTCTTTGGATTGAATTGGATGCAGCTCCTACTTTGTGTATTCATGGTTCCCAGAGCCTTGTTCTGTGACCTCAAGTACCCTTTATCCCTTCCTAGCCCAACCCACAGGTCAACAGAACCTTGTGTCTTGCACTTTCTTTTATTGTAACCTTGGTGTCCAGTGCTGCCTGGCAAAGCTGTGTAGTGGAAGAGACCTGAGCTGAGGAGGGTCAAATGGTTTGGTATGTGATTCTTGCTCAGACAGACTGAGGGATGAGCAAGAGGACAGCCCTGGGGAGAAATTCTACCACTCTGCCACTTCATGCTCAGGAGCCTTTTTGTTTTGTTTTGTTTTTTCGAGAGAGGGTTTCTCTGTGGCTTTGGAGCCTGTCCTGGAACTAGCTCTGTAGACCAGGCTGGTCTCAAACTCACAGAGGTCCGCCTGCCTCTGCCTCCCGAGTGCTGGAATTAAAGACGTGCGCCACCACCGCCTAGCTCTTCCAGGTACCTGGGACTTACTGTTCCAGGATAGGGTCTCCATTGGCTTTTGGAGGGGACCCTAGGGTATGGGGAATCCGGTGGGTCACACTCTCTCCATTCTGCCCACAGATCACTGCAGTATGCAACTTCTTCACCTACATTCGCTACATCCAGCAAGGCTTGGTTCGGCAGGATGGTGAGTGCCCCCTAGTGTTCTTTTCTAGGATAGTTCCCAAGGGAGGGCGATAGGGCAGAATGGGGCTGGTTAAGTGCCTTCCAAGACTACCTGTCTGGCAGCAGCAGAGGCAGGACCCTACACTTCCTTCAGTAGAGGGCCAGCAAAAGTATTGTACATTAATAAAGTGTCCCTGATCTTCCTTGGTGATGGGTTCACTGGGGCAGCAAATCTGGCACCTTCCACATATCTGGGTCATGCTGCCTTTTCTTCTGCCTAGAAATCCTTAGGGCCAGCAGAGACAGCATTCCTGTTACTGGCTTTGATATTCAAGGTCCTTTATGATGAGTCTCTCCTGTGACTCTTTCTTCTTCATGGCTACCAAAACATAGGTTCCCTGTCACCTGGGCCCTTCTCCAGACACAGGGATGCCCTGGGCCCTGCTCATTGCTCTGGGTCAAGGTGGGAAAATATCTGCAAATATAGAAGTGTAGTTCTAAGCCCATGATGAGGACAACTGAGTGGCAGAGGGTGTATGTCTGATCAAGCAGAAAGGGTGCTCGACCACTGCCCTGCCCTAAGTCAGGGGAGGCCAGGGCAGTTGCCCAAAGTGACCATGAACTGTCTCTCTGTCTGCAGCTGAGCCGATGTTCTGGGAGATCATGAGGCTTCGGAAGGGGATGTCACTAGCCAAGCTTGGCTTCTTCCCCCAGGAGGCCTAGGGCATGGCCCCAGGCCTGAATTAGGCTCTGAGCTTGAGCAAATGGCTGCCTTGGGGCAGACAGACAAGAAATCGTGGAGCCTGCTTGAGCCAGAAGCTGAAAGGACAGATAAACAGCCAGGCTGTAGAGACAGAACTAAGCTAGTCCCACCCATTCCTCCTGGGACAGACGGAAGGACAGCCTGCCCTGGACTCATGAGATGAACCTCTTGCCCACTGGGCTCTGTTGCCACCAAGAGAATTTCAAGAAAGCACCAAAGACCAAGGAGCTCGGAGCCATATCGGAAAGAGGCTCAGCCCTAGGGAGGGTACCCTTGAGCAGCCAGTACGCCCCCTCTACAATTTCCTGCTGCTTACCAATGCTCTGTTGCTGTCTTCAGAAAGGGATTGTTCTAGGGTGACTGTATTTCCAGAGTATGCTCCGTTACAGCCTCTAAGCCCTGGGTCACCAGCACCCCCTTGTGGCCATCTCTCACCCTATTCCCAGGTGACCTCATTAGACTGCCCCAGTGTTGGGGCAAGTGTCTCCAATCTAAACACGGTGGAGGGATAACTGCCCCCAAAGTGCTCTGAAAATGAGTCCAAGCCCCCCTCTCCATTCCTCTGCATAGAGGCCTCTTTTTCCTCCCTCCCTACTTCAACCCCATCTCCAGGAGGTCCTGGTCCTAAAATTGCCAAAGGCCTGAGCCCTTTCTTCCCAAAGTGTGTGGCCAGGGGAGTCTCAGGATGTAGTTGTGGGCAGGGGCCCTGAATGTGGGACTGGGTGGATTGGGCTAGGATCCAGACCCTGCTTTACCCATCACAGCCCCCTGAGAACTGGGCTTGGGGTATCCAACCTGGACGTGTCCCTCACCACGCCCCCATTTCCTTCAAGTGGAATGTAACACGATCTCTATTTAATAAAGGAAGGCTTTGTTGGTAGGGGCTAGGCAGCAGTAGCCTTCACTCCTGCACCCTGGGGCTCTGGCCAGGGCTTGGGCATCTGAAGGAATGAAATCAAATCCTTTCCTGACTGCCCTCGTGCTTGGGATTAAACCCAGATCCTGAAGCCACCCCCACTGCTACCACCACTTACTTGCTGTTGGAAGACTGTTGGAGTTGTCCTTAGTATTTCATGAGGCTATGGGGTATTGGAATGGGTTGCCCCTCTATGTGTTCAGTTCTGATCTGTGAATCTCCTAGCCCTCAGAGATGACCCTCGGTCTATTAGAAGCTGGCAGTTGAAGCATCTAGGCTACCTGGGGCTTGGCAGGACAGTGCAAGAATGATTGGTGCTACCTGCCATAGGGCAGATAGGGACTTCAGAAGTGCTGGATTGGCACTCTTAGATGGGTCTTTAGCAAGACATGACAGACACAAGTGGAAAGAGGTGAGGGTGACCAGAATCCCCAGGGACCTCCACGTAGGCCTGAGATGTCCTGTGTCCTGCCTCTGCCCCACCTGTAGGGACATTTGTGCTTTCTTGTAAGGAGGATGCAACAGATTCTGGGTGGGGTCAGAGGTTGCCAGTAGCCTACGGGAACTTCTCTATTGGCCTGAAGCCCAGGTGCAACTGAGATGGTAGATCAGCTGGGGGCTGGCCAGAGCTCTGTCAAGGCCTTCTGCCTGTTCTCTGGCCAGTAGCCTGTTCCCAGGACTGTCCTGCCTCCGCTGCATCTCTGTGTTCTCCTGTCCCCTCCCTGCTCCATCCTTTCCTATCTTCCCAGTTCCTGTAGATACCTGGTCACTAACCAGACCCGTCACACCTACTCATTCATTTAACAATACAGGAGTGATCTCTGTGCTGGACATTGGCAATAATAAACATAGCAGTAATACATCCAGGTCACTGGATGGAGGAAAGTAAAGACGAAGGAGAATGGCAGGGAAGGACTTGGTGTACCAGATGGCATCCTCTGTGTCAACACTTGTTCACCTGAGGACAAGGGAGGAGGAAAACCTGAGCTCTGGACTTAATCAGTCCCTCACTTCTGTGTTCTGGGCTCAGCCATATGCAGAATCCCACATCACAGGACCAAAGGGACACCAGGAGGCCTCTACTTCACTCTCTACTTGCATTTCTGCTACAAAGCATTGGCCACGATCAGACCACAGGTGGGGCCATCAACACAGCCACACCTTGGTAACAGCAATGAATAGCTTAGCACTAGTCATAGCTCCCAGCCCTCTCTGAACCCATTGTTTCAGCTCTTAGCAACCTTCAAACATGCTGTTCTCCCTCACAGAATGGATAGAGGCATTGGGGAGCACAAAGAGGTCTTAAGGTTGGGGTTTATTTAGCTCAGTGGTAGAGGCTTGCCTAGCAAGCATGAAGCCCTGGGTTTAGGCCCCTGTTCCGGAAAAAAAAAATCAAAGAGGTCCTAACTCTCTGGGGCCCATAATATTAGTGGTTTGTGTTTTATATTAAACACTCAAAATGTGCTTAGGTTCTTTGCCTCTGTAATTGACGCAGAAGGCTAGGGGTGTAGATCAGCGGCAGAGTGCTCAAGGCCTGGGGTTTGATCCTTAGCACCACACACACAACAAAAGAAGTGAGATTGCACCTGGGCTTCAAGCCAAAACAGATTGAGACAGGGATGGCATTTGAACCTAGGTTTGTTTCCTGTGCTATACCCTGTTACAGTTGACTGTGCTATTGAACCTGTGAGGTAGTTTGGGGCTCTTACTCTTGAAGCTGACGAGGGAGGTTAACTGCCATCAGCTACATAGTTGTTCTTACATTTTCTAGATAACCCTCTTGGGCATCATAGGAATCATTTAAGACTTCCTTGGCTAGCCCTGAGTCTGGTCTCTAGGCATGAAGGCACTGAACTTGACTAAGCACATTTACCTGGTGACTCACCCTGAGATATCTCACTTTACCATCTGCCAAATCTGCCCTGATTTGAATCCTGCCAGGGCTGTGACCTTGGAGCCAGTTGCTTTTCTCACGAGTTGGGATTATGATTTTTTTCCCCTCACACTCTTCCCTCATTCGATCATGCATTCATTTGGTGTTTATGAGTTGTATGTTTGTGTGTGTGAATACACACGTACCATGGTGCACATGTTTTTATTTTTTCTGCCACACTTCAACTGGATGGTGCACATGTTATAAGACAACCTCTGCTGTCGTGTTGGTCCTCGTCCTCCCCTGAGTCTTTTTATTGTCCGTTGCTGTGTAGTCCAGGCTAGCTTCTGGGAATTTTCCCATCTCTGCCTCCTACCTTCTCATTAGGAACACAGCTGGATCGAGCATTCCACAAGTTCTGTGGGTCTGGACTCAGGTCATAAGGCTCACATAGCAAGTGCTTTGCCCACTGAGGCATCTCTGCCATACTTAGTTTTTAAAAACATGCAATCTTATCTATTTTTAAGTGTAGAATTATAGTTGTTTGGTATATTCATACCACCATGAAACCAATCTATAAACCTTTTGCATCTTGCAAGACAAATGCTCCGAATTTCCCCTGCCCCTAGACTATGGGGACCATCATTTCACCTTCTGCCTCTGTGAATCTGACTCCTCTAGAGACTTGCTGTAAATGGAATTATAGCATACTCATCTTCTTTTGACTGGCTTGTTTCATTTCATGTAATGTCCTCAATATCCATCCATGCTGTAAGATGACAGGATTTCCTTTTGAAGGCTCTCTCATGTTCTGCTGTATGTGTAACACCCTGCTGTGTCTGTCCATTCACTGGAGAAGACACGGGCTGCTGGTACCTGTTGATGTGTGTGCAAATATCTCTTGGAGACCCTGCTTAGAGTCCTTTTGAATAAATAACGAGAAATAAGTTTGTTGGCTCACACAATAGTCCTATGTTTTTAGAGGGCCTTCCATGCTTTCCCATGGAGGCTGCACCGTTTTAAAGTTCTAGCAACAATACCTCAGGGTTCCAACTTTTCTGCCTCTTGACCAAATTTATTTTATTGGTTTTGGTAGTAACCATTGAACCATTGTATGAGATGTGAGTTGTTGCTTCCTGGGCTTTGATCTGTACCCCTAGTAGTGATATGGGGGGTCTTTTCACCTTTGCTGCACATTTCTGTGTATCCTGTTATTACCTAGGGGTGTTCTATGGAGGTGTGTTCCACCATAGGCTTGTGGTTGCTGGCCTAAATGGTTCCAAACAGCTTTTACATAATTCCGTGGTGCCCATGGTCTTCACTCCTCCTTTCTCAAAAGAGTTGTGCCCTGAACTACTAACCCAGCTCATGATGTGATCTGTAACTCAAGTCAAACCCTAGAGGTCTGACTCATGTCCCTTTTGCTTGAGCTCTGGAACTGCTCTTTGTTGGTGACTCCGGAGCTTTTTCTTAAAGCCACTGCTTGCCTGTCCAGCTTGCTGAGCCTCCCTGGCACTGCACAAACATTCCTTGGCTCCAGGACAGTAGCTAGTGGCTCTGTAGGGGGTGGCAATTTCAAGGCATCCAATAAGAGGCCTGGGTGGAAGCTCCCAATAGTAAAGGACAGGGATAGCTAGGACAGAGGCAAGGGTCTGCATTCAAGGCATTCAAGGGGACTCTCCTCAAACCTCAAGTTCGCCCCCCCCAAAATAAAATACTCCAGTTGGCTGGCTTCCCTCCCCCTCCGACACCCACACACCCTGGCAGGGCCCAATGGCAGTTCAGGAATGTCAAGTGATGCCTCTCCCTTTCTAAGTGGTCTGAGAGGCCTCAGCTGCCCGGATTTGGGGATTTGGGGACAATGGAGCCTCAAGTTCCCCCAAACCCTGACTCCCTGCAAGGTGCAAGTTCTCCAGCACCAGAGATCAGAGTGACAGAGTGACCTAGAGGTGACCCCAAGACCTGCAGAGAACTAAAGTGGGAAGCTGGTTGTGTGGGAGATAGGGAGAGGTCACTCAGAGTTTAGGCTTTATGGGAACACAGCTAGATACAGGTGGAAAGAGGGCCCCATACCACCTATAGATTCCATGTGGCCAGAGAGGGTGGTTCAGGCCTTGTCCTTGGTTTATCTAACCAATCTGTCCAGCCTTCATTTTGCTGACTGTCCTGGTAAGGCTAGGACACAGATTTAACTTACCCAACCCCTAACTGCCATACCTGAGTTCAGGCCAGGCCCCCAGAGAAGGAGTCCTTTGATGGCTCTTGAGCCAGCCATATCATAATACTGAAAGGAGCAGGGACTACACCCTAAGGGCTACCAGGTTTGAATGAATGCAAGAGGTTTATGTATTCCCTGGGAAGAATAGGCTCTCTTCATCCCAGTGCTCAGTGTGACCATGTGGGGGCAGCAGTACCTGCTGTCCTCTTTGGCGTGGGCTGTTGTATCCTCCTGGTGTGCAGAAATGGGGCTCCAGGATTTTGAAGAGCCTGGTAGAAAGGAATTAAACAACTCCTGTCTGTGGCAACGTCATGGGTCTCCGGTTGTCCTGGCTAACCAAAGCAAGAGTTCCTTGAACTACAGAGCAACAAGAGGTCCCCTTCTTCAAGCTCTGGTCTGCCTGCAGCACAAATGCCATGGGTCTTCCATCTCTGTGAGTTCTGCAGCCTAAAACACATCAGCAGTAGATTGGACATGTTCATAAAATAATTCCGGAAATTTCCAAAATGCCAAGCTGGAATGTGCCACACTCCTCTCTCCACACGAAGAAAGCAGTGTGTATGTAGGCTGGCCCTGCTGTCACCTCTCCTCATGACATAGGTCCTGACTATCTCCCCAACATTCTCTAGAGAATTGTTCACCTCTGCCTCTCTTCCTGTCCTGTGAGTTTAGGCTTGGAATGGTTGCAGCTGGACTAAATGCCTTCAGCCTTTTTATTCTTGTCATTGTTCCCTAAACAATGCAGTGAACAATTACTTATAGAGCATTTACATCACATTAGGTATTATAAGGAATTCTGAGATGGTTTAAAGTGTGTGAAGGTTACATGCAAATACTACCTTAGACAGGCAAGGAGCACAGGTTGATTTTGGTGTCCACAAGGTGCCTTACAGGCCAGGTCTCCTACAAACTCTTATCGTAGGCCAAGAGGAAATGTTAGCATCCTGGAGAAATACACTTTAAGATTCGGAAAAAGATCTTCTCCAACCAGCAGGACTGCCTCACCTTTCTGTCCTGAGTCATGCTAGGGTGGAGTGAGGGAGTCTTTTAACTAGCCCTCCAGGAAGTTCTGATAGAACTTCAAGTTTGCCAATTGTGGCTCCTGTTGGCGTGAATGCTTAAGTTTTAGGGACTTGGTGTAGACCTCAAAGTAATTGTACATTTGGGAATGTAACTACACTCTCAAGAGGATTTCAGTAAGTCAAAAATGCGACTGAAGTGGGGGCGGGGAAGCGGGAGGTAGTAACAAGCGAACCACCCATTGCAGACTGGTCCATTCTAGCGCTGCAGCCACCAGTGCTGCCTGCCCCCTCCTCAGTGGTCATCCTGGGCATCCCAACCCTGTACGCAGCCAAACGGGAAAAGAGGTTATCCGCCCCAGCAGAAGGCCTCCTTGTGTGGATGTTGAGGGTTTGTTGGGGGGCGATGTTCGTGGTTTGAAGGCTGGTGACAGTCACCCTGAGGTAGTGTCCTCACCTCTAGCCACCGGGATGCGTGGCTAAAGCCACGTGACGTACCTAACCTCACTTCCCAGCCCCTTGGGGCTCAGACCCCGGTTCCTCTTGTGCCCCTTGAGGGTGCGCCGCCCGGACGCAGCGGCCTGCAGGACTCTAGTGCGTACCGGGTCCCCATTCCCCTCACCCCGCTTCGGCGAGTCCGAGGAACTGGGGGCGGGACACTGTCCCGGGGGCTGGGCCGGGCGTGGTGGCCCCCGAGGCCCTCGCGGGTGGGGCGAGCCCCTTCGCGACACCGCCCTCCCCGGATAGCCAATGGAGGTGGAGGTGCCGCGCCAGGATTGGAGCGGGCGCGGGACTGGCCAGCGCGGGGGCCGGGACGAGGGGCGGGCGAGGCGAGCGCTGTCAGCGCGGTTATAAGGGAGGGAAAAGTTCCCTGCGTGGAGAGCCGGGCAGGCGCACGCTCGTACGGCGGCCGCAGCGGCAGGGCGGGGCCGGCAGGGCGGGCGGCAGAGGAAGACCCCCGATCGCGACCTCGCCTTCCACGGTGTCTCTCAGACCTCAGCAACGTTCCGGAGTCCGGAGGACTTGTGCACAGCGGCCATGGGTGGCGTCGGGGAGCTCGGCGGGGGACCGGGGCCGCGGGAGGGGCCCACACCGCTGGGGGCGCCCCTGCCCATCTTCCGCTGGGAACAGATCCGCCAGCACGACCTACCAGACGACAAGTGGCTGGTCATCGAGCGCCGTGTCTACGACATCAGCCGCTGGGCACAGCGGCACCCAGGGGGCAGCCGCCTCATCGGCCACCACGGCGCGGAGGACGCCACGGTAAGCTAGCCCACAGCCAGCGGGGTGGAGCCGGCGCTAATGATGGGGTGAGAGACGTGGGTCATAGGTTCCTAGTCTCATTCCACCTGCAGACCTTAGCATCCTTTCTGCTCTTTCTGACCTTTGACTCCCACAGCCTGGCTCCAGAGTTGAGATGGAACCAGGGCTAAGGAGGTCCCTTTCTTGCATGGAGGACCCGCGGTTGGGTCAGTCTGTGCAGTAGGTTTCTCAGGGAGGAATGGGCCCATTGAAGTGGGTGTGCCGTGAGAGGTAGATTCCACCATAGGTAAGGACCCTCACTGTCGTACTGAGGGTCTTATCTCTGCTGTGAGTCTCTCAGACTAGTACCTGGTGCTTCTAAGTGAGAGGGGCAGGGTTGGGTCCCTACCGATAGGGATATGCCATCAGAGACTGGGGGCTGGGCAGCAGAGCTTGGGCAGGGCCTGGAGGTCTGTGGCTTATCCAGCACTTGTGTAGACTGTTCTGAGGGCCAGTGACTCACCTCTGCTGGGCTGGCAGCTGCACGTGGGAAGACTTTGCCAGGCTGGGTGGGCCTCCACGGGAAGCACAGTCACCCCAGGCACGGACTGGCCCCTGGGGACGCTGGCTTCCCATTCTCAGTCCACGTCTAGACAAGGAGGGATGTGGCTGGCCTGAAGAACTATCTGGCTGGAGCCCAACGGTGAAGCAATTTCCCAGACCCTTCCTCCCTCAGTCACCCTATGTGGACAAAGGTTGAGGCCATGATGCTCTGCCCTCGATTGTCCAGAACTGTGGGTTATTCACAATGGGTACCAGGAAGATCTTTAAGACTGGAGAGAATGAATTCCTAATGGAAGAACTTGGTGGCAGCAGAGGAGATTCTGCCCTGTCCCAGGATTGTCGCTTTCCCTCTCCACCCCCATTCATTCCAAGCAACTGAGAGGCATAGGAGAGAGAAGGTTCTTGAAAATCATCGACCTTGGACCATAGCATGTGTGTGTGCATGTATATGTGTGTGCATGTGTCCATGTGTGTGGGTATGTGCATGTATGTGTTCCTGCTTTTCTACCAGGGCATGGTGGGCATGAGGTGCCACAGCCCCTCCCACAGAGCCCTGGCAACCTTGTGAGGATAGTGTTATAGCATCGGATAGGATGCTGGGTAGGAGAGGAGAGCAGAGAGCACAGACTGATTGGTTTTTCTTGCTCAGGGCCAGGCCTGGACAGAGGGCCCTCCTACATGGGATTCCTAACTTTATATTTAGCTCAGTGCCCTGAGACCTCCATCTAATGTTTTTGCAATAGTCACCATTTTGATTCATAGCCAGTAAGATCTGTTAGGAAGACATCTCTCTGCATCTTGTAGCAGGGTTCTGGCTTTGCCATTGAAGGCTCTGAGAGGTAATTCCTCTGAACCTCAGTTTCCTTATTGATCAAGTGAGGAGAGCTGGACCATATGGCAAGCCAGTTAAGGGCAAGACCCTACCTTATTAACCATGCTGCTATGTCACGGCTGTATGTTCAGTAACTGCTCTTTAGTATATGTATGCAAGCTGGAGAGTGAAGTGGGACCATCACAGCATTCCCAAGCCTTTGCTAGGTAACCTTGTCTATCTCTGGCCCTGTCTGTAGTAAGAAGAGATTGCTATAGGCCCCAAACATTGGGGTGGAGTTGCTAAAACGTCCTGGTATGCTTAAATCAAAGGGTTGGGAGGAGCATGGGTTCAGCAGACCCTAGTCTTTGTCTGTGATGGACCCACAGGGCAAACCATGGATTGGACTGGTCCAGTACCCTGTGCGATCAAGTATAGATGTCAGTTGTCCCATCCCAGACCCTGCAGCTCAGGTTGGGGGTGGGAGGCTGCTGTCCACTTACATCAGCTGTTCTCATGTCCAGGCAGCAGAAGCCTTCCTGCCAGGAAATTCCCAGAGTTCTTATGCCATGAAGTCAGCTTGTGACCATCCTGGGATACAGAGTCTGGTGCCCTGGGGAGAGCACTCTGGGCCCTGGGCCAGGTTGCCTAAGAGTCATAGTCACCCTGAGACGAGAAGAGCCAGTCAGAGAGTACAGCCCCTGCTGTTCATAAATATGTGAGGATCACACACCAAGCACCTACTATGTTCTAGACTCTAAATTCAATGTTTGTTATTGGTACTGTTTCTTAATCCTCAGAATACCCCCCACTAAGGCAAGCGTTGCTGCTATTATCCCATTTTACAGATGAGAAACAAAGTGACTTGAAACAGTGGCAGGTGTGGGATTTGAATGCACAGCCATGCCCTTCCTCATCTTGGTTTCTCTGTGATGGGGTCCCCTAACTCTGTCCATGAGTATCTCCTATGCACCCCATCTCTGCAGCTGCAGCTGTGAACAAGACATTTGCAGGGACGGAGTGTCCAGCAGAGGGATCAGCTAAAGCAAAGACTCAGAGCACATCACCTGTAGCTGAGGAATACAGCACGGCTGCCATAGAGAACAGTCACGGGGAGGGGAGTCCAAAGGTAGACGTGCCAGACTCACTGGATGCTTTTGTCCTTAGAAGGACTTTGGTTTATTCTAAAGGAGGAGAAGATCCAGGGAGGGCAGAGAATGGAAACCAAAGGGGTCTGCTGTATCTTTAAAAGGATCCTGAAAGGTTGGGACAAAGCTTAGTTAGCAGACTGCTTGCCTAGTATTTGGGATGCCTCAGGTTCCATCCTTGGCGCCGTATAAACTTGGTTGTGGTGGCATCCACCTGTGGCCCCAGCCGTCATGAGGCAGAGACAGAGGACTTGGAGTTCAAGATCACTCTTGGGTATGAGGCAAGCTTGAGCCCAGTCTCAGATTCATGAGACCTTGTCTCCAAGTCAAAGGACCCTTGGGGTTAGAGAGATGCCGAGTGGTGAGCAGTGCATGCCACTCTCTCAGAGGACCTGCGTTCCTTTCCCAGCACCCACATTGGGTTACTCACAACCCCTGGTAACTCCAGCTGCAGGAGAGCCAACATCTCTGGCTTTGTGTGCACTGTCACTCGTGTTTACATATTATCCCACAAACACACACACATGCACATAATTAACAATAAAACAAAATAGAATCATCTTATAGAAGGGCAAAGGCTTTAAGATGTCAAAGTAAGCAAGATGGGGACCTGCACTCTCTTTGGGGAGGGAATTCAGAACAAGTGACCGTGTAATTGGGCTCCAAAGTGTGAATGTGGATACTAGTAGGGGCCATTAGAATTAGCTCTGTAAGATGAGAATATGGCTCAGTGGTAGAGTGCTGGCTGAGCATGCTCAAGGACATGGGTTCAATCCCCAGCAGTGAAAGTTTTTTTTTTTTTAATTTAATGAGGCAAAACAAATAGAGTCCAGCATTGTGGTGCAGGCATTTAATCCCAGCACTTGGGAGGTGGAAGCGAGACCATGAGGGGTTGAGTATCATCCTCAGCTATGCGTTGAGTTTGAAGCCATCCTGGACTACATTAGATCCAATATCAAAACAGAACCAAAAAGAAATATGCTCGAGTTATCTCTGTGTTATCTTTAGAGAAGGAGCTGACCTGTCCACACACTGTGACTCTATTTCCCATTCAATGTGGCAGGGATAAGATGGCTTTCATTTTGGATTGACTGTGGGGATGGTGCTGGGCACCTGGGTGACTGGTTACCATGGGAAATGAAATCCTGAACTCAACTGGTGTAGTTATGGGGAAGGTGAGAGTTTTCCAGCAGTCCCTGGTGCCCATTAAGCTGAAGCACTGTCAGCCTGAGAAGAATTCAAAGTCCAGCAGACCTGGCATCCACCTTCTTGTGGCCCCTTGGGAATGATGAGCTAAAAGTAATGCTGGCTAATGCCACTATCAGAGGCTGTGTCATAGTACTTTCAGCCAACAGTTATTGACTAGGCTCTGTTCTGAGAATTTTAGATGTGATCATTTACTTACTTCTAGCAGCCTTGTGATGTCGGGTCCTATCTGTTGTGTAAATAAAGAGACTGGAGCAGAAGATGAGCAATATTATGGCACCCTAAAATGACAAAACCTTCATCCCTGGATTTGGGAGGGAGGGTCCGTGTCTGAATGGGAGCTGAGAGGGAACAGGATTATGACCAGGAAGCTCTGAGGTCTAGTGAGGGCAGGATGGCCTCAACCACCCAGAACCAATGCCCACACCCTGTTCCCACCAACCACACCGGCTGCTTGAAAGTCCTACTTCAGCGAGTCATCATTTTGTGGGGCCTGAGTGGGCATTTGTTTGTTTGAGACAGGCTTTCATTATGTATTCTGGCTGGCCTAGAACTCGTTATATACACGAAGCTGGCCTCATGCTCACAGAGATCAATCGCCATTTCCCTCCTGAGTACTGAGATTATAGGTACAAGCTACCATACCTGACTCTGGTGGGCTTTACAGGTGTCTCCTGTGGGCTGAAGTGCCCACTCCTCCCTGTGGGGAGACTGGCAGGAATGCAGTGTGCAGAGGTGGGAACAATGGTGACCTCAGAGTGTCAGGCAGCCTTCCCCTTTCTTCCTGAGAGGGAAGGCTTCCTTTGGCTGTCTTGGAGGTTCTGATAAAAGAGTCAGGCTTGCAGGGTGGTGGTGGCAGAGGCAGTTTGAGGCCAGCCTAGTCTACAGAGTGAGTTCCAGGATAGGCTCCAAAGCTACACAGGGAAACCCTGTCTAAAAAAAAAAAAAAAAAAAAAAGCCAGGCTCCAGTGGTAAAGCCAGAGTTCAATGGTAAAGAGGATCACATGCCACAAGGCTGGGTCATTTTTAGGTATTTGCTGAGACAGCAACATCTCTGAGGCCAAGGGTCCTGGCTAGCAGAGAATCAAATGTGTGTTCCCACGCTTCACGAGGACCCCAGGGATGCTGAGGGGCCTGTAGCAGCTTCCCTTGAGCTGGGCTTTGCTGCACAGGCTAGAGCCACACGTAATGATTACTCGGAGCTGTGTGTCCTTGCTTCCTTGTCCTTGCCTCAGTTTCTCCACCTGTTAGGGAGGGTAACTGATAATGTTTTCTCACTGGACCTCTTGAAGGCCGTGCCGGGGAGAGGGTAACAGGAACAATTAAGTGCAGAGCCTTAGTCCCTCTTGTCTGTTCTCCATTTGGAGGGCAAGAGAGGCAGGGGTGTCCCTGGAGACCCCATGACCCCTCTAGCAAAGGTGGAAATAGGCAGCAAGTGCGGACCCAGATCACCAGAGCTCCAGCAGCTCTCCCTACTTCCCCACCTCCCTGGCTTCTGTGGAACATTCTCCATTCTTTGGCCAGAGACCAGAACTTCTTCCCTCCCTTTCATGCCCAGGGTAGAAGGAGGTTGTCTCCCCCATCCCCCAGCCTTCCTGTCCCTTAGGCAGAGACTCAACTAAGTCTTGACCAAACACATCACATTTTCACTCCTCTACTCAAATGTGCAGCGCGTGGCTGTCAGCAGCAGGGGCGTAGCAGGGCCCTGGGGTGCAGAAGAAAGCTGGATAAGGAGCTCCTGTGATCCCCTAGGCCTCTTCTAAGTGCTTTACACCCCTACCCCCCCCGTCAGTCCTTCCAGCAGCCTGGGAGGTGTGTGTTAGTGTTTCCCATCTTTCTGAGAAGGACATGCAGAGGGAAGAGGGGGCAAGCCTGTCTGGGGCTCCTACATGGAATCTGCCGGACAGATGGCTCCAAACTGTACCCCATCTCCCCAGCCCCCAGTCAGCTGCTGTGCAGCGCTCATAGTGAGCTGGGGTCAGAGTAGAGTCTCTGCTTGTCTGGACTCTAAGGTTTACATATTCTGAGGGTGTGTGGACATTATAGTGACTCAAGTTCAAACCCCAGCTCTGCCACTATAAATTCTTATACTAGGACAGGTGTCTCGAGGGAAAAAAAGTTCACAGCCCTACCCTGGGAGGTGAGGAAGGCTGACTCTTGTCCACTTATCATCTGCACTTGAAAACTTGCCCCAAACCAGGTATATCTGTAAACAGAGCCTGCAGGGCTCACAGGGATCTTAAGTTTGCTATGCTTTTGTGTTTTAATTTTTTTTCAGATTAAAAAAAAGTTATGTGTACAAGTGTTTTGCCTGCATGTACATATGTGCATCACACGTGTACCCGGTGCTCACAGAGGTCAGAAGGTGTCAAATTCCCTGGAACTGGGATTTCTGATGCTTGTGACCACCATGTAAGTGCTGGAAACTGAACCTGGATCCTCTGCAAAACCAGCCAGCGTTCCTAACCACTGAGCAATCTCTCTAGTCCCCCGAGGTGTGCCTTTTGATTCCAGCAGTTTCTACCCACTCTTCTCTGAGACTCAATGAAAGATTCCCAATTTCATTCACTTTTGACTCTTTTAGTGTGTGTGTGTGTGTGTGTGTGTGTGTGTGTTGTTTATGTTGTGTGAAATCACAAGGTTTGATACATATATCCCTTAACCTTTCTGAGTCTTCCTTTCTCCCTGGCCCTTGGTCCTTGATCCCACAAAGGACTACTCCAAAGGACCCAAGCTAGAGTCCTGGGAAGTTCCTTGCTGGTTCTCAGAGTCCAGGGACCCACTCTGTGAGTGTTCTCTGATAATATACAGGCTCCATGGTGCTCACTCACTCCCAAGGCCCCAGCCACTTCTGTCCAAGGGCCTAGGGCCACTTGCCTGTCCCCTTCCCACCAGCTGGAGCCTTGACCTACCCACCATAGAAATTTCTGACCTGGCTCCAAGGGGGCTCACACCTTCTCTATCACTTTAGTGGACTGAGCTGACTGGAAGACCCTTGAGTGAACCTGGTTCTGCTCACCTCCCTACAGTACACACCTATACAGGGCGGTGTCTGTCTGGTGTTCACGTTGGCTGTGACCCTAGGCACATTTCTAAGAGTTTGAATCTCGCTTGTTGCAGTAGTGGGTGGCTGCGTGTTTGAGAGAGGGGGCGGCAGAGAGAGGAGAGAGAGTGTCTGTCTGTCTGTCTGCCTGTCTGTCTTTCCATGCCCCAGGCTCGGTTCTCAGGTAGAGAGGTTTCAAATCACCGTCAGCTTTAGAGAACTCTAGCACTTGATACAGCATGGATGAGCCTTGAGGGTATTAAGCTCCGTGGAATAGGCTAATCACAGAGGGACAAATGCTATCTGACTCCATTAAAGTGAGCTTCCTGGAATAAGGCTAGAGCCGTAGGAACCAAGAGTAGAATGGTGGGGTTGGGGCTGTGGAAGGAGAATAAGGAGTTGAATGGGTATAGCCTTTAATCTGGGGAAGAGGAGATATTCTGGAGATGGGTGGTCACATATCAGCATGAAGGCCCTCGATACCAATGGACATTACACCTAAGAATGAGGAACTTAGATGTATTTTGTAGATATTAATAATAATAGATATAATAATAGGTTGGGGATGTAGCTCAGTTGGTAGCATGTTGCCTAGCACCCACAGAATCCTTGGGTTCAATCCCTGGGAGTGCACAAACCATAAGTGGTGGCATGCACTCTGTAAAAAAGCAGAGTCAGAAGAATCAGAAGCTTAAGGTCATCCTCGGCTACAAATGAAGTTCAAGGCCATCCTGGACTATGTATGATGACACTGTCTTAGAAACAAAGATGACAATAAAGTTTATGTTGAGCAGTCCAATATCAGAAGGGTCTTGAAGGTGGGAAGTAGAGGCCCTTGCCCAAGAATGTACAGGCTCAAAGTCACATAGAAGTGGGGTCAAAAGAGCCCCAGTGAGCCTGGGTCCAGGCAGCTTCCTGTAGGATCCCATTCTCCTGTGTCCTTGCCCCTCCCTCATCTCCAGAGGAAGTGAGAGCTATGCTTTTATAACCTCTGCTGCTGGATGGGGCCCAAGGAACCATCCAGCCTGGGTTATTTCAGAAACCACACCTTCCTACCTCCCCAGTTTCTAGCTGTCTTGGGTCAGTGACCCCCTAGCGTAGACTCTGGATATGATCTCTAAATAAAGTCTCCTTCCTCCAAGGACTCTTCAGAAATGTCCTGCCAGTAAGTGTAGGGACAATGGTCATTTTAAGCTTCATTTTATTTTAAAATTATTTTATTACTTATTTTATCTGTATGTGCATGAGTGCTGTACTCGTGTGGGTGTGTGTAGGAGTGCCCACATGCATGTGGAGGCCAGAGGAGGACCTTGGGCGCCCTGCACTATTACCCTCTACTCCATTCCTCTAGACAGACTCTCTCACTGAATGGAGATGCACTGGCAGCCTGTAGGCTCCTCTGTCTCTGCCCTCCCCCGCTTCCCACTCAGTGCTGGGGTTACAGACTCACATAGCTATGCCCAGATGATTTCTACGTGGGCACTAGGGATTTGAACTCAGGTCATCATGCTTTTACAGCAAGTGCCCTACCCACTGAGCAATCTTCCAAGCCTTTTATTTTGATAGACACTTAATAAGGCCCCTGTTCCTGTGACCAGTGGGCTATTTCAACACCTGTTTACAATGTACAATGATCAGGGTAATTAGCTTGGTGGTACAGTGGGGTGACTGTAGTTAACAACGTCATTTCTGTTTCAACCTACACAAGCTGGTAGACTCTTGGACAAAAGGAGGCCCCTGTTCTTTGTTAGACTTCTGCAAAGGTGTCTCTTTTCAGCATCTTGGAAGGGCCCTCAGTCCCCTTTCCCAGGGCCATGGGGACAATGCCATCCAAGTCACCCTCTCTGCATTTGAAATTGCAACTGTAAAAGTCAGTTGACTAACTGCAGCTAATAAATGGGCTCGATGTGATATCATAGGCAAACAATGAATGGTCTAAGTAAACAGCAGGAGCAAGGTTGAGGAAGGAAGGGTGAGGGAACCTAGTCACCTTTGTCCTTATCTGTCTTATCTCTCTCTCTTGTTTTTTCCTGTACAGCAGCTCCTCATCTGCCTCAGTTATTATAGAAAGACACAGGAGTGCCAGGCTTTTCTGTTCTTAAAATGATACTGTCTACTGAGAATGTAGCTCAGTTGGTAGAGTGCTTACCTATCATGCACAGAGACTCTGAGGTCAGTTCTCAGCACTGGCATGAACTGGGTAGGCATGATGGTGCATGCCTGTAGCTCCAGCACTAGGGTGGTTGAGGCAAGAGCATCAGTCTGAGGTTATTCTCTCTTGGACTGTTTAGCAACTATTTAGCCAGGCTACATGAAACTATGTCTCCAAAAAGAAAGGAATAATCAAATAAGTTTAACTGCTCAAATATCTTCCTCCCATGAACCCAAGAGCTCAGTGTGTATGGCCTACCACTGACTCGCCTCAAGTGACCCAGGAGTCTTCAAAGACAAGTGACACACACATTTTACCCACTGTTGTGTTGATAAGAATTGGATAAATTTAACATCTGTGATCCAAATCTTATATTCTGTAGAAAATGCTGTGGCATACAGAAAGCTTTTTGGAAGGGCTAAACCTTTTCATGGATGGACTCAGTCTTTCTGGGGTTCTTTCAGGCATATTGAGAGGAGAACCCTGTGCTGGATGAAGCAGATGGGGCATGGCAAGTGAGGGGTGTTGAACAGGGCACCTGGGACCTGGGACAGAATAGGGAGGGCTGGTAGGTAAGGCTGATCCTCCTGGGTTTTTTTCTATGACTGCCCAACATCTAGCTGACTTTCTGGCTGGCTGTCCATTAACAGTTTCTTTCTGTTAGTTTTAAGAATTAGGTTTATTCAATTTTTGTATGTGTGAGTGTTTACCCTGCATGTATTTACATGTAACACATGCATGCTTGGTGTCACGGAGGTAAGATGAGGACATTGGATCCCCTGAAACTGGAGTTATGGACAGGTGTCGGCCGGTACATGGGTGCTGGGAGTCTAACCTGGGTCTCCTGCAGAGCAACAAGTGCTCTTAACCACTATGCCATCTCCCCAGCAGTGCAACAGCCTTTCCACCCGATTTCTGTGGTTCTTTCTGGGTGTTATATGAGTTGCGTATCTATCCACTTGACTGTCTGTTCTCCTTCAGGATGCCTTCCATGCCTTCCACCAGGATCTCCGTTATGTGCGCAAGTTCCTGAAGCCCCTGCTGATTGGAGAGCTAGCCCCAGAGGAGCCCAGCCAGGATGGGGCTCAGAATGTGAGGGAACAGCTGGAGGCTTGGGGGCATTGCCTGTTGCCTGTAGCAGCTTGTTCTATATTATTTCTGGGGTACTCAGGGTGGGGGCTGGGTCTGAGATCCCTTTGGGGCCACAGTCAAAGGTGAAAGCCATAGTGATGTCCTGTAGAAGTAAGGATTCCAGATCTGACTTAGCTAGGAACTTGCTGTGGGTCTCCAGGAGAGGCCTCTTTCTACCCCAAACCCAGTGCTCCCCCACCCCAAGTTCTACAGAGAGGATGTTTTTGAGTCCCAAAGGATCCCTCTATTGGCTATGGTTTTCTCTGCTTATCACCCACCCCACACTTTTGGGGTCAGGGAGAGGCTTAGCCTCTAGCTAGTTCCCCAGCTTACTCCCTGGCTGGTGTTTTTGTTCCTCTATCACCTTTGCTGACACCTGGGCCCAGCAATGGGAAATGGGATGGCTTAAGAAGCAATGAGAAGTTTCTGTGGACTCTGGTGGTCCCTGCTTCCTCATCCTCTGGACCACTCTCCTGCCACAGGCCCAGCTGATCGAGGACTTCCGAGCCTTGCGCCAGGCAGCTGAGGACATGAAACTGTTTGAAGTTGACCGCACTTTCTTTGCACTCCTGCTGGGCCACATCCTGGCTATGGAGTTGTTGGCCTGGCTTATCATCTACCTCTCAGGCCCTGGCTGGGTGTCCAGCATCCTTGCTGCCCTCATCCTGGCCTTCTCTCAGGTAATTCCAAGACTATGCAGCAGATATGGGGTCCAGCACATGTGGAAAACTCAGGACAGTTTTTTTTTTTAATGAACGAAAGAAAGGATGGATGGATGGATGGATGGATGGATGGATGGATGGATGGATGATGGATAGATGATGGATAGATGGATGGGTGGGTGGGTGGGTACATGGATGAGTAAGTGAAATGTTAGAGGCCTTTAAGATGTGCCAGGTCCAGAATGTCACAGCCCTATGTGTTGATAGGACTTGCGTAGGTGAAGAAAAGGCCTAACATGAAGATCATGGCTAACACTCCAGCAACAAAAGACAGACTAGCAAGAGAAAAACCTAGAAAATTTATCTGATCATAGTCTTATGTGGCCAAGGAGCCTTTAGATTAAAGAGCAAAAGACCAGGGTGAGCTATTCTATGAAGCAGGAATAGCCTGTAGGAATGGGCTCAGACATGAAAAAGTCTGTGTGATGGAAATAGAATGAGAGGGTCTGAGCCAGTGGAAACAGACTGGCTCAGAGACCTGGCAAGGCCTGTCTGCTCAGACTTTTCTTGGCCTCTGTCTGAGGCATTCTTCCCTCCCAGGTATGGGATGGAATGCTTTTTGAAACAGAGGTCTTACGCACTCGTATCAGATGAAGTGGCCTTCTGTAAGGTCAGGACCAAGGCAAAAGGGAAATTAAGAGTAGTGATTTCAGGCTTTGGGGAAGAGCAGCCCTGTGTCTATGGCCTGCCTCAGGTAGGGGAGAGAATTCTAGGTTCTGTCATTTGCCTTGGGGGATGCAGGGAAGCAGGGGACAGGACTCTATGAGAAGAACAGAAAGTTGGCTTCTGCAGCCTGTATTCAGAGGAATGATTTTTCTGAACCTTGACCTTTGCATGCATGCATACTATCAAACTCAGGTGCACTGGAACATCAGTAATGGGTGAAGCATAAGCAGTGGGTGGATCCCTAGCACTAGAGGGGCCTAGGTAGCCTCCTCCACCCTTGACCTCCTCCTCCCCCCAGGCCCAGTGCTGGTGTCTGCAACATGATCTAGGCCATGCCTCCATATTCACCAAGTCCAGGTGGAACCATGTGGCCCAGCAGTTCGTGATGGGGCAGTTGAAAGTGAGTGTGAATCTGGGTGGGCGTCCAGGCATGGAATTGGGGCTCTGCTGGGTCTGCTCAACTATGTGGGTACCAAGTAGGGGCACAGCCCAACTCTACCCCTTCTCTGCACAGGGCTTCTCTGCCCATTGGTGGAATTTCCGCCACTTCCAGCACCATGCCAAGCCCAACATCTTCCACAAGGATCCAGATGTGACTGTGGCACCTGTCTTCCTCCTGGGAGAGTCATCTGTGGAGGTAGGTGGCAGGGGACATGGACTCTCAGGACAGGCCTGCAGCTAAGGGGCCTTGGCAGGGACTGAGACCCCATGCTTGCCCCCTAGCTTAGCCTTATTCCAGCTCTAGGTTCGGTCCTTCTCCCATCTCCTAGCCACCTGGGGATGAATGGCCCAGTGGCTAGAATCTAGAGTTGCCTTTGACCTTGGCCTCAGCCAGCCCCCTGACCTTGGCCTGGAGAGCTGCTCTCCCCAGCCGACGCCTGTCTCCACAGTACGGCAAGAAGAAACGCAGATACCTGCCTTACAACTGTCAGCATCTGTACTTCTTCCTGAGTGAGTACCTGCTGGCCCTCTGGGTGGGGCAGACCCTCAGCCTATGCTACCCTCCTGACAGCTCTAGGCCTTCTGCTTTGGCTGTCCTCACTCTTTCCCACCCTCCCCAGAGTCCCTCTACCATCGAGTCAGGGTGTCTGGAGTCCTAGAGTGTTCTGTAACTGCTTCTGCAAACAGGGACAGGGTAGATAGACTCAAGGACAGAAAATGTGTAAGGCTGGCTCCTGACCTATACAAGGGACAAGGGAGGTGGGAGATGGACAAAAGCCAGCCACCAAGAGAACGAGTATGAGTCAGGCCCTGTGGGAACTGTGAGGTCATCTCAGTGGATAGGTCTGGATTTATATTCTACGAGTGTTCCTGAAGGAACAGCCCCTTCTCTCCTCCACCCACCTCACCTGGGTACCCCATCCCTGTTACTGCATGCCCCTACGCTCCCTTCTTGCAGTTGGCCCACCGCTGCTCACCTTGGTGAACTTTGAAGCTGAAAATCTGGCATACATGCTGGTGTGCATGCAGTGGACGGTGAGTGGCACTGCTCAGGACCACAAGTGTCCAGCTTTCTAGGAGAGGGCTTCAGGGGACAGTACTATCCATCCCTGAGTGTGAATGGGTGTGTGTGTGTGTGTGTGTGTGTGTGTGTGTGTGTGTAAAAAGAGAGTATGCACTTTGGGGTGTGCGGTGGATCTCTTCTGTGAAGGAGTTCCCCTTGTGGGGAGAGTCACTGGACTGACTGCCAGGCACCTGTGTCCCAGGCATGGGCTGCCGTACTGCACCCTGCAAGGTCACCACCATGGTCAGCTCTAACTGGTGACAAGGCAGGGACTGCATCCTTTTCCTTAGTCATGAAAGCAGAAGCCTGATGAGGGGCAGTGGCCCATCTGGAACCCTGAAGCAAATGCAAAAGGGATTTGAATGACCCCAGCCCTTCCTCCTGTCTCCCAGTTTCCCCCATCCGTGCAAGCTACTCAGCACTGCCTCTGTCTTCCTTGTAGGACTTGCTGTGGGCTGCTAGTTTCTACTCCCGCTTCTTCTTGTCCTACGCTCCCTTCTATGGTACAACTGGGACACTATTTTTCTTTGTTGCCGTCAGGTATGGGCAGATTCAGAGTGATGGGGTGGGAGGTTTCATGCAGGTGGCAGGGGACCCTGACCATAGGCCTCCCTGCTTAGCCTGCTGTCCCAATGCAGGATGGGTGGCAGTACCACTTCTTCAGGTGGCTGTTAACGATAATCAAATTTTAGCAGGGTGGCCAGACCCTAGGGAAACAGCTTGATGTGGTCATGGGTCTGTGGGTGGCCCTCCGCCTCACTAGGGACACTGCTCTATGAAGTTTCTTTAAATGTCAATGCAGAAGCAACTAGATAACCCCATCATACAGATGGAGAAGTTGGGGCCCAGGTCTGGGTTCAGCTGTATGTATGCCAGCCTCCACTCTGAGCTGGATTTAGGGCAGTACCAAAGCCTCCCTCACAGGGTCCTGGAGAGCCACTGGTTTGTGTGGATCACGCAGATGAACCACATCCCTAAGGAGATTGGTTACGAAAAGCACCGGGACTGGGCCAGCTCTCAGGTAGGCCCTGGGGAGCCTAGTTGGAGGACATGCCAGCTGGGGAGTCATGCTCTGGGAGGGATCAGGCCCTGCTGAGGCTGCCAGATGGTGGGGTCAAGGTTCTGAGCCAGCTTCCCTCACATGTACCCCTCCTGCCCCTGGCAGCTGGCAGCCACCTGCAATGTGGAACCTTCGCTCTTTGTTGACTGGTTCAGTGGGCACCTCAATTACCAGATTGAGCACCAGTAAGTGTGGCCTGTAGGGCTTTCTGGGTACAGGGTGAGGCCAAAACCAGGGTCCAGGACTCACTTCTCTGTGATCCCTGGAAGATGTGGCCTAGAGGGTGAGGAGAAGGTAGGCTGCCTCTGGCAGCTCCCCAATCAGATCTGGCCTGCTCTCCCAGCCTCTTTCCCACGATGCCAAGGCACAGTTACCGCAGGGTGGCCCCCCTGGTCAAGGCGTTCTGCACCAAGCATGGTCTACACTACGAGGTGAAACCCTTCCTCACCGCCCTGGTGGACATCATCAGGTAAGGCTGCACTGGGCTCCTCAGGTTGCATAGACTAGTCTCTACCAAGTCCATGCTCACTCTTGACCCAGTCAGCACCTTCCAAGCTCCTGGCCCTCAGTGAGGGGCCCTCCCTCAGTACTGGCTTTCTAGACCTTTCCTGATCAGCCAGTGCTCAACTTGTTCCCCAGCGTGGAGATCTCATGGAGCCCTACAAATATGGCAGTGAGTCAGATAGGCTTAGAGGTTTCTGCCTCCTGGGAACTGAAACCAATGTTCTAGCTGGGGAAACAAAGCAAGCATTTGTAGGGCTGGGAGTTGGCTCAGTAGTTAAAGTGCTTTCTGTGTAAGGATGAAGACTTGAGGTCAGATCCCTGGCACCCATGTAAAAAACCAGGAATGATGGCATGTGCCTATAATCCCAGTACTGGGGAGGCAGAAACAGGGGATCCCTTTAGGGTTTATTGGCCAGTGAGCTCCAGGTTCAGTGAGAGACCCTGTCTCAGAAAATAAGATGGAAAAGCAATAAGAAGATGCTGGACATCAACTTCACATGTAACATGCATTCACACCACAAACACACGCACACACACACTGTGGTTAAACAATGAATGCATGATAAAATTTGAGAACCATTTTAATAACATGTAACAAGAATGAAAACCTAAGGTGGAGGCAGGAGAGGGGCTGTGGAGGGCCAGGTGGAGGGTATGATATTGTTTATGGCATAGCAGGTGCAGGGTGTGGAGAATCTTCCATGTGAGCAGAGGCAAGAAGCTGGGAGACAGCTGGTCATTGGGGAAAGGGCACCTGGCTGAAGAGTATTCCAGATAGAGGCCCTGCGGAGGTCCTCAGCCAGGAATTTGCTGATTTGTGGGAGAAGAGGAGAGAGACCACCTGGCTTTTAAATCTTGCAAAGATGCTCTAAGTGAGCATGCACTCTGAGCAAGAATAGAAGCAGAAAGGGGAAGGCCAAGCTGCTTGTATCTGGTCAGGAGGCAGGGGTGGGGAGGGATCAGCCTCCAGGAACAGCCTTGGAGGTGGGAAAACAGGTTGGATTCTAGACCTGTGACATCTGTACATTGTTCTTTTCTTGTTCTTGTCTTTGGGATTATGATGGGGGCAGGTTCTGTGCCCCATGTCTTGGGTTGCAGAGCCCCAAAGGGAGAGGCAACAGGGAGAACCAGATGAATGATGGCCAGGCCCACTGAGGCTCACAACTGGACTTGGCCACCTGCCACTCACCTCCCTGTTGCAGTCCAGATTCCACTGTGGTTAATGAGTACCTGGCCCCACACAGCTGCCTGTCTGGGGGGATGGGTGGGGGATGGGAACCCACAGGGATTTCTTTACTCAACATTCCTTATGGGACACGGGGATGCTAATACCTTCCAGTTGAGTCCCTGACTCCCATCCCCAACTCTCAGATCCTTGAAGAAGTCTGGCGACATCTGGCTGGATGCATATCTCCATCAATGAAGATAGCATCCTCTTGGGTGACGAAGAGGGAAAGGATACAGACTCCAGCAATCACCAAGTCACTGGGCAAGATCGACAGCCCTCTTCACCCCTGCTGGGGCCGCCTGCCTACCTGCCTGGTCCTGCTGCTTTCTTCAGTCCTCAGTCAGCAGGACCAGGGGTGGAGCATAGCATGTTTTCCTAGAGCAAGAATTGGAGGAAAACTTGTTATTTTTATATAAAAAACAACCCAGACACATGGAGCCAAGTGTTGAATTTTCATGGATTTTCTGCTTCAGACTTCCTGGAGGGAGCATCAGAGTGTTGAGATAGGATGGGATGTAAGGAGTTCCCCTCCACGCTGGGTACTCTGGGTCATGGTGGCAACAGCTGCTCCAGCTCGGCTCCACCTCAGGGCTTGCCCCCTTCCTGTTCCTACACTCAGCAGCACCCTGGGATGAGTTATATACTCAAGGACCTGGGGTTGAGGGTCACATCTGCAGGAGCCTCTGAGTTGTAGGATGGAAAGCCCGTGTGTTGGTACTGGCCTCCTACAGTCCTCCACGCAGGAGGGTCCAGTAGTGGGGAGCTCTGCCAGACTTGGCATGGCACAACAGTTACAGTGCTGAAAGGGCAGGGACTCGGGTGGCCATTCCGTCCCTAAGTCCTTGGAATATGAGGACTGTTTCTTGAGCAGGGGCTAGCCTCCCACTTGGCCTTAGGCTTTCCATCTGGATAAGCTGACTGTATCTATCAACTTTTGGACATCTCTACAGGGAGATTTTGCTTAAATCTTGGTTCTCCACTCCCAAAGTACTAAGACTGTTTCCTTCTACTTATACTAAGCACCCAGTTTGGGAGGACATACATCCCCTAGTGCTGAAAAATCAAACTCAGTGCTTTAGGCATACTAGGCAAGTACTCCACTACTGACCTAAACCCAAGCTTGGTGAGAAGAAAAGAAAAGGCCCAGTGGACCCTTTCACCTCCAGCACAGACACTCCATGGCTCCAAGCTGGGCTGCAGATCTTTAAAGAAGTTTCAGCAGTTTTAGGCAGTAGCAAACCCAGCAGAAATACTGATCTGGGGTCTCCTGAAGGAGCAGAGGCCGCCCCACCAGTTTTGGGGGACGCCTCATACCATTCCTGTCCAGCACTTCCATTGCTCTGGACCGCTGTCTTTGAGAGGGACAGACACACGCAGTGTAGTTCTGCTCACACAATTCCCTGGTCCTGCCCTGTTGTCTGAGGTTTTCTGTCCCGCCTGGTTCCCGCAATCGTTAAGTCCCAAAGAGATCATACAGAGGCCTACTTTAATTATAAACTGCTTAGGCTTCTTATTAACTTTTATAACTTATATTAGCCCATTATTCTAGTATATGTTAGCCACATGGCTTAGTACCTTATTCAGTGGGGGTAATCACATCTTGCTTCTTCTGTTGCTGGGCAAGGATTCCAGAAGAATGGGCTTCCTCCTTCCCAGAATTCTCCTGTTCTCATTGACCTACCTCTACTTCCTGTCTGGTTGTCCGGCCTATACTTCCTGCCTGGCTACTGGCCACTCAGCGTTTATTTAAAATATAACTGACAGAATACAGAATTGTCCCACACCACTTCCCCCTCTTTTTTTTTTAACAAAGGAAAATATCCATAGTCCATTTTTGAGGAATGTGGGTGTAGTATTCCAGGCTACTTCCTGCTGGTTGGGGGTGCTGATAATCTTATGGGGACCTAAAGAAAATTTTGAATTATGATCAAGTCCTGACTGGAGTATCATGTGAGGCTTGATCATCTCAGGCAGCAGTCTTGAATCTGTTCTGGATGTAGAACTCAGACATCTGGGCCATCTGTTCCTATCAGAGATTTCTCAGGTAGTCTTCCTTGCTCAAACCTGACTTTTCTTATCTCAGAATGAATCCACAGCCTCTTATTTCCTGTGGAAACAAAAGCAAAACCTCTTCTACAAAGGAACATATCTTTTGACTTCAAATTTGAAGTCAAGGTATTTTCAAAATACCTATCTTGGATTAATTCAGCAGTATTTATAAACAAATATCTTTTAGCAGTTGTTGCTCTTTCCTCAGCATTCAAACAATTCAAAGAGAACATAATAACATACAGTATCCAGACTCTCTGTGTATTTTTCATCTTTACGTAGCTTTATTTTAACCTCTATTTCTTTTATTTTTACTTTTACTTTTTGGCTTTTTGAGACAGGGTTTCTGTGCACCTTTGTCTTGGAGCTCACTCTATAGACCAGGCTGTCCTTGAACTCACAGATATGCCTGTCTCTGCCTCCCAGGCATTGGGATTAAAGGCGTGTACCACCAAACCCAACTACTCTTTTTTTTATTTTGGACTTTAACCTCTTTCTTCACTCTCCCAAACTTGCATATATTTTTAACACACTGTAAACCATTTAGAGGTTTTGTCTTTGAATCTCTCTCTACTGTATCTCTCTCTTTTTCTGACCATATGAGTCTTTAATTTGCTAAGCAATATGGGTAGGATTAAAGCCGTGGCTTTGATTGCTGGATCCAACCCATTCCTTAGCTTTCTGAGATTTCAGACTCATGGTGGAGGTACCAGCTGGAGCCATGTTTATTGCCACAACTCTATGGCGTTTCAAGGTGCCTGCCACTACCAGAAAGCATGCAGTCAGTTTTTCATCAACACCATTTAAGTGTTTTGTGGTAGGACCTCTCAAAAAAGCTGCAAGGTTTTGCAACTAAAGCTAAGTCAGGAAGCCTCTCTTAAATGAGCATGCTTGTCTCTAGTGAGCAGAGCAGACCTGAGAAATTGCTGCTATCAGGAAGCCATATTTTACTCTATTCTTTTCTGTCTAGAATTACTTCCCGAGCTCTCTCAGGTTTTAAGTATGGTGGAGGTAGTTCACCTCAGCTGGGCGTGAGCCATCCTCACTACCTAAACTCTGGGTAGCACCATGCAGCATATAAACCATTTTTTTTTTCTGAGTAAAGGCTAAATCTGCCACGCAGAGCACTACACAGCCTGGAAACATCCCTGTGTATGGTGGCAGGAATCCTCCATGCTCTCCCGCCTGTGCAAGCCTAGTAGACCTGATCCTGCCGCCCTCTCAGGCGGGGAGCACTGAGCCATGTGCCTGGTCTCAGCTACTTTCCTCCTGACTATGAGTGGGCACACAAACATCCAAGCCCACAAATGTCATTGAAATGCTCCATAACTGGAGTTCGTGCTGCGTGCACGGCCCACCAGGAAGCCATGTTTTAAAAGCACACTTTTTTCCCCTGTTACAGCTGACTCAGGAAAATCTCTCAAAGGAGCTGCAGCAAGCTGCCAGCAAACAGCCAAAAGTTGTGTTAAACTCTGTTTTGTGTGTGTGTGTTTAAAATTAAGCTCTCTCAGGTTTTCAGGTGAATTTAGTTGTCCACGTGGGCACCACTTGTTGTCTGAGGTTTTCTGTCCCGCCCAGTTCCTGCAATTGTTAAGTCCCAAGAAATCACACAGAGGTCTACTTTAATTATAAACTGATTGGCCCATTAGCTCAGGCTTCTTATTAATTTTTATAACTTATATTAGCCCATTATTCTAGTATATGTTAGCCACATGGCTCAATACCTTATTCATTGGGGCAATCACATCTTGCTTCTTCTGTGGCTGGGCAAGGACTCCAGAGGAATGGGCTTCCTTCTTCCCAGAATTCTCCTGTTCTCATTGACCTGCCTCTACTTCCTGTCTGGTTGTCCCACCTGTACTTCCTGCCTGGCTACTGGCCAATCAGCATTTATTTAAAATATAATTGACAGAATACAGACCATTCTCCCACACCATTGCCCCATGGAACCTGACTGTTTCAAGACCCAAAGACATTGAATGTTCACAGAGACCATGAGGCTGGTTTCCTGGCCTCTTCCCCTAACCCAGGGATGTCCTCTTAACCCACGGAGTTCCTTCCCTGCCCAGCTCAGTTCACTGTCAGTGACTGGTAGGTCCCCAGAGCCTGGCCAGAAAGGATGACAGAGACACTGGTGTAGCGTCCTTCTCTCACCCTGGGCCAGGAGAGCACGTGATGGTCTTCCTCCATTTACATTCCCTTCCAGGCCTGCAGTAGGCAATGTAAAGCTCCCTGTGACCTCATTGCCCAGGGAAATGCCAGCAGGAACCTCCTAGAGAAGGCTAGGGAAGCAGAATCTGGTGGCACCACCATCTGCTGGGTACTCATCTCCCTTTCTTTGGGATTAGGTGGGTGGAGGGAGGGCTAAGTCATGCATGTGTGAGGACTTAAGGCTGCTTGACCTCAGGGAAGGAATCAAGCTCTCAAAGCTAAAGTATCACTTCCAAAGTGGTGAGAAATAAAAATGATGTCCCAGGAAGGCTCCTAGCAAAAGGCTGGGCTCAGAAGTGTACTTCTAAACCTTATGCACATGATCCCATGCCTCTGGGCTAACTACTTGGTGCCCCAAGACAAGCCCTTTGCTTTCTCTATACTTCATTTTCCTCCTCAGGTACTATCCTGTGAGAGGCGCTTCTAAACCCTGTACCCATACCTGTAACCCAAGCTACTTAGGCTGAGACAGGGGGATCACAAGTTCAAATGCAGCCAAGGCAACTTAATAAAATCCTGTCTCAAGATGATAATAATAAATATTTTAAGGGTTTGGGGACCACTGGGTAACTCAGTGGGAAGATTGTTAGTCTAGCATGTGTATGCCCTGAGTTCAAGCCCTAACACTAGAAAGAAACTACTTCCTGCCTCAAAAGCACCGTCTTTCTGTATTGACTGTTCCCACTTCAAGAAGTCATCTCTCCATCTAAATCCTTAGTGCCACATAGGTGTGGCCAATTTGGGAAGGACTCAGGAGAACTCTCCCTCCACATACTGTCTGGCAGCACTTTGTCTCCACACTGGCAAACGGTCAGTGTTCTACTGGTATCTCTGACATGCTTAGAGACACGTCCTGTTCAGAGGAATCATCACTGAGCCTGCAGCACCACCCAGGGGTACCCACACAACTGCAGTGTGGACCAAGTTTCATGCTGCCCCTAGTGGTGGCTCAGGGGAGTGCGCTCTCCCTCCAAATCCAGAGTTATCTAATACCTCGTGGAGACCCCTGCCTTTAGGTCCCTTCTTCCTCTCTGTCATCTATGTTAGCTTTTGGCAGTGGGTCACCTCCACTCACCTGAGTCCCACCTCCCTGCCTGTATGCTTCTCAGAGCAAAAATGCGGAGATCGTAGACCATACTTAATCAATGGGACAGGAAAAGGCCTTGGCATCTTTGAAAGACCCCACTTTACCCCTTTTTTATTGTCTATACAGCAGTCCTGGGGGAAGAAATAAAGTGTCCTGGGGGAAGCTAGGGCTTATTCTTTCAGTCCACCGACACCTAAGTCTCCAGTGGCCAGCTCACAGGAACCAGCTGCCGCCTTTGTGGGTGTGGCTGGCAGTGGGGAGATAAAGGCCTTGAGAAAGGACTGTGCAAACAGACTACGTCCTTAAAGACCTCAACACTTTCCAAGCCCTGCTTCCTGTTACTGGTTCTCTTCATTAACTCTTGAAGCAAATGGTTTGAAGACCCAAATGCCTTCAAAGTCCAAAGAAAAGCATCAATAACAGCAGAAGGCAGTAGGGTCATGACTGTGATGTCCTGGTCTTGAAACACTGGGTGGCTATGTGTTCCATTTATTGTGAAGCCAGACTGGCTAGAAATGTAAAATCCTATCAATCAATAGAACATTGGTGTCCAGAAATGTACAGAAGTTTCCTCCAGCCCATTCCTAGATCATCTGGCGATCTGTGGGGACCCACTGCTGTCTGGTCCATCTCGCAACAACTATCCTCACTACAGGCCTTCCCAAGTCAGCACAGCAAAGCCAGCTAAGCCTCAGTGGGCTCACAGCATGGTAGCCCAGGCTAGTCCAAGTGGCTGCAACCTTTGCTCCAAACCTTCTTGCTAAGGGCCTCCACCCTCCCAGTGGCCCTAAAGGCTCCCATGTGTTCAGCTGGATGTATAAGGAACTAGTCAAGCTGCTGATCACCTCTGGGCCTCCAGCTATACACACAGATATGCACGCACAGATATCCAGGCTGCTCCAACAGCCCCACCTCTGGGGTCTGGTGCCTGGTGCATGCTCATTCTACCTCCAAGCTGGTAGGAACTGTTTTCAGTAGCACCCTATTCCTTATCATCTCCACCACCCGGACTAATCACCCCACTGTCTGCCTCTACCCGTGGGGCCTCCTGTACAGTATGACATTTGGCATGGTGGGGGAAAGGGGAAGAAACAGCCATGCCAGTTGGGGTAGAAGCACAAATTCCCCATGTATGCTCTGGGTCATCTGTTGTCACTGAGCTGACTCAGGCTGAGCACCTTCCCCACTCTGGTCTTAGCACCTTGGCCTGGGAGGTGTTAGGGCTTGATAACGCCAGGCTTTGAATATTAGGGTCATAACTTTGGTAGGGGACAGAAACCCACAAATTGGGGGATATTGGTCAAGAGTCTCAGCCAAGCACTATAACAAGAAAGGAACAGGTACAACCATCCTCAGCTCTGGACCATAGGTAGTGCTCAAGGGCAAGGTGAGAGGTAGGAGTGTGTGTAAGGTAAGGTGAGGTAGTTACCACAGAGGAGACATAAGCTCAAGGATGTGGGCCTAGATTTCCCTGGTGTCTTCAAAGCCGAGACCACCCAGCCCTGCAGTGTTCCCTTCAGTCACCCTCCTGCTCCCCAGATCTCTGGTGTCAGATGCCATAGACCCTGGATTCACAGTTGGTAGGCTGTTACAAAGGAGAGGGGCCCACTTGTTTGTTCCGGCTGCCCAGCTAGCTTATACCTGAAATAACCACACAGAAACTGTATTAATTAAAACACTGCTTGGCTCTAACTTCTTATTGGCTAACTCTTACATATTAGCTTAACCCATCTCCATTAATCTGTGTATCGCCACATGGCAGTGGCTTACAGGAGATTCTAACCAGTGTCCATCTCAGGCGGAGGATCCATGGCTTCTCTGACTCTGCCCTTCTTCCTCCCAGCATTCAGTTCTATCTTCTCCACCTACCTAAGTTCCACCCTATCAACTAAGCCAAGGCGGTTTCTTTATTCATTAACCAATGAAAGCAACACACAAGCAGAAGGACCTCCCACACCAGCAGGCAGGGCTTGCCCAAGCAGTAAGAGGAAGAAACGCGTAGGTGAGTAGTGAGGATGTGTTCACCAGAGTCTGCCACCTCCAAGGTCTCCAGTGAACTTATCATTTGGGTGCGGCCAGGGCTTGTGCTGACGGGCAGAAATCAGCAGCCTTGGAGCCATTCTACCCAAAACCTCTCTTTTCTTCAGTGTAGAAACTGTGGCACCAAGGGTCCTGGAGGTGAGGTGGCAGAGGACTCATCCAGGGCCACTCAGTGGATCGGTGACAATGTCTACCACCCCAGCCCTGTTCTAGCCTCAGTGTAGTCACTGGGAACCATTCCCACACAGTGGCTACTATCCCTGTCCCTCTCTGGCTAGGTCCTGGTCATCCATGGGGATGAGATCTCTGCTGGAGCTCTCCCTGGCCTTTCTGGGAGCAGCTACAAGGGCAGCAAAGAACCTGGAGTGCTGGCCACCATGTGCCTGACATGTTGCTTTTCTCTGACACATCTGGAGTGACATGGCTCACTGAGCCTGTCAGAGATGGGTGCTCAGAGAGCAGCAGCATGGGTCCAATCACAGGGTGAACTGGGCAAGTACCCCTGGTGTAGATTATGGCTTCCCAGGTTGGGGGTCAGACAGACCTAAGACCAGAGTCCCCTGTGTGTGAACAGTAACCAGGGCTGGGATGCTACAGGCCTTCCCCAGGCTATAGAGACTCACCAAGCCTCCACGTGGGCACAGCAACACAAAACAGACACCTCTGTTTCCAGAATCTTCACTGCCTCTCCTAGAGAGGATCAGGGTTCTGTTTGCTACTCGCCTTAACAGTTAGGCCTTTCTCCTGTGAGGCAAGTGCCTCCCTTCCATACACACACCCAGGCATTACCATACCCGTGACATCAGCATACAAGAGCATTAGCCATCCATTGTTCTTACTCAGCTACAGGCAAGTGAGAATAAAATTACATTTTTTTTATTTCCCAAGAAAAGTAGAGGTGGGGAAACAATGTGATAGAAATTATGATAGCTCCTTATGGGTTCTCTGCCTCTGCAGAGCAAGTAGTTGGTCTCTCTTGGCTGGAGGTCCTGGAGGGCTTCCCCAGTGCAGGCTGAGCCTCTTTCCAATTTAAATATTGGTTAGTCCAGTTAGATCTCAGGATGACACAGCATGGGTCCCTTCCTGATATAGCCGGCAGACATCCCCCCCTCCCTCATGCCCTCAGCCTTCCTGACCTCCCCTTCCCTCTACACTTTTGCTTGATCCTCGCTGGGTACTCCCAATGCGCCCCTGAGACACGCCACCCCACCCTGTTTCTCCTGAGAGCAGCAGCCTCAAGCCACAGCTTACAGTATGGCCTTGATGGCGAAGCCTAGCTCTACCTGAAGGGCCTTGGAGGAGCCTGGCAAGGGGCATCTAGATTACCCTCAAGCCCAGCCCTCTCTTACCCTCCTATCCAAAAGCATTCTGTAGGAAATGTTACCACAACATCTAAAACAAACAAGATCGTAAAAATAGGAAAGAACCAGTGAGCGGTCAAATGCTGGCCATGCTGGTAACCCTGTCCTGGGGAGAGCAGCTCAGGGGCTCTCCTGCAAGGTCCATATTCTCCAGTCTCTAGGGACTGGCCAGAGGATTTGAAAAAGCTCTGACCCCCCACCCCGGGGTCTTGGAGCTTTGAATTAGGAAGCATCTGGTTGGAGTGGGAGATAGGTTAGGCTCCAGGCTGGCCAGTCCCTTCCTTCAGCTTGGCCACCACCTCTGCTGAGCCCATACAAGGGACAGCCCCTTTGGTCTCTGGAGTTGGGTAGATGGTGAACTAGAGCCTGCACAACCCCAGGGCCTGGAGCTGTGTGGTGGGCGTGGGCAAACTTTTCCTTGGGCCTCAAAGTCTAAGCTGGCCCTGGGAAGCCAGAGGGAAGACCTATGTACCAATCCCAGCCAAAGGAAGGACATCCAGAATACAAATTATGTCTTCACCTAAACAACCAGACCATAGGCTGGCAGGGAGTATAGAGCCAAGTCCTGGACCCTGCTCCACAGACCCCAGGTGGGTCTGTGGGGACAAGGGAGTGAGGATTAAGGTCTGATAGCTAGGCTTCAAGAGCAGAGTCTTATACCAGGGATCTTTTAGGTGCAGAAGTTAGAGGCAGAGATGCAACCACTTGCTTCAGCCACTTCTCCCCCGCTCTTTGGGAGAAGGGCCTGGGAGGCAGAGGCAGAGGCAGAGGGCACAGGGCTAGGGCTAACAAAGGGGGAACCCCGTGAGGATAGGATAGGGGGATGGGGAGAAGAACAAGAAAGGATGAAAGACCAAGTATGGGGAATGTGAGCCAGTAGACACTTTAGTCTCATGAGAACCCTTCAGAACAAAAGCCCTCCCCTCCCTCTGGCCGTCACTCCAACTGTGACTCCCCCAAGGGTGCCCTGAGGACTGCAGCTTCATTTATGGAGGTAGGCATCCAGCCACAGATCCCCAGACTTCTTCAGGGACCTGTAATGACAGAGAGAGAGGACCAGGGCTCAGGAACCAGGATGGAAAGGGGCCAAGGCTTCTAGGCAGCGGGACATGAAGGAGGTCATGCTACCCATCTCTGCTACGGACCAGAGCTTGCCTCTTACCACACCGGCTGTGGGCTACTTGCTAATGCTCCCCAGGGAAACCCCTGGGCAAGGAGAGAGAGGAGGTCCTCTTGCAGCCCCGAGTGGGCCAGAGGTCAGCAGTCCCTACTGTGAATCGGAGTCTCTACTGTAAGGCTTGCCATGTGCCTCTCACCTCCTCAGCCCCACCGCACCTCTGGCCCCTTCCCGTGCCTCAGAGCCCTAGCACCCGCCAAGCCCACCCCTCACCTCACAATGTCCAGCAGGGCCCTCAGCAGTGACTTCTCCTGGTACTTGATGCCGTGCTTGGTGCAGAGAGACTTCACTAGCGGGGCGACCTTGTGCAAGTTGTGCCGTGGCATGGTGGGGAAGAGGCTGAGGGGGCAGGTAGGGGGCAGGTAGGCACAGTGAGTACAGGGCGGGCCCCACGCTCTCTATCTCTCCCTACAGCCCAGGGAGGCAGGCAGGTCTGAGGCCCTATCTGCAACCCGGATAAGAAAGACTACGCAGCTTCCACCAGCTGTCTGCAGGGGCTACTACAGAGGGGCGATTTATGAGCAGGGGCACTCCAGAAAGCCATATTGGTACTGCACAGCCAGAGACAAGGGTCTAAGTGTTATGGCTCATGCCTGTAGTCTCATTATGGGGTGGACAAGGCAGGACACTCCTGTAAGTTCAATTCCCAGCTTCAAAAAAATAAGAAACGGATGGGAGGGGAGATGAGATGAGAAGAATGATAAACGATGAGACAAGGGTAGATGCACTAGGGACAGTCCTTTGGCCACCAGGGTACCAGATAGGCTATCGATCAGGTCCTCAGTTTTCCAGTCAGTGTCTCAGCCCTGGGAGCATTATAGAACTGAGAGATGGTCTTCACGCTTTCTGTATCTGCAGAGCAGCCACACAGGAGAGAACCCCTCTCCTGCCCAACCATGTTCTCAGATGGTGCAGTGGCCTTGCCAATGAGAGAAGATAGACCTGTATGGTACCCTTGGCCCGTGGGCTGGTGAGCACTGCCCTCCCACTCCTTGCCTTCCCCGCCCCACCCCCACCTTGCTGGGCCACACTCACTGGTGCTCAATCTGAAAGTTGAGATGCCCGCAGAACCAGTCGTTGAAGAAGGACTGCTCCACATTGCAGGTGGCTGTCAGCTGCAGAGGGGACAGGGAGTAAGTGGCTGGGGATAAGAAGAAAACCAAAGGACCTAGACTTACCTCATAAAGGTCACCTTACCCAGGGTCTCAGGGCCACCTCTCTAGTCATACCATTCTACCTGGAAGCCTCAGCCCACCCAAATTCCCCGAGGATCCTCTGGAAGATTCCTGCCATTCCTTCCATATTTTCTTTGGTGTCATTTGTAACTCAGCCTGGCCTTGGACTCCTGATCCTCTGTCTCCACGTCCCAAGAACTAAGAGTATAGGTATGGGCCACCATACTGGGTTTACTGGGTGCCAGCGCTCAAACCCAGGACTGTACGCATGCTAGGCAAGCATCAACTGAGCTACATCCCTAATCTTTCCCACCACCCTTTCCTGCTTAACTTGGAGGCTGCCAACAGCCTACAAGTAGAATTAGGGAAGCCCAGCATAGCCCTGGATTCACGGAAGTAGCCAAGTCTGGGTGAAGGCACGAACAGTGGGGTCCGGGCTTTGCCGGGTCCCTCACCTGGCTACTGAACCAGTCCCGATAGTGATCAAAATCAATCTCCATGACGATGTGGTTCATCTGAGTGATCCACACGAACCAGTGACTCTCCAGAAACCTAGAAGACAGTGCAGCTCAGCCTCGGGTGGGGGGGGGAAGCCACACAGAAACAGACCCCCTGTACCTACCCTACCCCCACAACAGGTAGGTACAGGCTTCACATCACAGAGTCAGTGCTCTCAGAAGCACAGGGTGAGTCAGCAAAGCTGGGGTACCTGATGAAGTTGAGGAAAACCAGGGCTCCCAGGATGCCGTAGAAAGGGATGTAGGTGGAGAAGAAACGCACATAGTAGCTGATGGACCAGGCCAAGTCCTATAGGGGAAACATGATTAGACTTGACCTGCCCTACCCTATTTGGCATGGTGTACCTAGCCACAGAGGCATGTATACACACAGCTCACTCCTTGGCACAGGTGCTCACAAGAAACCACAGCGGGCTGCTAGGAAGTTGGGACACTGGGCCATACACAGTCAGACACTTGCTTAGGCCACCTGTTTGCATGGACTTTGCATGATGAGTTTCAGGAAAGAAATGGGATATTGGCTAGCAGGTAGCCAGTAGGTCCAGAGGACTGTAATGTGAGCCCCCAACATATGGTCAGTCATGGGCCACTCTCAGCCTTGTGCCTGCTCAGGCACCTGGATTTCCTTCCTTTCTCAGGAGGGAAAGGGCCAGGAGACACATACCACCCCACCCTGCAACCGCCCAGGTCACTTCTCAGGTTGGACTCTCTTCTTGGGCCCTCCCCCTCCTCACTTTGTCTGCCCTTCCTTGGAGTTGGTGGCAAGGTCCTAAGCTTGGATATCTCTTGGGAAGCCTCTGCCCTCTGTCACAGGCTCACAAGCACTCATTCTGCAGAGAAATCCATGTCTCTCCACTTCCCCTGCCACTCAAGCCATGTGTCTTGGCTGGACCACAGCAAGAGCCTCCCTTTGCTTGCCCTCCTGCCCATGGTCCTCATGCCTCCAGGGCAACCAATGACCTGTGCTCCAAACAGGTCCCATCTCCTGCTACAAGATCCTCCCATGTAATCCAAGTAGCCATAGAGCTTTGCAGGATCCAGAAGTCCTTCTGCCTCAGCTCCCCAACCCAGCTCTCTGTTTTGGTAGTCAGGAGTGCTTGTGCCCAGCCTATGCTTACACAGAAAGTTATTTCCTCAAGGACCGGCCTCTCTGAGGCAGCGGGAAGACCCTGCAGAAGGGCTGGAGAGTTGGTTCACTGGATAATAGCACTGGCTACTCTTCCAGGGGACACAGGTTCGATTCCCAGAACCCATGCAAAGGCTCATGGGCATCTATAACCTTAGTTCTTGGTGACCTAATATCCTCTTCTGGCCTCTGCAGGCACCAGGCACAGATACACATGCAGACAAAGCACTCGTACACATGAAATTAAAGACAAAACCAAAACCAAACCAAAGATCTTGAAATGACAACAGAATCTGGCACACTGGTGACTTAGTTCAGGCACAAAATGGAGAACAAAACCAGGATCATATTGATGATGACAACATGGCAGATTCCAGAATGATTTAGAGAACAAGGGTGGCCTTAGTCAGTGCTTTCTTGGTTTTTAGCACCATTCACTCAGGTGATCAGAGTGCTGTCAGCTGAGTAGGAAAGGGGATGAGCATCTCAGGAGGGTCGAGGTAGGAACAGATGCAACAGCTGGAAGTGGCTAAAGACAAGATGCTCGAATTTGGCAAGGTGATGGTTTAGATCAAGAGAAGGAGGCACAGCAAGCTCTAGTCATACTTTGATCATCCCCCACCTCATACCCTGGGCTGAGTTTGAACTCAGGGTCTCATGCATGCTAGGCAAGCACTCTGCCACTGAGTCAAATCCCCAACCCCACTTTAATCTACTGCATAAATGCAGTGCATAAGTATGTATGTACATATATAAGTACATATAGATATACACACACACATATATGTGTGTGTGTGTGTGTGTGTGTGTGCATATGCATAGGATGTGGTAAACACACACACACACACACACACACACACACACACACACACACAGAAATAAATGTATGGCCAGGCATGGCTTGGGAAGTAGAGGCAGGAAGATTGTGAGTTCAAGGCTAGCTTGGGCAATATAGTGAGGTCCTATTTCAAAATTAAGTAAGTAAATAAATAAATGTATGGAAAGCCTGAGATGAAGGCTGGGTAAACAACAGGGAGACTACCAAGGTAATTTGCCTCAGATAATCAGTCCCAGGAAAGTGGGGTCTGAAAAGTATCCCAGGCAGTGCTGCAGGTGCCTGTGCTGGATCACGAGCACTCTTTCAAACTCTTAGGGCTTCTCATCTCCATTCTCAAGGCTGGGGTCTCCCAGCCCCCACAGTATGTACCGGTACAAGACAATTCTTCACCATGGGGCTTTGTGGGATGTTTACCACCCATCTTGGCTAGATGCTGGGCTAGCATCATCTTCCCACCGCTAAATCTGATAATCATAAATCTCTCCAGATACTGCCAATGGCCTAGCAGAACTGCACAAGACCTGGTTACAGCTGCTCTGGATGCAAGGCCTGGGAGCCTGTCAGAGTACCCTGGCTCTGCCATCTGATGCTCTTGAGGGACATGGTTTGATTTCCCTTCCTGCTCTTCCTAGTCGATGCTTTATTTTTTGTGAAACAAGCAACACACACACACACACACAAATAGATCTAGGGATGTAAAGGTGACTCATTTTCTCATAACTGAGGGCCTGAATTTGATCCCCCAGAATCCCCTGTATGAATGGTGATGTGTGCTTGTAATGCCAGCATTGAGGAGACAGGATCAGAAAGACTGCTGGGGCTCTCTGGCAGCCAATCTAGCCTAATTAGTGAGCTCCAGGCCAGTGAGATCCTGACTCAAAGGAGGAAGATGGTGTTCCTATGGATGACACCCAAGTTTGTCGTCTAGCTGCCACAAACATGGGCACACAGTAACTGTAATGCTCATAACAGCACAAAACACAATAGCTGTATGTGTGTGCATATGCCTAGGATGTGGTACACACACACACACACACACACACACACAGAGCGAGCGAGTAAGTGAGAGAAGCTCTAAGATGCCCTACAGATATACGGCGCTGCTATGTGAAAGTGAGACGGCTCAGTGTGGGGGTGTGGGTAGAAGGATGTGGCATCAGGAGTTCACTATGTCCCCGTGTTTCATACTGGGCAAGGCACAAACTTTCAGTCTCAGTAATTCTCATTGTGAAACTTTGCTGTTGTCTTCATTGATGTGGGGTTCTTTTGTTTGTTTGTTATTTGCTTTGTTTTGAGACAATCTTATCTTGTATCCCTGACTGGTCTGGCACTCACTATTAGACCAGGCTGGCCTCAAACTCACAGTGATCCTCCTGCCTCTGCCTCCTAAGTGCTGGGATTAAAGGCATGCACCACCATATGCAGCCACTGATGTGATTTCAAAAGGCTAAGAACACACACTAAGGGGCCGTGCACTTGTCTGCTCTCAGCAGGGACCATGTTTTCACCCCAGCTAAGTCTCTGCCTGTGGGAACTACTCCCTAGAGCTTACTCTACCATGGGTAGATATTCATCTTGTACAAAAATCACAGTTGTACCTCTATGTAAAACCAAGCTTGCCTCCTCAAACCCACACACAGCCTACCTCCATCCCTGGAGGGATCTCTAAGCCTATTGTTTTAGGTAGAACATGCCCTCTGTGATGGTTAATTTTGGTTGTCAACTTGACTACATCTGGAATCAACTGAAAGAATCACAGAAGAATGAAGCTTTTTCTTTTTGCCTGCTTGCCCTCACTCTTGCTGCCAAGTTCATCCATCCTTTTGCTGTGGTATTCCTTCATTGGTGTTAGAATCCACTCTCTAGGAATCCTCTGGGACTCCAGCACCAAACTGGGACTGCTGAGACATCCAGTCTTATGGGCTGAACAACTATCAGATTCTTGGCTTTTCTGTCAGGAGACGGCCATTGTACTACTCTGTCCACTGCCTATAAGCCACTCTGGTAATTGTGTGTGTGTGTGTGTGCGCACGTGCCACATGTGTGTTGTTCCTTTAGAGAACTCTAACACATCTTCCAGACTCATACACTGACATTCTAACCCTCATCACTTCAAAAAGCAATGTCTTTGGACATGGCTAAAGTCCTTGCTAACAGAACTCATTAACTCAAGGTCATTCCACATGGGTCCTAATGCAACAAGACGAGTGTCATCCTATGAGAAAGGAACAAAGCTGGGGGTACAGCTCAGCTGGTAAAGTGCTTGCAACTTTAATGCCCAAAACTTATGCACAAAAGCTGGACACCATGGCACACACTTGCAATCCTGGTGCTGGGGAGGTAGAGTCAGGCAGATCCTGGGGCTTGCTGGACAGGATAGCTTAATCTGGAAGCTCCAGGTCAGTGAGAGACCCTGCCTCAAAGGAAGTGACACCTGAGGTTTCTGTGGTGGTTGAATGAGAATGCCCCTGCAGAGGCACATACATTTGAATATTTGGTTCCCAGCTGGGGGAACTGTTTGGGAAGGATTAGGAGGTGCGGCCTTATTGAAGGAGCTGTGTCACTGGGGATGGGTTTTGAGCTTTCAAAAGTTCACATCATTCCCAATTAACACTCTGCCTCATAGTTGTGTCTCAAGATGTAAGCTCTTAGTTACTGCTCCAGTGCTCTGCCTGCCTGCCCACCACCATGCTCCCCACCATGGAGGTCAAGAACCCTCACCCTCTGAAACTGTAATCCCCCAAATAGAGTCTTTCTTTTATAAATTGTCTTGGTCATGGTGTCTTGTCACTTGAACAGTAACTAAGACCGTTGTCATCTGGCCTCCACATGCACACACATGCAAACACACCTATACATATACATGTACCCACAAATACACATTAGAAAAACGGGAACATGGGAACACAGATACAAAAAGGCCTAGAAGGAAGATGATGCAAAGAGAGACAAAGAGAACTTGGTCATCTACCAGCTAAGGGGAGGGGCCTGGGTCCCCACCCCTACTCCCCAGGCTGCTGTCAATTGATTTCTTGCCTCCAGAGAGTAAGAAAATATGTTTCTATTGCTGAGGCTATCCACTTCCAGTGGATAGTCACACTGCCCTCTGGAACTTTCTAAAGAACTCTGCAATGGCAATGACTGCCAGGTCGACTCTCTCCATGTATGTATTGGAGGCATCGTCACAATTGACATGCGGTAGCCTTCTTGGCTCATGGCTTTCTTGGCTCTGGTGGCCTCAGAGACAGCCCCTTCCTAAGACTGATAAAGTGGCTACACTTAGGAAGAGATGTCTGGGGATTTGCAGGCCCAGAGAGGCACCAGGGGCTAAGTGCCCCAGTCACACTCACCCAGCGCTGGCCAGCACCACTTGACTTACCACCCAGTCCCTGCGGACGATCATGGTCTTGAAGATCTGGTACTGGAAGTACACAGGGATGAGCAGCGGTGGTCCGACTGCAGAGAGAACAGACAGCCTGTCAGAGATGAAGGAACTTGACGCCACCTGCAGGGCAGCTCAACAGTCAGGTGTCTGGGAGTCTAGAGGAAGGTAAAGGTCCAGACAAGTTTGCACAAGCTGGCCACCAGCACCCTTCTCTTGAGTAGGCGTACCACCATTTTGCCGCTTTGAGAAGGGTATGGGAGGAAATGGGGCAGATGGGCACGCCGGGGTGAGAGCACGGTTGGGGACTTCTGGTACTCGCACTCACTCAGGAAGAAGTATTCATGCTGGTGGTTGTAGGGCAGGTAGTTCAGCTTCTTCTTGCCGTACTGAGGAGAGAGGAAGGGAGTGAAGACGAGCCTCAGTCCCCCACCTCCAACCTTCTTTCCACGCCACCAACCTCAGTGGAGACCTCATCTCTTTCCCACCTATCTGTATCTGGGTTCAACAAGGCTTCCGCTGCCAATCTCCTTGAGCCTGGCTACACTGTAGAGTTTTTACCAGAGTTAGGGTCAGACTCCTCGCCTTGGCAGCCCCAGTGAGTTACGCTCAGCTACCTATCCGCAGTGGATCAATTAAAGAAATGGAGAAAACAGAGGAGGGAGATTTAGTCAGTGTGATCACACTGTGAAGAAAAGAATTAAGAGGTCCAGTAAAACATACTACACCACATCCCTATCCATCATTGGGATCCTAAAAGGAGGTTTTGTTTTAAACCAAAAGCAAGAGGTATATATAACTAAGTGGGTCTGGTCAAGATGTGGCCCTGCCCATCACTGACCTATCTTTGTCTCTGTTCCAGTCTTTCCTGCAGGGCGGTCTGACAAGTTCTCAGAATTGAGTGAGATCTCTCTGGGAGACAAGCTCTTCCCTGGCTGGCGCCAGGCTTCAGCCTTTTCCTTCTCCCAGCATGTAATTCCTGGGTAATTTCCAATTTCTTGGGGTCTATTGTTCAATAGTCTGAGAGCCAAGCGGAGTGGGCATAAGTTTCTGTTTTAGAATGCCTTCATTTCTGCCAGCATCGTGAGGCTAAAATCCCAGGCCAGCCCTCAGTTTGGCTGCCTAAGTTCAGGCTCACAGTTAATCACTACCCAAGGCCATGAGAAGTAGGCCTCCTGTTTGTCTTTCTTTCCTTTCCTTCTTTTTTTCTGTTGTTTTTTGGGAAGTGTTGGAAATGGACTCCAGGTCCTAACCCATGTTAAGCAAGTCCTCTGCCACCAAGCTACACTCCTAACCCTTGGGTGAACTTGGGGATGAACAATAAAAAAGTTTACATAAGCCTAGGTACTCCACGAGGAGCTTCTGGGACTGTCTTTATCTCTACCCCTTTGGGAATGACAGAGGCTCCCAGGTCTCAGTGGGGCACTCCCTGGACACTGTTAACAGCTAAGAGAAAGCAAACAAGAACCAGGAATTCTTAACAGTCACAGTCCTGGGAACATCTATTCTCAAGATTTTACAGTCATTTCCCAAGGTTAATCTCTTCCCCAGCGGTTCTTGACACATGAGGAGGCCAGTTAGGCAGAAGAGGCCCTACATGACTGAAGAGATGGTTCATCTGTTAGGAGCACTTGTTCTAGAGGACCCAGGCCTGGTTCCCAGCAGATGACTTGTAATCATCTATAACTCCAGCTCCAGGGGATCCGATGCCCTCTTCTGACCTCTCTTGGGCATCATGCACTCATGTGGTGCACACACACGAACAGACAGAACAGTTATATACATAACATAAAATATGCATGGAATAAAATAAATAGAAGCAGCAGCAGCAGTCACCCTTTAATCCCAGGGCCTGACCCAACACTGCACAGATAAAGGAGCACCTGCTCTTTTTGCTTGCAGTGCTGGACGGGGGGGGGGGGGGGGGGGGGGGGGGGGGGGTGGAGTGGGGTGGAAGGGGAGTGTAAGCCTGTGCTAGGAGTCAACAGATCCAAGTGTATTAGATGCTGCTTCTTGCCAACACAGAGCCCATGCAGGTCTCTTTGAGCATGTTTGGATTTCAAGGTATTGGTTGTTAAGCATTGCCAATGGGAACTTCAACATAATGACAAGTTGACTCCAGGACAATGCCACCCTTCCCTCTCCAGACCCAAAACTTATGTCGCCTTCCTAGAACACTTCTGGGGATCAGGAGAACAAAATGAGTTACAGATGAAAGAAAACTTGGATGTCTAAGCTGACACCTCTGCCCCCCAAGTGAAAACAGAGTGAGAAGTGTGTGTCAAAATTACAGAAGCCCATGGGCTCCCACAAGGAAGGGGTGTGGGTGGGAACAAAGTCCAGTCTGTCCCCAGAATGTGTCTTGGTGCCAGTGGCCATGGTCACATGCCTGCCAAAGGACAATCAGAAATGATCCCTTTGTTCCTTGTAGCCTCCTGTGTCTTGGCAAGGACCTCATGCATTCCCAGAAGGTATGTCGTATACACACAGTCTGTCATTAGAGTCAGGCCTGAGGTTGGCTTAAGACAGGTCAGAGCCAGGGAAGCCTCAGAGGGGCCTTTGATGGTTTCCCAGGAAAAGTAGGGGACGTGAAAGGTGGGCACAGAGGGACCAGAGATTCCCCCCGTAAGGTGCCCAGTGAGTGGGGGGAGCAGCAGCCAGGGGAACATGAGGACAGGCCCTGAGTCCTGCTCTGACTTCCTCCCAGGAGCCAGTGAACTGGCACCCAAGCCCAGACTCTGAATGCAGGCTTCCCAGCCCTGGTTGCCCCCTTTATCTGTTCCCTCTGGAGACAGTGCTGCCTAGTTTTATGTCAATGATACGAAGTCACTGGAGAGGAGGGGACCTCAACTGAGAAAATGCCTCAGTAAGATCAGACTACAGGCAGGCCAGCAGGGCCTTGTCTTAGTGATAGGAGCAGATCCTACCCATTTTGGGTGGGGACACCCCTGGACTGGTGGTCCTGGGTTTTATAAGAAAGCACACTCAGGGGCTGGAGAGATGGCTCAGAGGTTAAAAGCATTGCCTGCTCTTCCAAAGGTTCTGAGTTCAATTCCCAGCAACCACATGGTGGCTCACAACCATCTGTAATGAGGTCTGGTGCCCTCTTCTGGCCTGCAGGCATACACACAAACAGAATACTGTATACATAATAAATAAATAAATATTAAAAAAAAAGAAAGCACACTGAACAAGTCATGGGGAGTAAGCTAGGAAGCAGCATTCCTCCATGGCCTCTGCATCAGGCATCAGCTCCTGCCTCCAGGTTCCTGCCCCATTTGAGATCCTGTCCTGACTTCCCTCAGTGATGGACTATGATGTGGAAGTGTAAACCAAATAAACCCTTTTCTCCCCACTTGCTTTTAGTCATGGTGTTTCATCATAGCAATAGTAACCCTAACTAAGACAGAGACTGAGCATCAAGGACAATCTTCACGTCAGCAGAGGCCAGAAGGCTCCTTAGAGGACTATGGGAGAGGGTCACCAGGGGAGACCATTTGAAGGTTGTATTTGCATAGCAAGTACTGTTTCCATTGGTTTATGGTCACTGTGGGGGATAAGGGGATAACTGAGACGGTAGGGCTGCCTCCAGCTGTCTCCAGTTGGTAAGCATTGTTGGCTTTCAATATCCCAGATTGACCCAACATGGCCAGGCCACCCCAGGCAGTGTCAGGTCTCAGAACCAATCTCTATGGATGCCCAATCTTAAGGATGCAGGAACCCAGCATTTGGAAACAATTCTCCATTAAACCAAACTGCTTAACCTTCATGACCTTTGGGTTCCTTGATGCAAAGTGGAGGTATGGTGCATACTTCATAGGGATTCTGAGAGCCCAATGAATGAAGGAGATACAAAGGCACTATGGGATGGTAAGCAGAGTGTCATTTATAGTGACATATGCATGCACAAAGTGACATGCTGACACAGCACTGCATGTCTGTTTCCAACTCAGCAGCCTCTGAAGGGACAGCTCCAAAGGGATGTTAGGGTATGGCTGAGCCACCTCTCTTATTCAAAGCTTATTTAGATGGCTAATACTGACTATCAAGTTCCTGGTGAGTCTAGATGGAGTTCCTTACGGTTGGAAAACCCACCTTAGATGCAGGTGCACCATGCTATGCATTAGGGTCTTAAATTGAATAAAAAGAAAAAAAGCAAGCTGAGCACCAGCATCCATCTCTCCCTGCTTCCTGACCGGCCCTCCACCCTGATGGACTGAATCTCCTCGAACTGTAAGCCAAAGAACACCCCTCCCCTAAGATGTTTTGTGTCAGGCTTTTCAGTCAAAGCAATGAGAAAAGAAACAGGCACACCCACAAAGCACAAACTGTGGTCTTAGGGACACCAGGTCCTGCCCTGTGATGCTTCTCCAGCTTGTTCTACTTGGCTTATGGTTTGTCAAGTCAGGGGATCAAGAAATCGATGCAGAGAAGAGCTTTAGAATGCTCCGAGTTAGGAGGGTGCACATGTGGCTTCTTTTCAGAAAGCCGGACTTACCAACAGAGACATTACCAAGGGCTGGCAAGCTGGTGTCCTGGGCGGTAGCTCTTCTATGACTTTGAGTATGTCATTTTCTTTCTGCCTTTGAGGTTCTAGTTACATAATGACCGATGACTGCTCCCACCTCACAGGTTAAATAAAGAGTATATGGTGTTGTGCACACCTGGGGTGCAGGCCCACAGACTCACTCAGCAAGTTACTCTTCCTTCCAGCTGGGAGGTGCTGAGGCCAAAGTATGGGGACCAGAGGATCCTACTCATCTCCTCTCCTGTCCCACAGGGGAAGGAAGCTGGGGGAGTCAGTGCAATTCGAGGGGAGGAGCCAGGAAAACAAACGACACTTTTACTAACTAATCTGTTGTGACCAGAGCCCAAGATGGAGATGGCGGCACACAGAGCTCTCATCGAACTGGGACAGCTGAAGGCCACAGATGGGGAACCAGCAAAGGGCAGGAAGCAGAACGTGCTGCCAGCCCCGGTGTGACGAGCTTCTTCACCACAGGCCAAATGTGATAGTTAGTAATGCCTGTCAACTTGACAAGATCTAGAACCGCTTAGGAGATAAGCCTTCGGGACGTGTCTGTGGGGGATTACTTAGGACAGCTTAATTGAGGTGGTAAGGACCTGTGCGTGGCACCACTCCTTAGGCTGCAGTCTAAGACATATATAAAACAGAAAGCAAGCTGAACACTAGCATTTACCTCCACTTCATGACTATGAACAGTGACCAGCCAGCCTCCTGTTCCTTCCACCATGCCTCCTCTATCATAAAGGAATGAGTCCTCCAGAAATCTAAGCAAAAATAAGTCCTTTCTTTCTTAAATGGCTTCTTGTTAGGGTTTTTTTTTTTTTGTCACAACAATGAGAAAAGTAACTAGTATATAGAACTGGTACCAAGAAGTGTGGCCATTGTGTGATAATCCTGACCATGTGGTTGGTAGTGCTGGGGACTGGCTTGTGGGAGGAACGGGGAAGAGTTTGTGATGTAAGCTGAAGAAGCCCCAGAATGCTGTAAGCAAGGCTTCCTGGGTCATTCTGTAGGGAGTCTGGAAGATCAGAAGGCTGAAAGGCTGAGGGCTGGGAAGGGCTGGCTCATGAGGTTTGGGAAGGGGACAAGGACTCATTCAGGAAATGGGCAGGAGGCCACTTGTGTGGTATTCTGGCAACGAATCTGACTATGTCCTGAGAACTTGGGTGAGGCTGAATTCAATAGCAGTGGATTAATTAATGTGTTTGGTGGAGGAAATCTCAAGGTAGAGGACAAGCTGTCTGTGGAAAAGGTCAAGTTTACATCGAAAGAACGACACAGAAGGGCAAATACTAAAGATTCTAGTAGGCTAAGGGAATGAGCTCAGATAAACAGAGAACTGTAACCAATCCTTAAACTACAACAGAGGCTGTGACTGTGACTGTGGACGGGGCTGTGACTGTTGACAGGGCTGTGACTATGACTGTGGACAGAGGCTGTGACTGTGACTGTGGACGGGGCTGTGACTGTGGACAGAGGCTGTGACTGTGACTGTGGACGGGGCTGTGACTGTGGACGGGGCTGTGACTGTGACTGTGGATGGGGCTGTGACTGTGACTGTGGACAGAGGCTGTGACTGTCCCTGTTACCACAGGCTGTGACTGTGACTTTTGGCAGAGGCTGTGACTGTCACTGTTGAGAGGGGTTGTGACTGTTGGCAGAGGCTGTGGCAGCTAACAGAAGTTATGATTGTTGACAGAATACCTTCTGTCTTCACTGTTATAATAGGAAAGTTGTCCTCAGGTGAAGGCCCCACCTATCAAAGGCTCCAACTTGTAAAATGCAATCCCATTTGAAATGAGAGATCCTGGACCTGTAGAGATAGCTGGGCAGTTAAGAGCACTTGCTGCTTTTTCAGAGGACCTCAGTTTGATTCTCAGAATCCACATGGCATCTCACAACTACCTGAGATGTGAAAATGAAGTGTAAGTTACAATGAGACATCTCTTCCTCCATCGTGTTCAAGATGCCAGAATCATGGGATATCCTCCAAGGAAAACTGCATGTGCACGATGGAGCCAGCTTGAGAGAGAGGCTAGGGGTGTGCAGGCAGCACTACTGCAGGGACAAAGCTCCCTAAGTCCTTTGAGTCCAGATGATTCTATCACAATCCATAGATGCTGCAAATGGAGCTTTAGATTTTGGCGTTGCCATGCTGGGTATCAATCCTACTTTGTTTGCTGTGCCCATCCTTTAGGGATGTGAATGTTTACTCTGTGCCAATGCATGTTGGAAGTATGGAATGTAGGCTTCAATGTTACAGGTGCTCACAGTGAGGAGGCTGCCGGAGTCTCAGAAGACACTGTGCATGTACACTTTTTTAAAAAAAGATGTATCTTTTATTTTTAGTTCTATGTGTGTGTGTATGTGTGTGCATGTATGTATGAAGGTGTCCATGGAGGCCAGAAGAGGGTGTCAGATCCCCTGGAGCTGGAGTTACAAACAGTTGTGAGCTGCCCAACATGGTTTTCTAGGATCTGAACTCTTCTAGGAACTGAACTTGGGTCTTCTGGAAGAGTAGCATTGATCTCAACTAGCTCCTGCATTGCAACTGTTAAAGGCAACAGAGACTGTTGAAGTTGGACTGAATGCATTTTGCACTGTGAGATGCCATGAACTTCCAGAACAGCAGGGGAAGGTTGTGGCCTAAAAGCAATGTGTCTGGGTTTAAGAGATGGCACTGCGATAGTGAATAGTGATTATCACCTTGACAGGCCCTAGACTCACCCAGGAACACCCGGGAGGGGTTATCAGATTAGATTAACTGGGGTGGGAAGACCTACACTAACAGCAGGCAGCATTACCTCACGTGTTGACCTCCTAGACTGAATAAAAGGAGAAAGCAAGCCAAGAATCATCCTCCATCTCTGTTCCAAGCTGCAGATGCCATGGCTAGCCAGCTTCCTGCTCCTGCCATCACGCCTTCCCTACCTCGATGGAATGTATTGCCTTTATCTCTAAATCCTATTAAACCCTCCCTTCTTTAAATGGCTTCTTGACAAGCATTTGGTGGCAGCAAGAAGAAATAGAAATAATGCAGCAGACACAGGCAAGGTCATGGAGAGGGACCTTTCGGGTTTGAAACGAAGCGAAGCGTCTGAGGAATAACAAGGGCCTTCCTTGTCTGTCCAGAGCTGAGAGGCAGGCGGTTTGGCAGGAGTTGCCACAAGGTCAGTTGCTGCCTCTGAGAACTCACAAACTCATGTACAGAGCAACGAACAACGCAGCCACAGCAGACACTGCAAGGATGCTAGATGCCCACCCAAGTTCCCAAGAAAAGGGCCACATATGCCCTCAGAGCTGGGGTGGGGACTAAAGGTCTGCCGGAAGCAGGAAGATAAGTAGAAAGTAGGGCGCGTCACAGATGTGTAGAGGGGGAAGCCCTCAGGCAGGAAGGCTGGCATGCTCCCATTTCTGGGAACATACTAACTACACTATGGGGACAGTGACATGGCAAAAGGGAGGGATGGCAAACAAGATTGTTGCATTTACCACAGTCTAATTAGGCTGAGAGCTCCTACCCAGTGCTGAAACCCCAGGCAGAAATAACAGAGTGGTGCGGGCAGAGAGAAGGCACTGGCCTCCTTATTTATAAGAGTGACTGACTGATTGCCTTTCCAGGACAGTTGAACCAAAGGAAAAGCTAGAACCATGAAGAGGCCTCAGGAGACACTACCTGGGCACAACGAGCCAGCCATCAACGGCTTGCTGCACATTGAAGAAGCCCTGGCATTAAAGGGCACAATGCACATTTTAAAAGGAGCATGCATGAGGTGTTACGCAAAGCAGAAAGCTTTGTCCAGGTCACACAGCCAGCATCCCGAGGGAGGCCCAACAGTCTGGAGTAGACACTGGGGTATAGGAGAGCTCATTGTTGTTTGGGAAGGGCGACTCAGCCCTTTAGGGGCTGAGGACATTGACTGACTCTAGAGAATGTAGAAGCAGATCATTTCACACTCAAATCCTCCTGGGGAAAAGTAACAAATCGAGGTTCAGTGACACGGCTCAGAGGCTACAGGAGCTTGCTGCCAAGCCTGATAACCTCAGTTCCATCTCCAGAATGGTAGAAGAACAGAACTAACTCATACAAGTAGTCCTCACATAGACCACACACAAATTAAATGCATTGGTGTAACACACCCCCATACACACCTCAGCTAAAAGTTGAGATGTGCAACTATAAAACACTGAAAACCTATGTGTAGAGAACTTTCCTAAACTGAGAAGAAATCCAGGAGAGAAACTGAATGCACATTGCACCAAACAAACCAAGGACGCCCTCCTGGAAGTCATAAATATAAGCAGGTAGTGCAAGATTGCTCTTAATATTTCAGTGACTCGAATGCCCTTGTGGCTAGTTTGCTCTGGTCATCCACATCTGAGGTCAAGGCCTTGGCGGGCAGAAGCTTTGGAGCCTGGGATGAAGGCTTGAGCCTGCTGAGCCCATGTGCTGGACTTGTGGTCACCCCAAATAGAGACCAGGATTCCCTTTAGGCAAGCATGGTCTCCTGAGCACTTGTACACAATTCAACCAGAAACCCAGGAAACATGGTGTTTCCCTTGTAAACACATGAACGCCTGAGAGAGACTTTCCGTGGATACTGTGATGCTGGCCTCCATCTTCAAATGCCACTGCCAACAGGACAAGCCAACTCCCACGACCTCCCTCCCAAAGTCAGCCAGCATTTGAGAAGTGAGATGGGATGGAATTCACCAGCTACAGTGTAGCTGATCTGCAGAGCTGGTGATCTGGCTTCCCTTTGTTTGTTAGGAACTTGGGACTATCTGTGAGAAGAGCTAACGGCTTTACCACAGATATTAAAGAAGACTTTGTCCTCACTATCAGAAGACCTCTGGGAAATCAGCTCTACTATCCAAACACTTTTAACCAAAGGCTAACAAGCAATATCCTAGAAAAGAAACAAAGACAGGTGTTGGACAGAAAATGAAATCCCTGCCTAGCCAAAATTCGGAACTGTGGCTGATGTCCTGTGCATTTTGGGTCAGACAGGGATATAAATCAGAACTGAGGGGGAGAGGCTCTCTCATCTATGTTACAAGCCTTGGATACCAACACAGCTAGGATACTCCTTCTTCTATGACCCTGCTTACTGACAGTAAGTTTGTATTCTCCCATAACTGCCTACTGAGGGCTCTGTTCTGCCCAGCACTGTCATTTCCCATCACGATGTTGGGACTGAACCAAGGCCTTGAGCATTTCAGGCAAGGTCTCTGCCACTGAGCTATACCCACCGCTTGACTTGTGTCCACCCTCAGTGTATTTCCAAGATACAAATATGGATAGATTTTTTTCCTTCTTCCTTCCTTCCTTTTTGTAAATTAAACCCTACTCTACTTTTTAAAAAGTATAGAACGATCACCCCCTTTTTAAAAGACACTTCTTGCTATGTAGACCTGGCTGGCCTCAAACTCACAGTATTTCCCCTATCTTAGTATCTTGCTGTCTGAGATTAGAGGCATACACAACCATGCCTAGATTGAACACATTCTTTAAAAGCATCAAGGGTGCCTTATTTTACTTCTCTATGTAATGTGTTTGGATATTTTGCCTGTGTGTGTCTGTGCATTATTTACATGCCTGAAGAGGCCAGAAAGGGTGTCAGATCCTCTGAGACTAGAGTTACTGATAGTTGTGAGCTGCCATGTGCAGGTGTTGGGAGCCAAACCTGGGTCCTCTAAAAGCACAGCCCGTATTTTTAACTGTTGAGTCACCTCTCCAGCCCTACTTCATTTTTTAAAAATTAGCATTCTTGGCCGGGCAGTGGTGGTGCATGCCTTTAATCCCAGCACTCGGGAGGTAGAAGCAGGCAGATCTTTGTGAGTTCAAGGCCAGCCTGGTCTACAAGAGCTAGTTCCAGGACAGGCTCCAAAGCTACAGAGAAACCCTGTCTCAAAAAACCAAAAACAAAAATTAAAAAATGGCATTCTTTAAACTTTTCCCCATTTATGTATATGTGTGCATGCATGCCACAGTGCATAGTGCATGTGCAGAGGTCAAAGGATAATTTAAAGGATTTAATTCTCTCCTTCCATCATTATGTGGGCCTCAGGGATCAAACTCAGATTATCAGGCTTGGCAGCAAGCATCTTTACCAAAAGAACCACCTCACTAGCCCTTTATTTTGTTTTTGACAAAAGTCTCATTATCTGGACCAAGTTAAGCTAAATTTGAAATCCTCCTGCCTCTTTTCCCAGAGTTCTGAGTTCTGGCCTTATCACCATGCCTGGTTGGATGTGTTTTTAGTAAAAGAAAATTAAGTGGCTGGGGGTGCAGAATGAAAGGAGAAAACTAAAGAGTTCAATGGTAGAACATGTGCAAACCCTGAGTTTGAACCCCAACACTTACCCCAAAGAGGGAAATTAGGATCAGCAGCACAAAAATTTCTCATGTGAAAATTTTCTCATGTATGTATCCTGCTAGAATATGTAAATGGAGCAGAGCGGTACACAATCCCCAAGAGTGAGACCAATCCCCTTGCACTCCTAGAACACATTAAAGTAGGGAGCTGCAGAAGAGAAGGCATATGTTATTCCAGTTTTGTTTCTAAAGAAAAAGGTAGGTGCATGGTATGGCAGTTTGGATAGGAATGGCCCCCATAGACAGGAAGTGTGGCCTTGTTGGAGGAAGTGTGTCACTGGAGGCAGGTAAGCCAGTTTACTTCCTGTTGCCTGCAGATCAGCTCCTCCAGCACTATGTCTGCTTGCAGGCTGCCATGCTTCTCGCCATGCTGATAATGGACTAAACCTCTGAAAGTGTAAGCCAACCCCAATGAAATATTTTCCCTTATAAGAGTGGCTGAGGTCATGGTGTCCCATCACAGCAATAGAAACCCTAACGAAGACAGATGTTCATATACACACAGAAGATATTGAGGGCTGGAGACAAGGTTAGTAGCAGGCACTTACAAAGCTATCTAGCTTCTTACTAACAGTGGTTATTATTGGGTCCATAAACTTGAGGCCAAGAGGTGATAAAGATAAAACACTGAATATACATTTCTATACTATTTCAATATTTGTACCAAGTATGTCCTATATTTATAATAAAAAATAAAATGATAGTAAAATAAGTGTGGGCAAATAGAAGGAAGTGTCCTAGCAAAGATCTGAAGGCTTATCCTAGACTAACTGGTGAATGGCCAGACCCTCTGACCACTTCCTGTCTTCTGTCTGAGCCTTCTCATCTGCTGTTAAGGGCAGTTTGAACAGGCTGCTGTTCTCCAGATAATGCTTCCTGCACACGGACTGGCCTACTGGACCATCATGGAAGCCTAGGATTCTGCCTTCTTGAAAAACTTGACCCGGTTTCCTGTGGGCAGAAGGGACGAATGCTCTGAACATACTCATGAGGTTCTGTGTCCAGTTCTCTCAAGGAAGGCCATTCTATGTAGACTGCAGCTGGGATAACTCAGGGCGAATAGGAAAGGGTTCTGAGCAGCAGAAGGTGTGGATGTCTTGACTGAATGCTGACCCTACAGGACTCCTTCCTTCCTCCCATGACACCTCCGAACCAGTGCCATCCCCTCACTCATACCTCAAGAGGCTGCCACTCGCCGAGGACAAACAGGTGCAGGCTCTTTATGTCTGGATCCTTGTGGAAGACGTTGGGCTTGGCATGGTGCTGGAAGTGTCGATGGTTCCACCAGTTGGCGGAGGCACCCTGTAAGGAGAGAGAAGTGAGGTGAGCCACAAAGGTCAGTGGGCCAGTGATGGGTCTTGTCAGGAACCATGTCCCATACTTCCCACACAAATGACTGGCTTCTCCATCACATATGGGGCTCATACCTGGAGTCCCTGGAAACCAGATGCCACTTCTGAACCTAGAGTACTGTTTAGTTTTGAAAGAAGTCAAGTCACTTCTCCAGCCTCAGTTTCCCCAGTACTGAGCAAGGGGAAAGGGCTTCAGAAACAGTGAAATTATCTCTACCAGGGCACCAGCAGTTTCTCTCCTGACTCATGTGCCAGAGAAACCATGATGTTCACACACACACACACACACACACACACACACACACACACACACACACACACGGGGGTGGGGTCAAAAATAACCATGACAGAAACGAGTCAAATGTCCATGAACTGGAACTGCAATGTGCTATCCATACAACAGGATGGTTTAGCTAAACCCTGAAAGGGAATGACCTGGGCTGGCCAGTAAGATGGCTCAGTAACTGAAGGTGCCTTCCACAAGGCCTGAGAGCCTGAGATTGGTCTCTGGGACTCACATGGTAGAAGGAGAGAACCAACTCTTAAAAGTTGTCTCTGACTTCTGCATATATGCTGTGCTGCCCCTCTCCCCAGTTAATAAATTCACAAGTAAATGAAAAGAATGGACCACTAACACATGATATAAGCATGGGTGATCCTAAACTACCATACAAAGTGAAAGAAGCTAGGAAAAAAAAAAAAGCAAAAAACCAAAATTCCCACAGTTCACGATCTCACCGATGTGAAGCTCGGTGGAAGAAAGCTGATGGCTAACCAGGGATGGGAGCAAGCAGCGATGAGGAAACAGGGATGGGATACTGGAGAGGAGGCTGGAGATTTGTGGGGACTTATTCAGTGGGTGATTAAGATGCTCTACAATTGTACGCTAGATCTATAATCTGTGAATGCTCTCCCAATTATGCCAAGCATTCACTTTAAATGAGCAAATGGCTCTCTGTGTGTATTATATCTCAAAACCACTATTTTATCTAAACGTTTCCCATGGGTCAAAGGCTTTCATGTAACACCTGAAACTACCAGAGGAAACAAAAGGAAACACTTGAAGGTCTAGGCACAGGCAGCCCTTTTCTGGCCGGACACAGCCAGAATCGGCAAGTGTGGTGGCACTGAATTGAAACAATTGCTAGTGATGAGACAGGAAGGGAGTCAAGCTTTGCCAACTATTCATCCGACAGGAGAAGAATGCAGAAGGTTACAATATGGGACACCAAGAGAATAAATAATCCATTCAATAATGAATTGATGATGATGCTGCCTGAAAAGTGAGCACAAACGGCTAGCTATGACAAAAGACGCTCACGGTCCTGGCAACCAAGGAGATGCAAATCACCACGCTGAGACTTCATCTCATCCCAGTTCAAACAGGCACCACCGAGAAAACGAGCAACGAATGTTGCTGAAGGGATGTGTGTGTGTGTGTGTGTGTGTGTGTGTGTGTGTGTTTGGGGGTGCTGATTCAGCGCTGGTGGGAATGTAGATGAGTCCAGCTACTATGGAAAACAGTAAAAGGTTCCTCAAAAAACAAAGCCAAAAACTATTACATGACCCAACTCTACCACTCTTGGGATAGATAACAGACTGTCAGACAGCACATGATACTCCTGTTCACTGAAGCTCTACGAAGGACAGCCAACTCTCTTGGACAAGGTGGCTCACACCTGTAATCCCAGCACTTGCAAGGTAGAGGCAAGAGGATCAGGAGTTCAAGGTCAGCTTCAGCTAGGCTGGACACCAGCCTGGGCTACCTGTGACATGATATAAATAAATAAATGAATAATAAAAGCTGAGTATGGAATCTGCCCAGGCACCTTTCAGTGGATGAACAAATAAAGAAAACAAGGAATATAGACAACAGAATTTGATCCAGCCATGACATTATGACATTTGCAGAAAAGGAACAGAACTCGAGATCACGTTAAGAGAAATAAGCCTGACTCAGAAAGACAAAAGCCACACATTTTCTCTTAGATATGGACTCTAGATTTAAAAATGAAGACACGAAGGTAGAAGTGAGATCATCTGGGAAGGAGAGGGAACCAGCATGAGGGGAGAAGGCAGCAAGGGGAATAGTAAAAGAGGAATATGAGCAAGTATCTTGTACAACTGGGTGAAAATGTCCTAGTGAAATCTTAAATTTTCAACAAATCGTTTAGGCTGAAAAAAAAATTAATATAAGTCTACAAAAAATATAAAGGCAGTTGAGTATGGTGGGGGGAGAAATCCCAAGTTTTCTCAGGATGGGAATTTATCTCATCAAGTTGATATAGTGCTTGCCTGTCATGAGTCCCTTTCAGTGAACACTGACTGACATCCAGGAGGAGCCAACATTTAGATGGTATCCTAGTCCCACAATACAGGAAGCACAGAAAGGGGGCTTATGTATTTATTTGAATGCCACAGGGTGCTATGGCACCAGTTCTTAAAGCCTTCTTCAGAGATGTGTCACTCAACAAACTTGCCAGGTGGCCCAAGTAAAACACAGGTCTTTTCTGTCCCTTCAGGAGCAGGTAAAACGTTGACCCATAGATGGCTCTGTGCTTTGGTAGGGTCTGACCATCTGCAAAAAGGTCTATTTGCTCAACACAAGCTTCTCACTTGGAGAGTGTTTTAGATACAAACACAGCTTCTGAATACCGACAGCATGGGTGGTAACACTGAGAAACAGCATGGCCTTTGCAGCGACCTCAGGCCCCGTAGGCAGCAGGTTTTGAAACCCATCACAGCAAAACGCAGCCTAGCAGCGTGGGAAAGCTCCCAGGTTTAAGGAGTCGAATGACGCGCTCACATCGGAAGCCAAAAGGAACAAAATTCCCAAGAGAAGCATCGGATGGAAAAAGCCCTGACACGGAGACACCTGGGAGCAAGGACTGTAACAGGTAAGCTGGCTTCAGCTGGCAGTGCACCGACCTAGAGATATCTGTGGAGTGAGGAGTGAGGGTCATCGAAGTTGCGCACACCCCCTCCCTGGACTTGGGACCAGGCACCATATTTCGACTGTTCATGCTAGCAGCCCTGCTTTGGGTCTCTCACATTCTTCTTCACCAGACAAAGGTCTACTTATCCTTCAGCAATTCCTCCTCTACAGGACAGAGAAGCAGCGTCTGTCTGAGGATTCCATGTTCTCAGAATAAGGGGCGATTGGTGTCTGCTCCAAGGCAGCTGCTGGGTGGGCCCGGGGCAGGGGGTGGGGGGAGGGGTGGGGGTTGAGGGGTGGAGGAAGGCAGTTGTGAGCCAAGAGACGACATGCTTATCTGAGGCCAGGCTGTCCTCATACCTCCTTGGCCTCCCGAATACTAGGACTAGGTCATAGGATGCACACACCTAGCAAGAAGACTCCTTGGCACAAGCACAGCCAGCAGGGCTGGGCCATCAGATCGCAGCCTGGGGCAAAAGGTTTTCTTTTGCTAGTAAGCACTCTGGCAACTGCATCTATAATAATACTTTCAAAATCTACTTTGGTGCTCGTCTTGTTTTCAAGTGAGACACTTTCTGAGCTTGAGACACTTAAATAGTTGTAGGCTTGTGGCAGGGCAGTTTCCTACATAGCATGTGCAAGGCCCTGGGTTCAATCCCCAGCACCACAAAGGTTTTTTCTTAATAAAAAAAAGGCATAAATGATTTTGTTTTGATAAAAATAAAATACTTATATTTAAAATAGTTTTAACAGACTATTTTCCATTTTGGAGTTCTGGAGTTAAAGGCTTGATCATTTAAAAAATGATGTATTAGCCAGGCTTGGTAGCATGTACCTTTCAGAACTCAGGAGATAGAGGCAGGTGGACTTCCATGAATTTGAGGCCAGTCTGATCTATATGGGGAATAGTAGGTCAATCAGGGCTACATATGAGACCATGTCTAAAATAAAATGAGAGAGAGAGAGACAGAGAGAGAGAGAGAACCACCATGCCCAGTTTATATGGTCCTGGGGATGAACCCATTGCTTCAAGATGTTCAGCAAGCATTCTACCAACTGAGCTACCTTCTCAGCCCCCAGAGTTCCAATTTTACAAGCAAATGCCCTATAGAGAAGCCAGCTCTCTGCCCTGCCTTTGTCTGCCTGATTCAAGAGCTGTGTTTCAAACTGTCCTTCAAGGACTCAAGGCCGTGGGGCAGGAAAGGCCCTCAGGACCAGAGTTTGGAAATAGGACACAGTCCATCTTGGTTCATGGCGTGGGGAGAACAGGAGCAGAGTGGGTAAAATGTTTCTTTCCTACACAGAGGAGGATTTTAGGCCACAGTGGACAGTGCAAAATAAAACAAAGGCCTTGTGTGGACACCCTCCTGAGGTTCTGGGAAGAGTCCGGTTCCCGGCCCTTCAAGGCTCAGGGCCAGGCAAACTGCTAGCTTGGGAACTGCTGAGCAGATTATTGCTGGCTCACTCACAAGCCAATCCAACAGCAAATCAAGAGTGTAGTGGGGTCATGGCCAGAGAGCAGAGATATTTAACCTGGGCACAGGGCTCCTCCCCAGCTGAAGACAGGAGGGTAGAAGTCTTGGGGACCTAGATTTTCTGAGGAAGCAACTAGATGCTATTGGGATGGACCAACTATGGGAGGCAGTGGGGTTTGTTTGAGAGAGTGTTATGGTTTGAGCATGGCACAGCTCCATGAACTTGCAGGCTGAACCCTCAGTCCCATGCCAATGGCACTATTTTAGTAAACAGGAGGAACTTGAGGAGATGGAAGAAGTAGATCAATGGAAGGGGACACAACTTTGAAGGCTTGTCTGGTGCCTTTCTTCCTCACAGTCTTCTTCCTGCTTGCCTTGAGTTAAGTAGCTTCTACCAGCAGCTTCTGCCTCACCATGGGCCCAGATTTAACAGAGCTGTGGGCTGTGGAGTGACACTCTGAAGCCACAAACACTGAAAGAAGTCCTCCTCTCCTACAGTTTGCATCTTGTTACAGCGATGAGTACAGTTGGCAAGAAATTATTTCCCAAATGGGCAGCACCTATCAGATCAGCTCAAGGTCACTGGCAAGCTTAGCTTTAGAGACTCAACTCCTCTCTCCGTGGGGCACGGCCTCATCGGAGCAGAACCAACTCACTGTCTCCATTTTAAACAACTTCAGTCCTTTGGATTGGTTAAGTATTAAACAGTTTGATATCACTCGCTGAGGACTTATCTAAAAATGACAGTAGAGGTGATTTGCAATTCCTGATTTATAACGGTTTTTGATTGTGTGGCAGCCAGCCACAGATCATTAAACAACCAACACCCTGCATGGCCTTCCATGGCTAAGTAGTGAGGTTTGGTGGACTAGGGGAATTACCTATGTTTTTAACTTGGGATATTTTCCATTTACAGAGAATTGATCTAATAGGGTGATCACCAGGTTGCTGATAGTTCCCTCTACTCTCCAGTCTCGCCATTTTCAATGTGCGTGCACGTGAAGCTGCATGTTTGAGGGGAGGCTCCACGTATGTGGAGGCTGGGCAGTTTTAGGTGGCATCCTCAGAAACACTGTCCACCTCCTCTGAGACAGAATCTTGCACTGGCTTGGAGCTCAGCAAGTAGATCACACTGCCTGGCCAGTGAGTCCTAGGATCCCTCCTGTCTCTGCCTCCCTAGTGCTGGGATTACAAGAACCTGACACCATAATCAGCATTTTTACATGTGTTCTGGGTATCAAACTCCGGTCTTCCCGAGTGATTTCCTTACTGAGTCATCACCTTTACTTACCTTTAAGTGGCCAATGACGAACTTGTGGACAATGTGGTTCCATATGGATTTCTTATAGACAGAAAGATGGCCATAATCATGTTGCAGCCATCCAGCTTGGGCCTGGGGAAAGAGGGATGTGAATGTCACTGCAGCATCAGCAAACAGCCACGAGGGATCTGAGGGGTGGGCATGTTCAGATCATGGTCAAGGGTATCAGGCCTCACCTGAGAGGTAGCAAGGAGAAAGGAGGTGATAAGGGTAGGAATCCAGCCATTGCCAAAGTAGGAGAGGGTGAACCAAGCAATGCTTTCCATGGCGATAATGTGGGACAGGAGGAGAAGGAAGAACAGGTGGTTGGTTTTGAACAGGTTCATGTCCTCGGCAGTCTTCCTCAGGGCCCGGAAGTCCTCCGCGATCTGAGACTGTTAAGCAAGGACACAGAAAGGAGTCAGCCACTAGACCCTCCAGGAAAACAGGCATTCAAGCACAGTATACACTAGGGTTGTGGCAAGCACCTTGAACCTTGTATGATCCCAGCCACCCAATGCAGCAACAGCCACCATTACTAAAGATATGTCGCAGCTGGATAAGAGGCAGCAGAAAAAGTTGGACTCAAAAGCTTGTACTTTTAATCATACTAAGTGAATTAAGCCAGTCTCAGAAAGACAAATATTTTGTGTTTGCTCAGTTCTCTCGTGGATTGTAGGTTTTATAGGCAGATAACATCTTATACGTACAAATGACACTGAACTAGAAATAAAGCTTTACGGGAACAAGAGGGACTAATAGGGCTGGAGAGATGGCTCAGTAGTTAAGAGCACTGGCTGCTTTTCCACAGGACCAGAGTTCGATTCCCGGCATTCAATTGGTGGCTCTCAACTTTCTTTAACTCCAGTCCTAGGGACATCCAACAGCCTCTTCTGGACACCAGGGGTACTGCATGCAGATGATGACATAAATGCAGGTAGAACATTCAAACACATAAAATAAAAATAAAGTTTTTAAAAAATTAAGGGACTAAAGGAGGTAGAAGGAGGGGTTAGGAGGAGAGTGGGAGGATATGGGACAATATGCTCCAAGGACACTGTATATGTGGGTAAAAATGGCCTCCTATAACCCCGTGTAATAATAATAACAACAATAATCAACAATAAGCAGCTTGTATCTCCAAACCAATGTTCTCAGAAGCATTATTCACAACAGGCAAAAAATAGAAAGAGGAGCTGGAGAAACGGCTCAATGGTTAAGAGTGTGGCTCTCACTGACGACTGGAGTTCTGTTTTCAGCATCCATGGAGGGCCCCTCACAGCTGCCTGTTCTTACAGCTCCAGGGGATCTGATGCCCTCTTTGGGCCTCCATAGGCACTCACATGTACATGTACACACACACACACACACACACACACACACACACACACACACACACACACGCACATTTTTTTAAAAGTAGAAACAATTCAAATATCCAGTGATGGATGAGGAGCTAAGTTCCAGGTATAGCTATCCTTTTGACATTGCAACACAACGTTGTCATATACAAAGTCCATACTTGAGAACGTTTTATAATTCACGTTACAACACACACACACACACACACACACACACACACACTATAATGCTTTAAGTAAGTTTATAATTTTGTGTTAGCCTACAGGTTGAGTATACATGATTATGTTCTGTACATAGACTGTTCAGCCTTAAAAACAAAAGAAAATTTGGCACATTGCTACAATGTGTACTATAACAAATGAAGTTTATGCCAAATGAAATAGGCCAGTTATAAAAGGACAGATGTTTGCATTAAAATGTTATAATGAAACCTATTATTCTGTACAGTCAATATATACTAGTTGCCAGATGTGACAGCCCACACCTGTAATCCCAGCACTTGAGAAGGGGGAAAGCAGGAGGATCAGGAGTTCAAGGCTAGTCCGGGCTACATGAGACCCTATGTCAAAACAATAAAGAGAACAAAATCAATGAAAATATATACTAATACAACTGTTTTGTTGTTGACATGGTTTCTGTATGGCTTTGGAGCCTGTCCTGGAACTCACTCTGTAGACCAGGCTGGCCTTGAACTCACAGAGATCTACCTGCTTCTGCCTCCCAAGTGCTGGGATCAAAGGCGTGCGCCGCCGCCACCCAGTTTACACCAATACAAGTTTGTAAAGGACAAATACAGCATGACTCCACTTATGAGGTGCCTGGAGGGGTCAAATGCTTTAGAGGCAGTGGAATGGTGTTTGGCAGGGACTGAAGGGAGTGAGGAGCTGTTGTGAAGGTCCTAGAATGCCAGGTGGAGGCGATGAGAACGTTCCAGAACTGGATGGCGAGGGTGGCTTTACAACAGCGCAATCGCTCTACATGTCAATGAACTCCACGCCTCAGAAGAGAGCACTTGCGTCTTTCACTACCTGACTCCGTGCAGGTCCGGATGACTCCTGCTCATGAGCACGGAGGATGCCAGAGAAGCCACAGCGAGTGTTGAGCATAGGGGCCAGGGAGGCAGAGTCCTCTATGGAGGACCAACCAAGAATCCAGGCCAGGAAAGAGCCTGTGTCCTGACAGGCTTTGCTGGGGCCCTGAGGTAGAGGCTAGGAAAGAATTACTCCAGCCCAGGAAGGGAGCAGAGGGGCCAGCCTGGTTTCCCTCAAGAAACTTCTCTGCCCTGGATGGCAGTTGGAGATGCCATCTCCCTAGGACAGGCACAGCTGTTGGTGGCCAGCCCTCTCCTGCTGGCACCAAGGCCACACGTAGTATGCCTGTTGAAGGGATACTCTGAGATCATGGTGTGCCTGTGAGGACCTGAACCAGCTGACCCTACAAGATGCCAGGCCGACAGGCTTGAGACACAGGGATGGGTCCCCTCAGCCCTACTTATGGCTAGGAGAAGCCTAGGCTCCATAAGAAGGGGGACTCTAGTAGGGGAAGTTAAGGACTGAGGGGAGAACGAGGAACCCTCAAGGGTTAGGGGAAAACATGCTGCTCTACACAGTTCCATCACACACACATGCCAGGTCTGGTCTATAAGCTGCTCCACCACCCAACACTCAGTTGGTGAGGCCTGGGGAGTTCTTTTTACATACTGCCATTTGAAGTCCGGCCCTCAGTAGGGCATCGGACTCAGTGACTGAAGCCAGGCGCTCAGTGGGGCCTCTGACTCAGTGGCAAAGGAATAAGTGATGGTTAGTCTTTCTCAAAGTGACTTGTTCCAAACAACCACACTTCATTAGCTGATACTGTCTCACCATTTCTTACATAGTCGTGTACCAGACCAACACCTGGCAGCTTTGTTTAAACAAGGGGCAAAGAGACCAGCTGGGAGAGAGGGGATGCCATTAACTGTCACCCAACTGGAGACTCCCAGGGGACACTCTGATGTCCTCCCTGACCTAAAGTGTTCAGGGTCTCCTGGACAGGCTGAAAGACTCTCCTGTCGCAGCCCTGACAGTGGGGTCCTGGGGAGAAAGTACTCTCACCCCTACCGTTCATCTGGCCTCATCCCACTCCCATCAAGTCTCACTTACACTCTTGCCATGGTCCAGGCTGGGCTCCTCTGGGGCCAGCTCACCAATCAGCAAGGGCTTCAAGAACTTGCCCACGAAGTCAAGGTCCAGGTGGAAGGCACGAAAGGCATCCTGGAAAGCAGAGAAGCAGCCGGTAAAGCTAAGCCCCAATCCTCTGTAGGAAGGATGGTGCTGAGCAGCATCTCTGCCCAGACAGCACATGGCTTCCCACCACCCAGTGGTAAGTGCTCACTCCAGATTCAACCCCCGGACACATCCCATTGCAGGTCTCCAACAGCAAACAGGAGCCATCCTGACCTTCTGCATTGGCACCAGGCCTGCTGAGCTGGCCAAGGGTCTATGGACAGACAAGACTCCAGGGAGATGTAGCAGGTAGGCACCAGACTCAGAGAAGACAGTCCTGGCCTGCTCTTGAGCTGAGTGTCTTCTGCAGTGCACAAAGTACACCACCCACCACTCCAGAGATCTCCTTATCCACATGGTCACAATTACCAGTGAAGGGAGAAGACCTAACGCGGGGGTTTAACTCAATGATAAAAACGCTTGCCCAACATGAGTGAGGCCCTCGGCTGAATCCCTAACACTCTGAAAACGACCACAGCATGGAAAATGTGCTTAGATGATATTCAACGATAACAGTAGCATAACATGAAACTATGTAAAATAGTTCCTGAAAACCCTACCACAGGGTTGGGGGATCTAAACTATTGCTAAAGGCATAGGTTAGGCCTTGTTTTATTTTCATTAGTTTGCAGATTCCTTTATTACTATTATGTTCTGCATTTTAATCTTTCTTGTCCCGAAGATGAAGTAAAAATATGATTAATTCCGGCAACATTAGAAAATGTGCAGAAGAATGAAGGAGACAACTAATCACCATGTGGGAAGTGTTTCTACCAGCTTCTTTTCCACAGACCATAAATGACAGAGATTATCTCCACAAAATCAAGCATCTCTCCTGGAGGTGAGTCTGCACCAGATGTCCCCAGGCTGTGTAACTGGATGCTCCAGGTTCATGTTTATCCTGCCTCCCACCACTCATTCAAATTGAGGCACTGCAGGATTAAGTTGAACAAGCCATATGGTACCAGGAAAATCAACCAAAAAAACCAACATAGTGAGGCAGGGAGATGTAAGCGTGGGACAATGGTCTAAATGGAGACATATGAACCATAGGCTTTCACTAGAAAGGCTCCTGTTTGGAGGGAAAACAGATGTTACACAAGACTTTTAGGAGATAGATGTGAAAACCAAAATGGGCATTGGATTTTTGATCCAGTGGGGATTATTAACTTTCTAAGGCAGGGCTTCGTGCCATCCAGGTTGGCCTTTAAGCTCATATGTAGCCAAAGATAACCTTTATCTTCCTGCTTTAATCTCCCAAGTGTTGGGACACAGGCTTGTGCCACCATGCCTGGTTTATGCAATGCTTGGGACTGAATCCAGCAGCATGCTGGGCAAACAAAGATGAACCACAGCTCCAGCCTCTAATTATTTTTGTGAATGTGACAGCAGGATTATGATTATCAGATAACATCCATATGCTTGGGAGAAGATGCTGAAGAACTTAGGGACACGTTATATGATTCTGCAACATTTTTGCTTTTTTACTTCTAAAATTTTTTTAGATTTATTTATTTTATGTGAACGAGTATTTTGCCTGTGTATAAGGGATGTATATTATGTGTGTTCCTGGAACCCAAGAAAGTCAGAAGAGAGCACTGGATCCCTTGAAACTGGAGTTACAGATGGTTGTTAGCTACAATGTAGATGCTGGGAAATGATCCCAGTCCTCTGGAACAGCAGTGTTCTTAACCACTGAGCCATCTCTCCAGCCTGTTTTGCTTCTTTTTTTTTTACATGTGTTTATTTGTATGCATATCCAGCAGATGTGGAAGTCAGAGGACAATGTTTGGATTGTCCATTTTCTCCTTCCACCATATGGGTCCCAGGGACTGAACTCAGGTCACCAGGCTTGGAAGCAAGTGCACTAACTGATGATTCATCTTGCCCACCCTGATTCGCACTTTTGAGACAGTGTATCATGTGGTACAAACTGGCCTCAAACTTGTGTAGCCAAGGTTGGCCTGGAATCCTTATCCTCTTGCCCCTACCTTCTGAGCACTGGGATTAAAGGCATACACCACCATACCTGGCTTTGATACAACTTAATTTGTCTACACATAAGGAGAAAGCAAATGTAGTCAAACATGACGATTAGTGGCTCTCAGCTTAGAAGAGGCAGTTTTCTTTAGCTTTCAGCCTCACCTTTAGACAGAGGGCCACTTTTGAACAATGAGCTGCGTTTAAAAACAAACAAAACAAACCTCCCCTAGCTGAAGGGAAAGGGAAAGATTAAATCAAGGGACCAGGTCAAACCCAAGGGTCTTTCCCAGAGAGAAGCCTGCTCTCAGGAGCCTCGGGCAGGCAGAGAGGGGTGGACCCATTCTGCTAGCCTCAGGCTTCTCTACAAAAAATAAAAGCAAACAAATAAAAACAAAAACAAAACTAGCCAGACTCTTAAAAAGAAAGACCAGCAAGGCCAAAGTCAAGGCTTGGGCCTGGGTCCCCTCACTATAGACAAGAAGTCCCCAATAAGATTCCTCTCCACTGGCTGAAAGGTAAAGTTTGGTGGCTAGCAAGTGCCTTCATTCACCTCAGCTCTTCCTGCCCCCACCATCCAGCTATGGGGGCAAATGACAACCCTGTCTTAACCTTGGTTACTCCTTAGCCATTTGTACAGGGCTCTGGGACAACCTCAGCCCCCTGAAATTAGGGACATTAGCCACATGCCAAGAAAGAAGTCAGCGCCTTCAGCGCCTCAAAGCTCCCAGGCAGTGAGGTCCTGAATGCTGGGGAGCGGAGCCAGACTGCAGCTCAGAAAATGAGTGCTCCGTGGGACCAGCACGGCAGTCTCTAGAGCAGGCTCTTGAATACATCAAGTTCCTTCCCACACCCGTGCTGGAGCTGGAGCACCTGCTTCAGCGTTACCTGTCAGAAACTCTCCCCAGCGACACATCAGAAAATAGGCTTCTCTGTTTCCTTTTCTTCATACCCACGTCAGGGTCACCAACTGAGGGGCTGGGGATTCAGCGCTTGCCACCCAAGTATGAGGACTTGCATAGGAACTCCCTGCACTCACATTAAATGCAAATTCTGTAATACCAGTGCTGAGAAGACGGAGACAAGAGATCCCACAGCAACATCCTACCTCAGTAAATAAAGTGGACAGTAAGAGCGGAAAGGTACCTGATATCAACTCTGGCCTTCACGAGCACACACACACCTCACATGCCTATATATATGTATGTATATACATACACACACATACATATATAAACTGCAGATATGGCTCAGCTGGGACAGTGATTGCCTAGTGTGCACAAGGCCCTGGGTTCAATCCCCAGCACAGCGCAAACCAGATGTGGAGGTGGAAACAGAAGTTTAAGCTGTGGAGACAGAAGTTCAAGCTGCTTTCAGTTACAAGGTGAGTTTGAAGCTAACCTGAAGTACATGAAATCCTGTCTCAAAAAACAAACACACGAAATTGTGTGGCATGCTCACTGTAAAGCCTGTCACCTACCACCTATAGGAGAAAGGGCCACCATACGCCTGCTTCACAGGAGCGTTCACAAGCTTTGGAGAACCCCAGGGCCCAGTGGCTGTGAACCCTCTATTCCAGGATGAGCTTCCACCCTGTCCACCAGGGTAGGCGCTGTCCTCTGTCATTTTTTTATATAACCCAATAGATACTTCTGAAACACGGGAGCTTTTCATCATTTTAGGCACTCACACCATCGGGCTGGTCTAGCTGTCACTTCATAAGCTAGGAGCAGAACCACACGAGTGACCCGAGTCATCAGCCACTATTTACTCAGCTTAGAGAGGTAGATCTTTTTGTTGTTGACATTTGTTTGTATGGTACTAGGAATGAAACTCAGGCTAAATGAGCAATACATTACTGAGTGACATCCTAGCCTTTCGGGTCCTGCTTTATTGATGAGACGAGGCCTAGGCTGGTGACCTCACTTGTCCACAGTCACACTCAGGAGTTGGCTGGGCAAAGCCTGGGCTAGGACTGACTGTTGATCGTTCTGCTGTTAGGACAAAGACCTCCCTTGAAATGAGCTTCTCTTCTTTGAGAACTGATCACTTCAGACGTCTCTGCTTCAAGGGGCCATAGATGTGCCTTGAACACTAGCTGTCTGGTTATAGGAATGTCAAGCTGCAGAGAGGGCCACAGTGCAAGGCCAGGCCAGGCCAACCCAAATGATAAGTTTGGAACCAGAGTTAGAAGCGGGCTCTCCTTCTCCGACAGGGAGAGAAGCCAAGTCTTTCTAGGAAGCAGGCCAAGACTCTGGGACGGTGAAAGCAAGTGGCGCACAGGTCTGAACAGGCACCTGGTGGGCTCAGAGGCCCAGATCCTTAGGCACTGCACTTGCCGATTGTCTGCTATTCCTCCTTCTGCAGCCATCCAGCTGCCTTCCCTAGGCACAGCCTCTGCCCCTGCCGCCTCTGGGCAGAACTCACTGTTCTTGTCCTCGCACCAAGCTCAAGCTCCCCAAGCCTGTTTCTGACTGTGCCCAGGTTCTTCTGCACAGGACAGCTATAATAAGGTAGCTTTTCACATCCCGTGAACTGAGCCCAGGATTTGAGAAGTACAGGCTCAATAAGTAAGGCACATAGTGCTTCAATCCAGGGTTCTTTGATGACTACGCAAGGCAGGAGGGACCCTGGAGTTCACAGGCAGAGATTTAAAAAGATGGCAGACACCAGGGATATTGGTTTCTGACTTCCTTTCTGCAGCACATAGGTGCAGGCAGGGCACAAAGTCCACTGGTCGTGTCCCCTCCAAGGAGAAGAGAATGAATAGGTAGGCAGCATTCTGGGGCCCAAGAACCCCTGGTAAGAGAATATCTGCTAACACAGGATGTATGGACTTCCCCGGCTGCACAGGAAATAAGTCCCCACAGAGACAGACCGGGTATGGAGGTGTGATGCCATTTCCCCCCTTTTCATGTATGTGTGCGTATGTTTTTGCATGTGTGCATGTACAGATGTGTGCATGCATGTGGAGGCCCAAGGTCAATGTTGAGAATCGTTCTCAATTGCTCTTCCACTTTATTCACCAAAGCAGGGCTTTGCAATCAAACTCAGAGCTCATTGGCATGGTTGGTCTCGCCAGCCAGCTTGCTCTGGGGAATCCCATCCCTTTTGCATTCAGAGGCTAGAGTTACAAATCAGCTGCCACCCACACCTGGTATTTATGTGGGTTCTGGGATCCAAGCTTCATTCTCACTATTGGGCAGCAAGCATTTTAACTACTAAGCCATCTCCCCAAATTGCATTTGTATTTTATTAGAACCACTACAAGGGAATGCTGGGACTGGATATGGGGTCTTCCTCCCAACAAACTGCAGTGGGCAGGAGTCAGATGGCTCCTACTCAGCTGAGGAGAAAAGCTGCCCTCCAGACCTAGAAACTCCCAACTTAGGTCCTCTTTTCCATACCCTGGCGCTCCTGCCCTGTCTGCAGAGGCACAATTCCATTTTCACAAGAACAATATAGATAGGAAAGGCTGAAAGAGGGAACCCACTTCTGGTCCCCTTTGCCTTCCTTTGACTCTAAGAGGTAAGTAAGCAAGGCAGATGGGCCAAAAAGCATAGACGGAGAGGTGAGTGTCTAGACATGGAGGACCCAGGCTCAAGCCCAGCCTAAGAAAGAGAAAAAGAGGGACACAAATCCAGTGGATGCAGGCCATGTCTGTGAATTATTCATCTTTGTACTGAGGCCCTGCTCAGAGCCCAGTTCGGAACCATGGAGACGCTGCTCAATGAATGTTTGATGAGCTCTTGCTGAAGATGAAAATGCACACGTGGAGCTCATTTTGCACTGACCAGATTCCCAAGAAAAGTGCAAACACTCGCATGGGGCATGGGAGACAGCTCTTCGTGCCTAGAGCAAATCTAAGACAGGAGAAGCTCTGGGGGACCAGCAGGAAGTGACCAAAGACATAGAAAGAAGAGGAGGGGGAAGGAGAGAGAGCAGAAGGTGAGGCTGGAGGGCTTGGTGTCAGCAGATCCTGGCTAAGGCTGACCACCACCTAAGCAGGGTTTCTGAGCCTCAGGACAGCAGCAGGACTGACCACAGGCCAGTGGCAGGGCTGACCTGAGAATTAAATGAGATAATATTCCAATGGGTTTGTGAACCGCAAAAATTACATTGTTTTTAGTCACAGAATCTCACTATGGTACCCAGGCTGGCCTCAAAACTTTGGGTTCAAGTGACTCTCGCTTCAGCCTTCTGAGTAGCTGTGGCTCTGGGCACATACCACTAAGTGACTTTTTAAAAATTTATCTTTTTTATGTTCGTTGGTGTTTTGCCTGCATGTATGTCTGTGTGAGGGTGTCAGACATTCTGGAACTAGAGTTACAGACAGGTTTGAGCAGCCTCGTGGGTGCTAGGAATTGAACCCGGGACCTATCGAAGAGCAGTCAGTACTCTTAACCACTGAGCCATCTCTTCAGACCCATACTAAGTGACTTTTACTAGAACAAGTGAGGCCAGGGTCTTTCTACAGAAGGACCAAGTGACAAGTGCTCCATCCTTCTAGGGAAGAAGTGAGTACTTCTGAGGTGTTTCCTCAGAAACAGAAAATTTTCCACTGGATACCTAGATTGTACTCAATCTGGCTTCCTTGACTTCTGTACTTCCCTTCCAGCCCAGGTCAAGACATCACAGATATCCTCTGACCTGTAACGATGAAAGTGCTCCAGGGAGCCAGTCTCTCACCAAACCTCAGTGTGTCCTGTCATTCCCGCCCCCCCCCCCAACCTCTCAGAAAGAAGGCAAGGCCTCTAAGGGCAAAGCTACTTGCAAAACAGCCTGGAGAGGGATTCCTGCTCCTGAAGTTCCCTTTGAAGATCTCCACATTGCCCAAGGCCTTTTTCCAACCTGGTCTCAGACAGTTTAAAAAGGAAAGGAGGAGGAGGAGGAGGAGGAGGAGGAGGAGGAGGCAGCAGCGGCGGCTGGGGGATGCCAAAGAAAACACCACTGCTTCCCTAGCTCTCCTCCAACTCTGTCTCCAGGGGGTGTGTTTTGTGTCCCCAAACATTTTATTTAGGAAGACAGTAAACCTTGATGCTGTGGCATCAAATGAGCTTGCTTCAATTTACTTAGCTTCCTTCTCCATTGCTCTAGCTGCTGAATTCCTTTTGCTTGTCTCTTAACTTTCCATCGTGTCCATCTGCTGCTCACCGCTGACAAGCTTTATCCTCCACCGGGGTCGGGGGTGGAGGTAAAGATGGGGGTATCTCCACCCGATGACACTATGCATGGGACACACCCCATGACCGTATCTGCAGCCTACACTGAGTCCCACCTTACCTTCCCTATCAAGGGGCGATTAACATCCCAGAGACCAGACTCACAATCAATGAAAATGACACAGAAAACAGTGAGGTTGGCAGCGAACTGCAAGTCAGGCCTTTCGCATGCAGGAGCAAGACATTCAGGTATCTGATGGCTTAGGTCTGAGAACAGACATTTGGAAGAAACCAGGTCAGGGACACACACTAAGACTTCAAAACAAGGATGAAATATATCTGATTTCTTAAGTAACCTAGAAAGTTCAAGGCTGTGGTTCGATTGAGCTTCCACACAAGAAAACCTATTTATCTCATGAGATGGAATAAGCAAGTCAAATCTATCACATTCATCGACTTACTTTTTAGGACACGTTTTTGAGGAGAGCCTGGGAAGGGAAAGAGCCTTTTACATTCACCTACAGAGTCATGCACAGACCAGCACCACAAAAGAGTGGAAAGACCTCCACCTACGAGCTGGGACATCTTCTCACTGGGAAACCAAGGTCTTTGGTGTAGAAAGGTCCAAGCTAGAACACCAGAGGAGTGTGAAAATCTTACGCCCACCTAAACTGTGATTAGCATCACCAGTCCCATGGGCTTAAGCAGGGTTCACAATCAAGGGAAATAGGCTTTAGGTACTGTGAATACAGCCAGTTCTCTCCTCAGTCTGGAGGAAGATTGTATCCTGTTCACCAAAGTCTCCAGTCCATTGATTAGTTTAGAGTATGGCTACCTTGGCTGATCTCAAAGAGAAGAAAAGAGGTGGAAGTTATGAATTGAAACTAACAAACTTGCACAACCAAAGCCCACAAACAGGTCAGCACTCTGAACTTTCAGTGGAATGTGGGTTCTGGGTTTATCCCTCTTCTCGCCTCTTCCCACTCATCTTTCCCAAGTTCTCTCCAGCCTCGATCTTTTCCTCTGCCTTCAGCTCACCACCACCGCCAAATCGTCCCATCTTCCTCCTTGACATTGCTTGTCCTCTTACCCACCCAACCACACGATCCTTGACAGTTGGGGGTGGGACCAAGCATGGCGTGGGGTTCTATGAAATTGCTGAGCTACACATTAGGTGTGCATAAGGGCAGTCTTGGTTCCAGAGAGGTCCCTGAGATTCCAACGACCTCCAGGAGTGCAAGAAGGAAGGGCGATCCTGACAGGATTTAAAAACAGAGGGTTATTGAGTTGAATGTCCGAGAGTAACCCCAGAGGCAGATGGACCTGTTGCTAAGCCAGTCTTGGTGCTACCAAATTCACCTTCTAGACATCCTCTGGACTTGGACTTTGCAAAAGCCAATCCATTCGCCTTCCATCAATTACCCACCCGGTTTCCCAGAAGGCTGGCACTTGGAGTGAGTCGGGATAATCCTCGGGAGCGTGGGAACCTGAGCTACTAGGCAGTCTCTGTCGGGCAGCCATTGTGGACTTTCTCAGACAGGAGTCCAAGCATGAGTGAGTCCTGGCTGGGAACCAGCTTTCCTTCTCCGCCCCCCTGGTCTGGCAGGAGAGACCCACATATGGCTGCCCGCTCTCAGGTTCCTCTCTGGGCGTCCAAGGGTGGCCATCTTCCACATGGGGAGCGCCAAAGCAGGAAGGCCGGATCGCCCCCTTGGGAGAGTCCCTGACTCCAGCTGGACCGGCGCGCGGTATGCACTGTGAACATGCACGCGGTTTGCCACTGATGGGACCTCCACAGAGGTGCTAAGGCCGGGGGTCCAAAAGGCTTGGCCCAAGTCTGCCCAGCTGGCCCAGAGAAGGACGAGTCCGGGCGCGAGATGAGAGCAGTAGGTACACTTTCTTGCCCTCCTGGATGTCCTGCGCTCCATTCACAACTGGAGATCTGTTTGGCGCCCAGGGACCCCGGGTTCCTGACACCGGCCTGCAGCGGACAAGGGTGGCTGGCACCCCCATACCCTTACCGTAGCATCTTCTCCTGAATAGTGTCCGATGACTCTGTGGCCCCCTGGGTGCCGCTGGGACCATTTGGTGACATTGTAGACCTTGCGGTCGATGACGAGCCACCGGTCGGTGCGCAGGTTGTGCTTCTGAATCTCCTCCCAGCGGAAGGTGGGCATCGGAGTCTTGCACTCCGTGCTCCCCTCACCCTGGTTACCTCCCTTCCCCATGCTAACTGTCCGCCCTGATGCCCCGTGCGCTAGGGTCTCAGAGCACCCGCGGCTTGCGGAACCAACTGTCCCTCTCCCGGCCACAGTGTGCGGTCGGCGCCCTCCTCGCTTTGGGCTTTTGTCTTCTACTCCTCCTCCCACCGCGCCTCCTCCCCTCGCCTTCGCTCCTCCTCGCCTTCACTGGCTAGCCAGTATCCCTGCCTTCCCTCTGGAGTACCCCTAGCTTCTCAGTGCCCCCAAACGGTCCCCTTCCTCCGCCTCACCCTCGGCCCGCCTGTTGTGGACTTTTGCCTCGGGTGAAAACTCCAGGGTAGGTCAGGGCCTCGACGCCTCCTCCCCCCTCCTCAGCCCTCAAGCAACCCCCCTCCCCGCGCCCCGGGCTCTGCATCCTCCAGAGTTCCCCGCCACCCGGGTTTCCACAGTGATCAGCAGAGCGCCTGCACCAATCAGGGCTCGTCGCCCCGCCTGCCATTGGCCCATGAAGATCTTTCGAAGGCCAGCGGGCTGGAGCCGCGGGTCCCAGGCTCCCCCTCCCTTGCGCCCGCCCGCAGGGAGGCAAGCCATGCTGGGAGGCCGGCGACGTGTCCGACCTCCTCCCTTAGCTGGCTAGAGCGGGGAAAACCGAATAGATCTCAGTGGAGCTGGGAGGGCGAGCAGGGGCGGAGGCTGGGCTTTTCTTTGCGCGCTTCAAAGCGCGGGCTCGGGCGCAGAGAGCCCGCGCTCCGGGGATTTGCACCTGATGCCAGCACAAAGGCACAACGGCTGTGGTGAGCAGCGCACGGCCTCCCGCTGGACTGTTAGATACTGAGACTCCGGTATCTCACATTGTCTGCGCGATCCACATTGTTTGTTACTCCCTAGAGAAAGGAGCCAGAAGAGGGTCTCTATTTAATCAGGGCTCTGAATCCTTTCATTAGACCATTTTAGAAAAGAACCATGGAGCCTCGGCTTTCTTCCTCGCGCTAAATGCGGCGGGGGTGACCACTGGGGAGGATGCCAGGATGAACTGGACACCGTTCTTGTCTTGGACTGAGGAAGAGCACACAGCCTGGTTGGAAAACATGAAAACAGTAAAAGCCCACGATTGATTCAGCAGTAGTGTACCGACTGCAGGAGGGAAAGACCCTGATACCAAAGGAGGGGCCCTATTCACTAAAGTTTCACCACAATCCTATGAGATTGTTATAGCTAACTTCAAAATGAAGAGCCCAAGGTTAAGAAAGGTAAAAGGGTCAAAACACACATGGTTATTTGTTTTGCCCTTTCCAGACTTTCTTGGCTCCTTGTTCCTCATTACCCTGGTGCAAAAGGAACTACTGGTGCAGAGGTTGATGCCATTTCCACAGTCCCTGACATAGCATCCTCTTCTCATCTGGTTCTGGCGTCCATCAGGAGCATCCTTTCTTTACTCCACAAACTTCAGACTCCAAGGAGTGTGAGGCTTCCTCAGCTTAGAGGAGGGGGAAACAGACGTCCAAACAAAAGACCTGCCTAAAAGATAAGAGAGAATGAAGTAGGTGTGGTGGTCCTGTCCTCCCAGCCAACAGTCAGAAGCCTGAGGCAAGACTTTATCATGGGTTCGAGGCTGGCCTGGGCTGCAAGGCAAGCTCTTGCAATGGGAGGGAGGCACGATTAGTAATAGAGAGCAAGACTGGCTTTTATGCATGTTAAAAATTTAATGTTATAGAGTCGAGAAAACTTTTTTTTCTAAAGACAGATTACCACAATATGCAGATAACTTTAATGAAAAAATTTTAAGAGTTGTGAAGCTCAGCAGGATGAATGAGAGTTGAACGGGAGCCCCGGTAGCCTTCGAAGACTGAGAACAAGTGAGAAGGCCCCAAGAATGAGCCACAGTACACTCCAAATGAAGGCAGAATAAAGGGATAGCTCAGATAGGGCTGACGGTGGGGAGAGTTCAAGTTGGGAGCATACCCACATGCCTACGGATAGACAAGGACTGAAGGCTTCACGGTGGAGGCTGTGAAGAGGTTAGAAATTCATCAGTCAAAGGTGTGCTCAGATCGACCGGATCTGTGGTATGCAAAAAGAATGTCAAGGCTTGGGGCTGTAGCTCAGCCAGAAGAATATTCATCTAACATGCTTTAGGCCCTGACTGAGATCTCCAACATGGTGGCACACACTTGTATTTGTGGCCTTCAAGAGGTAAAGGCAGAATGATCCAAAGTTTAAGTTTATCCTTGCTACAGATTGAGCTCAAGGCCAACTCTTTGATACTGTTTGGAAAAAGGGAGGGAGGAAAGGAGGGCTGAAAAGATGACTCAGGGGTTAAGCACATGTGCTGTGTTTTCAGAGGACCCAAGTTTGATTTCAAGCACCCGTGTTGGCTGGTTGGAGGTGTGCCTATAATTCCTTCCACCTCCAGGAGATTCAACATCCTCTTCTGGCATCCTTGGGTACTTGTGTGCACATGCACACACCCACACATCACATAATTAAAGTAGTTTTTATGTTTTTGTTTTGAGAGAGAGAGAGGGAGGAAGGGAGGGAGGGAGGGAAGGAAGGAAGGAAAGAAAATCCAGAGGCAGCTTGGGACTGGAAAAGGATGCAGGCAAAGTCAAGGAAAACAACAGGGTAAGCTAAATGTTCTTGGGGGAGAGGTCAGGAGGTCTGGGTTAGGCAATGGCTATAGGAGGCTGGCCCCACACCAGATGTGGCCTGATTGCTTCTTCTGCTAGGATGGGCTGGTGAAGCTGTTTACTTAGAGATACCAGGATACCTTACAGTATCCAGCCCACGCTAGAACCACCTAGGAGAAGGGGCTATCTCAGACATAGAGATGCAGTTTCTTTGGCTTCTGCCTGTGCCTCCGATTCTGGCACCCTGCACTCCCACCAGCGCCAAGAAATGCAGTTTGCTGGGACCCCACCAGGGCATCACTGTGATTATTGATCTTTATCAGGAACAAGAGATCAGTTTGGGTGGCAGGGATTCCAGACCCTTGCGGCATGCCAAATGGGAAAAAGAGCAGGCCAAATACTCACATGTGTGGAGAGACGTGTCCTGTAGGGATGGCGCTCTCATGTACGGTGCTCCCTGAGCTGGGGAAACCAGTTCTCCATCTTGCTCTCATGGAGACTTTGGTGGCTGCTGAAGATGGCTGCTCCATAGACTGAAGAGTCGAGTTACTCAGGGGTCAGTGAAAATAGATCACACTGTTCAACACCCTACACTTAGTAGGGTATCAAGAGGGAATGCAAGGTACAGGTATCTTGTGAGTAAATCCAGAAAAGAGAAAGCTCAGAAGAGAGAGCATTCCAGTGTCTTCCATCTCTCCTTTTCATTGTTGGTCAATACGGCCATCTTTAAAATCGTCTCTCAAGTTACCTCCTTCTCAAGTCCTTGCCTCCAACTCTAAAAGCTCATTTATTACCAGACTTTCTGCATAGTCAGCCCCTTCTTGCTTTATTTCCTATCCCCCTTTCATTTCTCAGGTCATTGCACACTTTCCAGTTCTAAAACACATGGGTCAGCCTCCCATGACAGTAACAAGCACTGTCAGATCATTCTAAACATGGAAATGGTTTGTTTGCACTCGCAGTTTTAGAGGCTTCAAGTCATGGTCAGTTGAACTCACTACTTTGGACCTGTGGTTTAACAACTGGGTAGAACAAGTGCAAGAAAGAGATAAAGGTTAGGAAGGGTCCCAGGGCTAAGAGATGGCTCAGTCCATAAAGTGCCTGTCACACAAGTATGAGGACATGAGTTCAGATCCCCAGCACTCACTCACAGAGAAGCTGGGTGTAATGGTGCATGTATACAACCCTCCTTCTGGGGGTGGGAGCAGAGACAGGAAGACCTCCAAAGCTGGCTGGCCAGCAAGTCTAGCCAATTGGTGAGCTCTGGGTTCAGGGAAAAACTCTGTCTCAAAAGATAAACTGGAGAGCCATAGTAAGGGATACTTGATATTAATCATCTCTGGTCTTCACATGCGCACATGTGCGCGTACACATACATACACACATGTACATACACATGTGCATCTACACACATGTACACACACTACACACATACATAGAAAAGGTTAGGGTCCTAGTATTTCCTTCAAGGGCACAACTCCAATAATCAGAAGATACCACTATTAGGCCCCACCTATTAAAGGTCTCATTGCCTCCCAATAGTGCCACATTAGACTTTGAGTTTGAGGTCAGCCTGGACTACAAGAATTTATCTCAACGCTCGGTATGGTAGCACATACCTTAATCCCAGGACTCAGGAGACAGAAGTGACTTTTTTATGTAAATTGTAGTAGTAATGCTCCCCTCCCCTGCAACAAAAAGACAAACTTCTTAGACTAAAGATTGCCACGGTACCACCAAAAGATTCTAGTTAAGCTTCCAAGAGAAATAAGCAATTAATAGTCCTACCCAGCTGCTGCACCTATGAACCAAATCAATGAACAGCATAGCAAGATATCCATAAAGGGGCAATAGTGGCACTCACATCTTGGTGGAAACCAATAATTGTCTAATTGGACTTAAGGCCCACTCGACATGAGGGAAATCATGTCTGGTTCTAGAAACCTAGCCAACTAGGGCTCGTGAGGCCGTGGACCTTAGGAAAGGATCAATCACTGCCACTTTGCTAGACCAATCTAATTCCTTTCTACAGTCTCAATGTTATCCCTATACCTCCAGAGAAGTGTAGCCACCACCCCTCACCAAAGAATCCTCTCTTTATCACAGATAGAGACCATCACAGAAAACCACAAGTTGACACAATCAACAGATGGAGGAAATTGCAGCCCTAGTGGAAGTGGATACATCTTCATCACGGCTCCTGCATCTATGGCTCAGGGGACATTGAGGAAAAGGGGGCAGAAAGAGTATGAGTCAGAACACCAGGAAGTCTGCCGTGAAAGAGTCCATCCTGGAAATGCCTACGCAAACAAGACAGGGGCAATGGCAATATCGATAAACACGTTAATGTGGAGGTAGAAATAATATGGACAAAGAACTACAGGCAACTAATAACTGCAGGGAGAGGAGAATTAGCCCCTCCCAGAGATGAGTCCTCTTATTGACTTATCAGTACAAACTAGTTAACCCTGAAACCACATACACACAAACAACAAACACAGACTCAGAAGGCTGCATTTATGTATTTTTGCATATATATATATACATGCATATATATAGCAATAATAATTAAAAAGGTTATCAATTTGAGTGGGGCATGGGAGGCATGGGAGGGAAGGTGGCTGGAGGGAGGAAATGGAAGGAGGAAGTGGTATAGTCATTTTTTACTTAAAAATTTAAAAGAATTTCAAATTTAAGAAAATAAAAAGAAAGGGGAACAAGAAATAATAAGGAATGAGTGATGAGGTACTAAATCCTAGAGTACCAAACTTAAGGAGGCCGGAGAAGGAGAACCAAACTAATTGCACAGACTTAGAGGGATTTATTTTATTCAGGAGTAAAGAAAGAGTGTGTTGAATAACAGCCACTTTCTTCTACTCAGGGAGCACAGCTGGGTAAGGTATACCTAGTCCTGGGTTCTCACATCAGACAAGATTGTTGCTTTTACATGTCCCTACATCTCTGTCATAGAAGAACACAGATGTGATGGACAGACTGCTGGTACCAGAGACCCAGAACCCCGTCTATACTCTGGCCCTTGTTGAACACATCATTCTGGACCAGGTCACTTGATTGCTCTGAGCCTCAGTCTTCTTACTTGAAAAGTGGGTATAACCCTATCTCACAAAATAAAATAAATCAGAAAATCACAAAATAAAAATAAAATCAGAAAATTACAGTGAAGATCGAAAACACTGGGTAATCCTCAGAGTACTAAGTGTAAGGGGCTTGATCTTGATGCTGCTGTCATTACTGTAAGCCTTGGTGACGGGATGGTGATGCTGGTGCCCATGTTTGTTTCTGTCTTTAAGAGTTCTTGAACATTCACTCTGCACCAGGGACTGCCTTTACCAACGATGAAGTAAGACTCAGGAAGGTTTCCTGGCTTGCCCAAGGTCCCACAACTTCCAAGCATTGAGGGGATTTGTGTGATCCATAATCCACACCATTTCCACCAAATCACACTGCCTGGATGAGTCTCATGTCTAGACAGTAGGAAAACGGTTAAGCTTAAAGCTGTTCTCTCAAGCACTCAAGGGTATTTATTGCATTCCCAGCAATGCCAGGCACAGAGTAAGCAAAACAGGCAATGTCTGTGGATCTAGCGGCCTTCCCTGGAAGAAAGCCTGGCCCCAGAGGCCTTGGGTTCTCTTTTCAAACGCATTAAGTTCCCACAAATTTGCTCATATCATAATATCCTAACTTTTAGAGCTGGAAGTACCTCATTTTAAGATAGCTAAGGGCCAGCACAGATAATGGAATTAGACAATGACACATAGAGATGAACAGCTGGGCAAGGGCTAGAGAGTCTGAATCAGAAGGTCAACATCTTTCTGTAGTGTGTGTGTGCGCACACGCACGCTTGTGTTTATATGAACATTCATGTGCATGTTGAGTGGAGGCCAGAGGTCAATGTTACTTGTATTGCTTGGTCGATCTCCACCTTTGTGTTTTGAGACAAAGTCTCTCACTGAACCTCAAACTTGCTATTTTAGCTAAAGTGTCTAGCCAGCCAGCGAGCCCCCAGGAGCTACCTGACTCTTTCCGATAGTGCTGGAGTTATAGGCCCATACCACCATGCCTAGCTTTTATATGGATTCTGAGAATCTGTACTCAAGTTCTCATGCTTGTGAAGAACCACTTTACCAACTGAATCATCTCCTCAACCCTGAAGGTGAGTAATTTATTGATAACCACCTGGGTAATACAGGTTTCGGAAAGGCCTGACCCAACACCACAAACACGCATATACAGCTGAGTGGTCCTTGTGGAGCCAAAATCTCCAGAGGGGTTCATAATCTAGATTCAGGGGAATCCTCTGTCCTTCTCTTATAAGGACCCTAATTCCCTCCTCTTACCTTTGGACTCATTGAGAGAGCTAGGGTTGGGGTTCTAATGTGTTTAGAGTAGGACTTGAGGGTACTGTTACGTCACAGGGGTGTGGGTTTGTGTGCACACACACACGTGTGTAGGTGTCCATGCATTATATGTTAAGGCCAGAGGAAGATGTCAGGTATCCTACTTGATTTACCATACAGTTGTTATCTCTGGTGCCTAAGCCTGTGCCACCTAAAAGTGGGGCCACACTTTGTCAACCTCGTTTTACATTTGGAGAAACTGAAAGCTCAGCGAGGAAACTGGCAAAGCTGGCAAAACAATCTCCGCCCGAGTTGGCTTGATTGAAGGTATGATTCCAATGAACAGTCTGTGTCTTGTTGGCCTGACTTCCAGCAGGCCACTTAACCCTTGTGAGAGTTTACCTGTAGTTTAATCATTCTCAATCTTCCTAATGCTGTGACCCTTTAATCTGCTTTCTCAAGTTGTAGTGACCAGTGTAAAACAGCAAGAGCTGGACCTTGCCTTGTCCCATGGTGGGTGAGGGAGAGACAAATACGCCACGCAGGCGGTGCTAGAGCTTGAGTGTGGAGTTTATTTAAGGGAGTGGGAAGGGAAGAAGAACCAGAGAGACAGAGCGGGGCCTCAGAGAGAATGGCAGAAAGAAAGACAAGAGGGAGTGGGAGGAACTTGTCTCTTAATGGGACCTTTGCACCTTCGAAAAAACTAGGACCCTGGGATGGCCAGGGTACAGCCTGGATACATCCTGTCAGATGACACAACGGCAGGTCAGCATAATGCCTGAATCCTAACAGTGATCTCCAGGCATAAAATTTCGTTGCTGCTTCATAACTGTAATTTTGCTACTGTTATGAATCATAAAAATGTAAATTCTGGCAGTCGTGACCCCCCCCCAGGTTGAGAATAGGCAATTGCTGGTGCTTCCAAGGGCTTTCCTGACAACCATGTAATGTAATGCACATTATGGGAGGCGCACGGTGCATAAACATCTAGATTGAGATATGACCCGTGCACACAGCCAGCATGTTGGAGCTAAAAGCATTTTAGCATCTAGTCTACTCATTTGGGGATCAGAAAGGAAACTGGTTTCATGAAGCTGGTAGCTGCAGAATGAAAACCAGGATTTGTGTCTTTTAGCTTCTATTCCAGAGCTCTTTTCCCAGTGAAGCTTTTGGGAATGCAAAGGGTTAGGCACAAATGTCACCCCCATGCTCTGATGGCTCTCTCTTCCCATATGAACTATGAGGTAGGACAAATGAGTTCTGATACACAACCAACTTGGAGAGGCTCAGAAGAAGTACTGCTGAGGAAAGGGAGTCCCGGGGCAGAGCTGAAACAGAGGACCATGACCACAGACCTGGAGCAAGAATCTGCAGGGGTAAATGGCCCAGGCAGTGCCCAAAAGGCAGGATCCAGGAAACTTGGCGATTGTCTAGTTTTACATATAAAACAGAGGAAGTAAAGTGTAGTGGCATTTCATTTCTATTTTAATAAATAAAGCTTGCTTGGAGATCAAAAAGTAAAACAGCCACACTGGCCAGCCTTACAGACCAGGCAGCAATGACACACACCCTTAATTCCAGTAGCCACACTAGTTTGCCACAGAAACCAGATGGTAGTGGTTCACACCTTTAATCCCAGAACTGGAGAGGATTATAAAATGGGAGGCGACAGCTCTTAGGCTCAGTGAAGAGTTAGGAAAATAACTCGGTTGACAAAATGCCTGGCACACATGACTGTAATCTCATGGCAGAGGATAGGTGGAAGGCAGGACAATCCTTGGGGCTCGCTGCCAGGCAGTCTACTTAATTGGTGAGCTCCAGGTTCAGTGAGAGATACTGTCTTAAAAAATAAGGTGTCTGGGAGGGAATTAGGGATGCTGGAAAAAAAACTCAGTAGTTAGGAGCACTGTTGCTCCTGCAGGGGACTGGAGTTCTGTGTCCAGACCCCACATCTGAAAGTTCATAACCTCTTACAGCTCCAGACCCAAGGGCTCCAACATCCTCTTCTGGCCTATAAGGGCACACACACACACACACACACACACATGCACATACACATGAACACACACACATGTAACATGAGGGCCTGCTTGTTGGGGTTCTGTCCTGCCCAGTTCCCTCAGACTTTTTGCCCCAATGAAATCACACAGAGAGGTCTACATAAGTTATAAACTGATTGGCCCATTAGTTCAGGCTTCATATTGAAAGACCCCCGGAGTGGGGAGACTCTCACTCAAGTCTCAGGATAACACGACCCCCCAAGAACTCATGAGAGACTGTCCTTGCTGCAATCACATGAGGTTTATTGACAGGAACCAGCACGCTGGGGCCAAGACTCATATCCCATGCAGGAGAGGAGTTCGACCCCGAGTAGCTGGGAGACAGGGTATTTAAGAGAAGAAATGAAACCACAACCCAAAGGGGATAGGGAGGTCATCATTGGAAAATTCCGAAAATACCAGTGATAATCACAAGGGGGTAACTCCTCGTTTCTCAAGATTATTCTCAAGATTATAATCTAACTTTATGGTCAGCTAGTTCCTGGAACAGAGCCACTAAACTGGCTAACCTAGATTTTTGGCTCTTCTCTTCCTACTAGATTTTTGACTCTATTTTTCCTGCTAGAGGGGTCTGGATTTATCCGGGTCTTTCAGTATTAGCTCTTACAACTTATATTAACCCATTATTCTTATCTATGTTAGCCACATGGCTCAGTACCTTTTTCAGCAGGGCAGGTCACATCCTGCTTCTTAGGTGTCTGGACAGGACAGTGGAGGAATGGGCTTCCTCCTTCCCAGGATACTCCTGTTCTTATTGCCCCGCCTCTACTTCCTGTCTGATGTTACACACACACACACACACACACACACACATACATATTCATAAAAATAAGTATAAATAAATAAGGTAGAAATCAGGTAAAATGACTCATTTTGCAAAGGCACTTGTCACCAAGGCTGACGACCTGAGTTTAGATTCTCAGAACTTACCCAGTACAGGGAAAGAACTGACTCGTAAAAGTTGTTCTCTTGACCCCAGCCTGGTCTACAAAGCAAGTTTCAGGACAGCCAGGACTGTCTCACAGAGAAACCTTGTCTCGAAAACCAAAACAAGACAAGAGAGAGAGAGAGAGAGAGAGAGATAAAAGGAAGTTGTCCTCTGACCTCCACACGTACCCATCTACACACATACATGGTAATAATAATAACAGCAATAAGGTGGAAAAGATTATTGAGGAAGACACATGCTGTTGACTTCTGCCTCCATACCCATGTGCACCCTGTACATATGTACCCATACACTCATGTGCTCATGTACACATATACACACAACGAGAGAGAGACACAGAGAGAGACAGGCAGACTAGGGACCTGATGTCTACAGCAGTTAGAAAATCTGAGAGGTTTTCCATGTCTAAGAACAGGCTGGTCCATAGTCTATCTGAAGCTAAAAGGCTGGCGAAAGCAAAATAAGAATAGAATGGTCTAGGTATCCACATCCCCGACTTTCTTACTGAAGAGACATACATGTCCTAGGTGAAAGTACAGATGTTCCAACATGTGTCCAGTACCAACTGCTTCTGTGGTGCAAAGGCTTTGCCAGATTTGATGACCTGTCCAGGTCCCCATAGACCCAGTTGCATTCCTCAACTTCAACACCCTGTCCTGACCCAATCATTTAATATCCCTGGTCATTCTCATCTGGAAGCCAAGTGGAGCAGCTGACTAATGTGCTGATTTAAGGGCAACCAGACGGAGGAGCTTCCATCCAAGCTCCTCACCCTCACTGGGCCTCTCTTGGCTCTTCCCTTGCTTGTAAAGATTATGGTGCTGAGTAGGTTACCTCTAATTTCCTTTTCCATCTGTGACTCTACTGGTGGTTTCAAATTCAAGACACCACCTGTCCTATTTACAGGTGGTTGGTTGTGGCTGTAGTCAGTGTGTGCAGGGGCCAGCCCATCCCAGGTCCAAGAGCACTGTGTCTTCTGAGTCACCTGGTATCCTAAGGGCCTGCCTGCCTGGAGTAGAACCTGCTTTGGAGCAGCAGAGACAGAGAGTCTCACCTCTCCTTGTTTCTGCTTAGGCCATGACTCTGGGTGTTGACACTAGGGACCTTTCTTCAACTCTATTTACCATTTCTGTTAGGCCCTCCAGGCAGATCTGCAGTCTCCCAGAGTCCCAAAGATATACAACAGGGGCCCAAATTAACTCCAGGCCCATGGAGCCGCTCACTTTCTACAGACACGACTGTGACCTCTTAGTCCTTAATCTTAGCCCTCCTGGCTTTGAAATCCAGTCCATCACCTGGCTATAGCACCCCTTCCCCACATTATTGTCCTGAAGCTGCTACTCTACCTGAAGAGCCCATTAGGGGCCTTTATTCTGATAAGTCCAGAGTTTCCTTATTGGGATTCCCAAAAACTTCGTGTGTGTGTGTGTGTGTTTAGTGTATGTAAAAAATATATTGTATGGGTGCATATACATGTGTGTGTACATTTGCGAGGGCCAGAAGTTGATAAATGTCTTCCTCCATCTGTCTCCCCTTTCTCTCGCCCCATCTTTTTTTTTTTTTTTTGAGACAAGATCTCCATGGCTGCCCTTAACAGAGCTGAGATTATAGATGTGCACTGTAGCATCTGGCTTTTATGTGGGTGTTGAAAATCAAACTCAGTTCCTCACATTCGAGTGGCAGGTACTTTGTCAACTGAACTAGGTCCCCAGCCCTGGAATCCCAAAACCTTTCTGAATATAGTGTCAAGATAGCTCATACATCTTGACCACCCAGCATGTAAGTTGCTCATGGGAAGAAACTAAGTCTGACTCAGAGTTAAATTCTTGATGAGGATGCCTGTCAAACATTTGTAGAATTCAATTCCAAAGGAAACCCTGGGGAAGAAGGTGAAGTCATTCACCCAGCACAGCAGCTGGCTGTCCTGACTTGCAGGGCTGTGCTCTAGTACTCCAGAAGTACATATAGTAAAAAAGTTACACCGTTGGTTAGAAAACTCCATTCACAGCCCAGCATCACCTCTCAACTGCTTCTCTCTCTGTCTCTCTCCCCATGTGTATGTGCATTGTGTTGTGCATGTTTATGCATGTTGGCATGTATACAGCCACATATATCCAAGTGTGTATGTACATTTCTGCCTGTTTGCTAATATATGCAGGGTCTCTCACTTGAATCCAGAGCTCATTTTTTTCTGCTTGTCTAGCTAGCCATCTTGTTTCCAGGCTCCCATATTGTTGTAGAATATTATTTTAAGATCTGTTGCATTTGTTTATGCTGTGGAACATTTGTTTAATGATGCAAAGATGTGTTGCATTTGTTTAAGCCTGTGAAGCTGTGTTACTGTGCCTGTCTAAAACACCTGATTGGTCTAATAAAGAATTGAATGGCCAATAGCTAGGCAAGACAAAGGATAGACGGGCTGGCAGGCAGAGAGAATAAATAGAAGGATAAAAAGGATCAAAAAATGAGAAAAGGAGGAGAGGAGGACTCCAGGGGCCAGCCAACCAACCACACAGCCAGACATGGAACAAGAAGGAAAGAAAAGATATACAGAATAGAAAAAGATAAAAGCCCAGATGCAAAAGGTAGACAGGATAATTTTAAAAACTCTCACAAGAAACAAGTCAAGCTAAGGCCAGACATTCATAAGTAATAAATAAGTCTTCTTGTGTGATTTATTTGGGAGCTGGGTGATGGACTCCCCAAAGAGCCAAAGAGCAAAGAGTGAAAAAACAACAACAATATCCCTCAGTCTCCTGAGTGTTGGGCTTATATGCGGACCACTGCACATGCCTGGCCCACATATGTGGGCTTTGGGGATCTGAGCCATCTCCCCAACTTCAATCCTTCTTGCATGCCCTCAGACGAGGTACTTCCTTCATTTTCACTCATTGGTGTAGCATTGGAGGGATAATGTGATGGCTCTGTGGTGTACCACTTTAGGTGAAGTGACCTACATCTCTCAGAATTCCCTTGCTCATTGGGTCCTGGGTTAGGGCTGCTCATGACAGACCTGTGTGCAAGATTTGGAAGGCAGAAGCGAAGTGCAGCCATTCTGCTATGCTCTGTAGTTGAGCTGAACAGATGCAGGGGGCACCCTATGGGTGGTCCCTAGGCTGTCGCCTACCTTAATGGCCCGAGGTCATCTAGTTCTAGGGCCAGACACATGGAGCTCTGGATGAAGTTTATCTCACAGGTCACCTAAATTATTGAGATTGCAGGTTGTAGAGGCAGATGTGTGTTATTAAAGCTTTTAGGGTCAAACCCCAAAGCCAGAATCAGCCACCCATCCACAGTGCACCAATTAAAGAGACAAGCAATAGTGAAAGAAGAGAAAGGAAATTTATTCAATGTGACCACATTGGGAAGAGGAACAACTGAGGTTTGGACATAAATAGAAGTCAAGAGATGTGTATAAATAACTAAACAATCTTGGTAAAGATGTAACCCCACCCATCACTGACCCATCATTGTCTAGGTTTCAGTCTTCCTTGTAAGGTGGTCTGATGAGTTGTCCAAACTGCCACAGAGAAAAGTTTCCACTTGACTGGCACCCGGCCTAAGCCATTTCCTTTCCTCAGCATGAGATTCCTAAAGAAATTTTAATTCTTTAGGGTTCATTGTTTCAATATACTGGTCACAGAAAGGAGGGGTGCAGTGTCCTTTTAGACCTCCTTCTGTCCTGCTATGAGTCTTGCAGCTGCAGCCCCAGTTTGGTCTCTACTTCAGTAGCCCAACTGACATCATCCCAACAGACACAGAGACAAACCTTTGTATAGGCCAAGTAGCCAGCTTTTACCTCCACGGTGACCTGCTGTGTGAGAAAGGCTTTATTCTCCATGGCTTACAGAGGAGGTCTTGCTTCACTGATAGAACCTGTGTGTACTTTCTGACAGGCATCATCTAAGCCCCAGAGATAGGAAAAGAAACAAGACATTATTTTCCTGGGTCTCAGCTTCCCAGCTACTGAGCCAGGCACGGCATAAGCCTGGAATCCCAATACTCAGGGGTTGGAGGTATGAGAATCACAAGCTGGAGTTTAAGCAGGTTTAGTTATTTAGCAAGACTTTGTCTTTAAGAGAACACCACCACAAAAAAAAAAAGAAAGAAAGAAAAAATCCCAATGTGGGGATATAGCTCAGTTGGTAGAGTACTTGCCTAGCATACATGAAGTCCTGGATTCCATCCCCAGAACTCCATAGCGCACACACATGGTGGCTCATGCCTATAATTCCAACACAGGAGAGGTGGAGGCGGGAGGACCAGAAGTTGAAAGCCAACCTGGACTGCATGGAAAGTATGAGTCAGCCCAGGCTACATGAGACTCTGTCTCAAAATCCATCCATCCATCCATCCATCCATCCATCCATCCATCCATCCATTCATCCGCCCATCCATCTGTCCATCCGTCCATCCATCAATCCATCAATCACTTCTGGGCAGGTGAGATGGCTCAGTAGGTAAAGGTACTTGCCACCAAGCCTGACATCCTGAGTTCCATCCCTGGAGCCAGAACTGACTCCTGAGAGTGGTCCCCTAACCTCTACATGTGTGTGTTCCCACACACTTGCCCTGCCCTCCCAATAAATAAAGAAAGGTAATTTTGTGGTTGTTTTAATTCCTGACTGCTCTGTCAGGTATATGACTGGGTGAGACCTCAGGGGCAAAACACACTTTTTTTGCACACTGATATGTTGTGGGAGCTAGTCCTCCCAGGGCACGGTGAGTCATGAAGCTGCCTGGCTACTGAGAAGAGAAAGGGGACTAGCAACAGGAGGACAGGACAGGGACACTGAGGTGGGGTCCGTGCTCTGAGCCCCAGAAACAATCTATGAAATCTATCAGTGAAACCCATTATTTTGTATGCTACATGGAGACAGCAACAAAGCCACTTGCTTTTCTTGGCCTTGGGATGTGTCTACTTGGGGCTAAAACAAAAACCTTTGGGGCTCTGCCCATTAGTTGGTTCAGTCAAACAACTGAAAGTTATTTATTTTCTGTGTTAATTCTGAGGCCAAAGACCCATGCTTGGTGCGTGGTGAGAGGCAATGGCTGCCACAATATGCTGCTCAAACTGCCAGGGAGAAGGAGACAGCTGTTTGTACTTTTATTTCTAATCTGTCACAGAATGAGACTCTCCTGAAATGTGACCAAAAAAAATTACGGTTATAGAAAAAGGAACAGGAAAATGTCAGGTAGAGACTTCTAGATTGGGGTGACACAGAGATTAGTGCATAGTTAGGGGACTGAAGAGATGGTTCAGTGGTTAAGAGCACTGACTGCCCTTCCGGAGGACCTGGGTTCAATTCCCAGCACCCACATGGCAGCTCATAGTCACCTATAACTCCAGTCCCAGAGTATCTGACACTCTTCTTGCCTCTTTGTGTACCAGGTATGCTTGTGGTACACAGACATACACACACAGCCAAAACACTCATACACATAAATAAAAGTACATATCTTAAAAAAAAAAAAAGAATAGCTAAAGAGGAGGGATTTTCTTCAGAGTATAGTTGGTTGTTTTGTTTTGTTTTTTGTTTTGGGAGCCACCCAGCTCCCAAATAAATACACAAGACTTATTCTCACTTATGAAAGCCTGGCCTTAGCTTGACTTGTTTCTAGTCATCTTTGCTAACTTAAATTATTCTGTCTACCTTTTGCCTCTGGGCTTTTGTCTTTCTTTATTCTATGTCTTCCTTCCCTTCTTACTCTGTGGCTAGTTGTATGGCTGGGTGGCTGCCTCCTGGCACCTTCCCCTCCTTCTCCTTTTCTCACTCCTCCTTCTCTTCTGGAGCCTAGATTTCTCTCCCCTTTATTCTCTCTGCATGCCAGCCCCACCTATCCTTGTCCTGCCTTGCTATTGGCTGTTTAGCTCTTTATTAGACCAATCAGGTGTTTTAGGCAAGCAAAGTAACACAGCTTTACAGAGTTAAACAAATGTAACATAGGGCTGGAGAGATGGCTCAGCAGCTAAGAGCATTGGCTACTCTTCCTAGAGGTACTGAGTTCAATTCCCAGCAACTACATGTTGGTTCACAACCATTTGTAATAAGATCTGGTACCCTCTTTTGGCACACAGGCATAACACTGTATACATAATAAATAAATCTTTTTAAAAAAAGCAAATGCAACATAAAAGACTGCATCTTACATCATTAGACAAATATTCCACAGCATAAACAAATGTAACATATCTGAAACTAATATTCCACAATACCAGAGCTCTACAGCATGGAAGTGTGGAGATAACCTATAGATTATGATATACATCCAAGTACAAACTAGGGTCTACAAGAGGACTCAGCAGGTAAAGGCACTTGCCACCAAGCCTAATGTCTTGAGTTTGAACACCAGAACTTAAGGTCAAGGAGAGAATCGATTTCCACAAATAGCCCTCTGGCCTCCACAAGCAAGCTCGCACTAACACGTGTATTACGTGAACACACATATGAAGTAATAATATATATTTTTAAAAGAAATTTTAAAAACAGCTAGAAGAATGAAAGGTTCATAATCCATAATATTTAAGGAGACAAAATGCTAAATGCCCTGGTTTGATCATTACATACTATATACATATATCATTCTCTCATATACTTCATAAATCTGCACAAATAGTATATCAACTTAAAATTTTTTTTAGTTTTTTGGGACAGAGTCTCCTGTAGCCCAGGCTGGCCTCAAACTTGACGTGTAGCCAAAGATGGCCTTGAACTCCTGATCCTCCTGTCTCCATTTCCTGAGTGTTGGGATTAAAGAGGCTCATCACCACGTTTGACAAGTTAAGGCATTTTTTTAAAAAAAGAAAATGCAAAAACAACTCAGTCTTCAAGCCCAGATGTTTTTATTCTCATAGATGTAGAGTGATTTCACCACATTGCAAGAAACATTCCAAAACGCTGACTCCTAATTACTGCACTTTTCTAGTCTCAGAGCAGCAACTGGCAATTTGTGGGAGGTGTAGAGTGCAGACCGTACCTTGCGGATGCCTGCCCATGCTGCCACCCAAGGCCCAGGCCTCTGTCTGCAGCCTGCTGTGTAGGCACTGCCATGGAGGGTCCTGCTCTTTTGGTGCAGGATAAACAAAACAAACCTGTGAGCCACTCAGACCAGGCCTCTCCATGGCTCGGGTTTCCCATCTGTGGGATGGAGGGCAGGCAGGACAGTTAGATAATTTAAATGAAGAATAAAGTGGACTATAACCGCTTTCCCATATGTGGTCCCAAGCAGCTGGGATTTGCCTGCAGCTCTTGGTAAAAGGACATGTCAAGCAGCACATTTTGGCCAAGTGGGAACAGAGGCAGAACTGGTGGTGTTTTGCTGGCCCCAACCTTAGCCAAGGGGCTCCTGAGGTCTATGCGATCCTAAGAAAGAACAGCCATGATGTCTCTGGGCCTAGAGACACAGAAGGATGAAGGAGGAGAAAGACAGAGTCTCTTTTCTGTGAGACACGCAGCAGGCCCAAGGCCGTGAGGTCTGTAGGAAACACAGGCCTTGGTCCCTCAAGGCTCCTGGGACGGAGTAGGGGTTAGGCCTGTGCCCTTAGAAAGCTTAAGAGTCCTTTGAAGTGCTCAGCAGCAGGGACAATGGTGAACTATGTTGAGTAAAGAAGCAGAAGTGATTTTAAACATTTGTTTATTTATTTAGTGTGGAGGCATGCCTGTGCCACAGTATTCATGTGGGGGTCAGAGGACAGCTTTCAAGAGTCAGTTCTCTCCTTCTGTAACGTGGGAGCTGGTGATTGAACTCAGGTCATCAGGCTTTGCAGCAAGCACCTTTATCGCCTGAGCCATCTTGCCCACCCAAGAGTGGACATGTTTGAGTACAGTGAAGAGACTTTCTGTGGGTCCTTGCTGTGGCATTGGGATACTTTTATTTACTAAATACATTTCTCAGCCCCAGAGAGAACAAAAAAGTGTCCTATTTATAAATAAAACACATATATGGTACACTATGCAAACAGATTGGGCGCTTCCCTCTTCTCTGTTAGTCTACTTACTATGGTTTCAGTAAGAAAATACTAACCGGAAAATTCCAGAACTAAATAATCCACACATTTTAAATACACTTTATTGCAGGGTGTTGCCATACTCACTCTATTTTTATTATTAATTATCATTGTTAATATCTTACTGAGCCTAATTTACAAATTAAACATTATCCAAGTGTATACATACAAGAATAAAACATTAATAGGGCCCGGCACTATCGTTGGTTTCAGGCGTCTGCAGAATGACTTGTAAAATTCCCTAAAGATAAAGGGGTTTCTGAAGCATATCCGTACAGGCTTATGATAAAAGAAGGGAGTATCTTTACAACGGTTCTTCGGGGTTGTAATTGAAAACAGCCTGAGACACACCAGCTAGGGGTTCTCTGGTCCTGCCTTTGTGCAGGTGGATGCCACAAGCCAGTGTAATTTGCTCCCACTAGCCTCTGTGGACCACTGGCTCCGCTAGGCCCATGAGCCCTTGTCTGTCCACATTTTGCTCTTTGGCTCACTGTGACCTCAGAGCTGTGGTAAGAAGTTACCAGCATACACTGGGTACTATGTGAGGAAGCCTGGGAGGTCTGGGGCAGGCTGTGGTTAGTCCACACGAGCCAACCCTTCCCTGAAACAGCTCCAAGACAGGCTGTTCTGGACCCTGGACGGAGGAACTCTTTCCTTTTTGCTCCTATATCCAACCTCATGTCACCCAGCAGTCCTCCCTCCCCACCCCAAGCCCACCCTGGCCTGGTCCAGCCTACTCTCTAGGAGCTTCCTGATGATCTTCCTGTTCTATTCAACCGAAGAGATCTGAACATGCAGGTTGGGTCCTGTCACTCCTCTCTGCTCAAGCTACTCTCATATTTAGAGTAATCTAAACTCCTCGTGACAAGCTTGCCGCGTGGGTTTAAAAAGTCAAGTTCACTCCTGCCTCATGGACTTGACCCAGACCACCACCTGTGCCCAAAGTATTCCTCTTAGGCCCTGCCCACATTTTGGCTCAAAAGTCATACTCCAGAGCTCCCTGACTGGCCCCCGCCCATCCGCCACCCTCCCCCCTCCCTCTCCCTTTCTTTAACCACACATAGCTGTCATGCTTTGTAATGGTTGGTTTGCTGCTTTGTTATTGTCTTTCTTTCCTCCAGAATGTTAATTTCTTCAGGGTGGGGACCAGGTCCACCTTGCCCAGTATTATATTCTCAGCCCCTAGCAAGAGCCTGGCATGTGCTTGGCATCTGGTATGATTCGTTGATTGAGTGAATGTGGGACAGGACAGAGCAGGACTAGAAAGAAGGGCACCAAGGTTAACATGCGACGGAAGCCATCTGGCAGAAGACTGGAAACCCTTTCTTTCCCGGGCTACAGGCAATGTACAACATGTGTGGGGAAAGCCTGTGATATACATAACAGGGAGCCGGGTGGTGGTGGCGCACGCCTTTAATCCCAGCACCCGGGAGGCAGAGGTAGGCGGATCTCTGTGAGTTCGAGACCAGCCTGGTCTACAGAGCTAGTTCCAGGACAGGCTCCAAAGCTACAGAAAAACCCTGTCTCAAAAAAACCAAAAAAAAAAAAAAAAAAAAAAAATCAGGGAGAGGCAGATGGAATGTAAATGACATAAAGGGTCATGAGACTCTCGGCAGGTGCTTATGGTTACGTGCCTTTGCCCAAGCACTAACTAGCCCTCCCCCACTCTCTCGGGAGTGTCTTTCTCTTTCTTCATAAACTGTCTCTCTTTCTACTGGCTGACCTTGTGTCTTTGGGAGGGAGGGCATTCTTTGTCTTTCAACACAGGAACTTGGAAATTCAGCAAGTGCCTCCTATCCCCATCTGTAACACACACACATGAGCTAGTGCCATTGGGCAGGAAGGACCAGGATGGTGGGACATGATGCCAGTGGTCAAGAGGCCCAGAGTGCTCCCCATGGGCCTCCCAGCTCAGACTGCCATTAAGGATCCACATGGGTGGGTGATAAGCAGAGACTGGGTGCTGCTCAGTGTTCTCCAGGGTGCAGGCCCTCCTGTTCCTGGTCATCTGTCTATATCAGCTGCTCCTCAGGTGGCCTGTTTCGTGAGCCAGAAGTACAGGTGATTTAAGGGCTGGGCAGGAGGGGAGAAGAGGCTTGGTCCCCATTCCTAGGGCACTGGCAGTGCTGGCAGCACCCATGATTCCTTCCTGCACCTTAGATCAGGGCGCCATCATAACTTCTCCATAATTTCCATAGGAAAAAATACATTCCCCACACACCTGATCCAGGCACATCAGTTCACTGTTTTTTTTTTTATATTCTTTTTCATTCAAAAATTTACACTTCCTCCCCTTCTCCCAGCAGTTCACTGTTTTAAACACCAGTGTGTTTTCATCTGTAAGGAATTTTCACACTTTCAGTCTTCCTGACTTAGGCAAAGTAACCATGCAGGCTGTACTCTGGGAAGAAAGTGAAAACAGCATCAAATACCCAGCTTGTAGTAGCCTGTGTTGGGTGTTGTAGACTCCTTATCTCACTGATGAACCACTTAATGCCTGCAGAGTAAGTTTATTCTTATTTTACATAATAAGAAGCGTGTGTGTGTGCGTGCACACACACACACAGACACACACAGACACACACACACACACACAGACACACACACACACACACAGAGTCATTCACCCCAAGCTGAAGTTATTAAATGGAAACTCAACAGATAACAGCTCATGTTTTATCAGTCATACAGAATGTGCTAAAGAATCTGTAGCTGAATTACAGAGAGCTATCCACTATGCAATCCACCATCAAGACAAGTTTCAGGGGTGGGGTTGGGAAGTCACTGTTAACACAGACCAGTAGGACTGCAGGAGGTCTGGGGCTGATAGAAAGCAAACCAGAGGGATATTGGAGGCTGGAAACCAAAACCTCACGGGCCAGAGGGCCAGAGTTTCGGCACAGTTCACACTCTGCACCTGTACCTACAAGCAGCTCCTTCTCCCCACTGAGCCCCAATCTTCACAATGGCCAAAGAGAAAAATTAGACAACTTACAGGCTGAGCAGCCTTAGTCCAAAACGCTGTGATGTAGTTAATCTTGGTCATTCACTTGAGATTTAGAATCAGCTTGAAGACTCATCTGGGTAGTCCGTGAATGTGTTTCTGGAGAGCTTTAAGTGAGGGGGAGACCCACACTGAATGTAGCAAGCACTACATGTGCTGGATCCCAAGTCTGAAGACTATAAAGGAGACATGGCTGGGCCCCAGCATTCATTCTCTCTCGAACTGGACACCATATGGTCAGTCACACCATGCTCATCCCATCACAGGCAGAGCCACCCTCACTAGAATGGACTGCATCCTCAAACTGAAAACCCAAATAAAACTTTCCTTCCTTCCTTAAGTTGCCTATGTCATATCTTCGGTGACAGCAACAAGAAAAGTAATGGGAACACCCCGCAATTCAAAACCGTTTTGAGCACTGATAAGATATGACCCTCACAAAAGGCCAGATTTTAAAGTTGGCCACAGTGGCGCGTACGTGGAACACCAGACAAGGAACATGCAGAAAGGAGGATTGTGAGTTTGAGGCCAACCTATCTCAAAGAAAGGGAAGGAAGAGGAATAGATGAGTTGGAGAGAAGCAATATGCTGGCTCAGGCTGAAGCTGCTTTCCAACTCATCGCTCCAACTCAGTTCTGCCCCAGCCCATGGATGCTGCCAGACCATTCTAAGTCCTTAGTGACCCCACCACTTAAAGCATTCTGCTTCTGGTCCCAGCACTTCTCTGCCTTCCCTTACTATCCACACATGTGCCTGGATCACTGTGCAAATCAACAGGCTGGAAGACCACCCCTGCTTGCCCTGCCATTCCTTCTGGGGTCTTCCAGCCTGGTAACATTCCTGGGCTGGAGCAGAACTGAGTCGGAGGGATGAGTTGGAAAGCAACTGCAACCTGAGCCAGCATAAATCACCATCCAAGTGGCTGAGAACCCTACCGTGTTCTTGTCTAGACTGTTGCCTATGGTGATTTATGCTCTGCAAAACAATTCTATTGACTTTTCAGTCAATTTTCACAACCGCACATGGCCACCAGTCAACCTGCTACCTCTTGCTTCATAAGGCCCAGAGACAGAATTGATTAATGGTTATCTGTCAAGAATTATAATCCAGGTCCCTAAACTCTCAGATGTCTTTTCCCTCTTATGTGTTCTTGGATGTCTCCTAAGATCTTCCCAAAGGAAACACCCTTTATCTCAAAGGCCCTCACCTTGAGATAGTCTCATGTAGCCTAGGCTGGCCTCACACTCACTTAATACAAGCCAAGGCTGACTGACTTTGAACTTCTGATCATCTTGCCTCCATCTCCCGAGTTCTAGGATCACAGGCATGCACCACCATGACTGATTTTTGTGGTATAGCTCTAGAAACCAGGGTTTCACACATGCTAGGTAAGCATCCCACAGCCGAACATTTTCAGACCATCAAAGGGCTTTATAGATGAATGCCAAAGAGCTGGGGGGCAAGGGTGCAGGAATGACTCGCCTCAGTTCTGGAAGTCTCCTGCAGAAATGATATGCCTTTGACTTTGGAAAGACAAGATGGCAAAGCCCCCTGGACACAGGTCTTCCAAAGTGCTCTTTGTGATAAGGAGCAAGGGGGCAGTTTAACCTCCCTCTGCCCCACCCTTACTCCCGTCACCAGGATCCTGCTGCTAAAGTGTCACCAAGGGATCTCACAAGGCCAGTGGTACTTCATTATGGTGTGAGGCCCCAGGCCTGCAGCACTGAGCATTGCTGCAGCTCCAGCTGACAGGGTGCAGATGCAGCAACCCACTGGACTTGATCATTCCAAGGTTGTTGAGGTCCAGAAGGACAACGCCAAGGGCATCAAAATGATGTCAGTGAATCAGAGACTGTCCTTTACCTGAAATGGCCCAGGATTCCCTAGGATCCTCTTTGAGAGGACCCTACAGCTGTGCCTTTACCCTTGACCCTACCTGGCACAGAAAGTGCCAAGCTGGAAGAAGACTGCCCGCCTCCACTGTTTGCAAGTCTGGGTGTTTTCTGGATTTATCGCACAAACTAGAAAGGTCAGAGATGAGAGGTTGTGGGTTTATTCAAGGAGAATTTATAGATTTCTCTAATTCCTGCACTCATGTGTCTCCTGCTGTGGAGCATGAAGCCTCAGAGGAACGCCACCTCCTCGCCTTCATGGCCCTAGCCCATGTGCTGAGAGCCAGATTAAGTTCAATATGAAGGACATTCCACCATTACAGCCTGTGATGCTCCAGGAACCCAAGTGGGCTCTTCCCTCTGTGAGCCAAAATGTCTCTCTATCTCAGCAGGGAGTTGCCTGGGACTTTCCTTGTCTTTGGAATTCTGTAGTCTAGCTTCAGGGAGGTGAACATGGATTCCCTGGGAAAGTGTCAACATTCCACATTCACAGGAATGCTGTACCCATAGCTTGGCTATTCCTGCTCCCAGTTTCCTTTTGGAAAGTACCCCAGGGAAGGGAGTCCAATGTGCTAGCGGAAGCCTTGAGGACCCACTTCAAGCAGACTTTGTCAGTGTCATCTGGGAGGCTATGTAGAGCCCATCACTTCATCCTGGATTTTTCTCGCCCCCTGAATCATAAAGATGCACCTACCTCCTTCTGGGCTTAATGATTAGCATCAAGGGAGAGTCAACAGCCCTGGACTCATAGTCCAGGAAAAGCTGGCCAGGCCTTTATTTACAAAGTGCCTTCCCTTCTGTCATCTCTACATCAAAGCTTTGGAGGGAGCATTATCTTAGCTTTGATAAAGATGAAGTATGAGGTAAGTGGTCTGAGGTCACGTAGCCAAGGCTGAGTAGGCCTGGTTCTGTGTCAGAGGTTTGTCTACACCTGTAGCTGCCAACATCAGTCCTTGGACCTGTGCTGGGCTTGCTACACATGAAATCAAGGTTCTTGTTCCCAGAGATGCTGATTCAAGAACACAGAAGCACACAATTTAAACAAAAGACTTCTTTCCTTTGCTCTTCTCCTATGAGGGCACAGAACCTGGCTCCAAACATTGGCCTCACCATACATGTCTGGCTGTCACCAATGAAGTCTTACATATCAAATTGAGTTCCATCTCATAAGAGAATTTCAGGGTTTTTTTCATTAAGATGTATTATTTTTATTATATTGTACTGTATTGTTTTGTATGTGTGTTTGCCTGCATGTGCCTATGTGTACCATGTGTATGCAGTGCCCAAGAAGGCCAGGAGAGAGCATCACATCCTCAGGAACTGGAGTTTTTTGGATGGTTGTAAGCTGCCATGTGAGTGCTGGGAACAAAACCCAGTTCCTCTGCAAGACCTGCAAGTACTCTTTACTATGGAACCATGAGAGTCTATGGTTTTGATTCTCAGGTCCTCACTATACTCCATGGTCTCTATGTGGCTGCTGTACCTTGATTGCTGAAGTCAGGGTCCTCCCCAAACATACTCTCCTGTCTCCTCCAGTCGCCTTCAACACTCTTGTCTCTGCCTATACTTATCACACTGAAATTACAGGTACATTGATAAATCAGATGTTTTTTCAAGGCTGGCCTCAAATTCATAATCCTCCTGCCTCTTGAGTGTTGGAATTGCAAGTGTATACCACCTATTTGACTCAGAATATATATCCAGATCTGTTTTATTTATGGTTCCACAGAACAATCCACTCGAATGAATTTCAAGTAAGAAAATATGCCATTATATAAAACATAACCAACCACAAGTCTGTGCATGAGACTGGTGCCTAGGTGAATCTGGGAGCTGCTACCACACGCCTGTTCTCCAATATCCCTCGCCCAACACCAGGCCATTTCTATTTGCTGACTGCCTTGGTGTGTCTTATTGGCCCAGCCCTCTCTGCTTCTGCCTCCTAAGGCCCTTTGGGGCATGTTGTATAACTTGTCTATTCTGATAAATCACCTAGACTACTGCTATGGCGAAAAGACAAGCTGTGTTGGGTCACTGAAACTTTTTAATACATAACTTTTTATGTATATATATTTATTCATAGCAGTGTACTGGAAATAGCCAAGGATGGAAGCAACCCAGTGTTCATCAACCAATGACTGGATGGGTGAAATGAGGCATTTGCACACAATGGAAGCCATATTACTCAGCCTGAAGAAGAAAGGAATCAGGCTGGTGGCACGTGTCCTCAGCCCTCAGAAGGTCAAAGTAGCGAAATTGTGGCTCTATACTGAAACCCTATCTCAGACGATTTTTAAAAATGTTTATTATTTTATGTACATGTGTGTGCATGCCCTAGTGTATGTGTATGTACCACATTCCTGAAGGAGCTGCTGGGAGGCAGAAGAGGGTATCAGATCTTCTGGAACTGGAGTCGCAGGTGGTTGTAAGCCACTGTGTGTGTTGACTCAAACTTGGGTCCTCTGGAAGAGCAGTAAGCCTTCTCAACAGATGAGCTATTTCTCCAGCCTCAAGAATTTTTTTTTAAACTAAAGGGAAGACTGGGGAGGGGTTCAGAGGGTAGGAGTGATTGCTATGCAAATGTGAGGACCTGAGTTCAAATCCTCAGAACCCAGGTAAAAGTTCAAACATGGTTTTACACATGCCTGTAGCCCCAGTGCCATGGGAAGGAGACAGAAGATCTTAGGGCTTTTCTGGCTGCTAGCCTAGTTCTACATTCAGGTAGAGACCCTGTCTCAAAGGAATAAGGCAGAGAGTGATAGAGCGGACACCCAACGTCCTTCTCTGGCCTATACGTATGTGCATACACATTCACACACAACACACACACAAAACTGATATGTGGCCATATGCTACATATGGATGATCTTTGAGGATACTATGTTAAAATAAGTCAGGCACAAAAAGACAGATGCTGCATGTTGCCGTTTAATATGTGCTTAGTCAAACTCAGCCGGACAGAAGGAGAGCGGTGGTGGCAGTGGTGATGGCAGGAAACAGGAGCTGTGTGTCTTAGGTATGGATTTCCAGTTTTGCTGGAGTGATGGTCTCACACGGTACTTTCTAAGATGGACTAGATGGTAAAGTGTATCTTATATGTATTTTACCACAATTTAAAAAAAGTATGGTGCTTGAAGATGGCTCACCAGGTAAAGCATTTGTTGGACAAGTGTGAGGGCCCAATCTTGGGAGCCCCAGAACCCAAGTGAAAGCCAGGTGGGTATGGTGGCCACCTGCAATCCCAATGCCTGAGAAACAGAGACAGGATCCCCTGTCTAGCCAGATAAGTTAGTTGGTGTGTTCTGGATTCAAGTGAGAGACCCTGCCTCAATATATAAAGTGGAGAGCAATTGAGGAAGACATAGCTGTCAATCTTGGGTCTCCAGATGCATACACACACACAAACACACACACACACACACACACCTCCACAAATATACACCCCCATATATTCAAGCACTCACACTCATATGTGCAAGCACTTACATTCAAATGTGTGCTCTCCACATACATACACACAAATAATTTTTTTGAAAAAAAAAAAAACCTCTGTGTTTTCAGGGTGGGCAAATGCTTTCTGCAAGGTGAACAGTTCCTGGGGCTATACAGCCCCACTGCAACGCCATGACTCAGCTCTGCCAGTGTGGCTCAGAATCAGCCATAAGTGATGACTACACATATTCATCTGGCTAGTTCCAGTAAAACTTTATTAGCAGAAGCAAATGGAGAGTGGGCTTGTGATCCAGTTTCTGGAGGCTACTGACATGAGCTTCTTGGGTCTGTGAAGTGAGTTCCATGTTAACACATAATTTTTCTGAGATGTGATAATCTCAAAAGGTCATTTTTCCCAGAGAACAATGCCAATTTTGAAATTTATTCTACTATTGCCTAATTTTCCTTTTTTTCTCCTCTTGTCATTGTTTTGAGGCAGAGACTATATATTCCAGGCTCAGTGGGTAGCTAAGGATGGCTTTGAATGCCTACCCCTTCTGCACCCGTGTCCAGTACTGGGATTGTAGGTGTTCACCACCACACTCAGTGTCATTAAAACAAAAACAAGTCAGCAAATACTCTGCCTAGGATCTCCTCCTGGAGCTGGCCTTACTATCTTGTTCCTCATTCACAGGTCGAATAAACCTCCAATGCTTGTTTTTCTTTTGCAAAGGGTCTGAAAAGTGGAGAAGACTGGTCTGTATGAAGGCTGGGTGCAGTCAGGGCATGGCTGGAGAGGTGACTTGCCAACATACCTGGCTAGAATCCCCTACAGTGGTTCTCAGTTCAGAGCCCTCCAATCCCATTCCTAAGGGCTCATGTGGTCTTCTGCAGTCGTCAGTCTCCAGTGGGAATGACAGAGAGGCAATGGAAAGATGTAAAGGTTGGAGAGCTCAGAGCAGGAGGGAAGGCCTCTCTAATGCTGCTGCTGACTGCTGAGAATCCTGGGTACACGCCTCAGCTTCTGAATATCTCTCTTTCTCCTCCTCATACTCAATGGTAAATGTTGGAGCTGGACGCTCACCTTGAAGAAGGTATGCTCTGGGCGTGGGATCCTCATACTCCCACCTCACCTAGGTACATTCCCCAGACCCCACAACCAACATGGGCTTATATCATTAAAACCATCTGCTTTCTGCCTGGGAAGTGGCAATTGATCCCAAGAGGGGACCTGAACTGGCTGGGCAGCCCTATTGTCTAAGGCTACTTCATCAATTATTCCTTGATTCTGGCCATAATCAATTGCTGAGGCGCAATACGATATTTTATATTTTCAGAGTCATATTTACTTTTTCCAGTGAATGATTGCAAGGCTTTCTGAGTGGTCTATAAATATAGACAGGGTTGGTCCCGTTCTTTGTACTGGTGAGGGCCACAGTGCCAGAGGAAATGACTTGCACAGCACTTGGGTGTCACTGTGGGCCTGAGTCGCTGTGACTGTCACTCTCCACTTCCTCATGTTTGCCTTGTATGAGGACAAGGAGCTGTTTTGGTGTTACTAGACTGATTGGATAAGTCAAACAGCCTCTTGAACTGTTGAGAGTCTGGTCTCAGCAACGTGTGTGGTTGTAAAAAGGTCGGCTCCATTTCGAACAGACAGGAGAATGTGTTGTGAATCTCCAGCCCCTTAACCCCTGCCTCAGCAGTCCTGTAAACACAAACCTAACCTGATTACTTGGGGATTTCTGTACCCTCTGTACTCGGATTCTGATTTGCTGGCTGTAGTGGTGCCACTAGCTAAGGGCTTGTTTTGCTGTGACAAGGTCTTGTTGATTTGATCCCGGTTTCCTGTTAATCACAGTGCATTCTCAAAAAAACCCAAAGTCCTCCTCGAGGCAGGCACAGCCCCTGGCCTGAATGAGCCTGTCTGTAACCATGAGGGTGCGAATTCACTCCTCCAGCTCCTACACAGAGCTCTGGGGCAAGGCATAGTCACGAATAATCAAGGAAGTCACTGGCATGCCAGCCTTGAAATGCACTCTTCTGCCTGCTCATGCTTAGAGTCCTCCAGGCTAACCTCTGGCTACTGTCTATTGCAGGAAGAGGCTAGTCCGCCCGACAACTGGTGTGATCTCCCACAAATACTCCCCGTTTCCTTGGATAGTCTACATATCCATAGTCAGGCAAATCCCTGCAGGCCCTTCCCAATCCACCCATAGGAAACAAACCATCAGACCTGGACATGGTGACACGTGTCTGTATTCCCTGCACTTGGGAGACTGAGGCAGGAGGGCCAGGCTGGACCATATGACACTCCGTCTCAAAGAACAACAACAAAAACCAACAACAACAGCAAATTAAGAACAAACAGTAAGTCAGCAATTCCACGCCTACATTTATTCATAAGAGAAATGAGTGCATGTGTCCACCAAAACACACACATGCCCAGAAATGATCGGGCAGCGTTAGCCATAGTGGCCCCAGATTGGAAGCGTGCCAAAAGTCTGTAAAAGTAGCAAGCACATGGGCCAGTGAGACGGTTCAAGGGGTAATACCGTTGCCACCAAACCTCAGGGACTATCGCTAGGACCTACATGGTGGAAGGAGAGAACTGACTTCCACAAGGTGTCTTCTGATTGTATTTGTTCACTGTGGTATAGGTGCCCCCCCACCACATATACACAAACATAAGTAAACAAATGTGATCAAATCTTCATTTGAAGTGGTGAAGCTGTGGGTAGAGACATGAGGAGCCATTAGCCTGAGATAACCCAAGCATCCCCCAGTCAGCCTCTGCTTACCTCCATACCTGGATCTTCATCTTTTTATGTGTGTGGGTGTTTGCTTGCAAGTACGTCTGTGAACCATGTGCATGCCTGGTACCTACAGAGGTCACAAAACAAGGAGTTACATTTCTAGTTGCTGGTGGTTGTGAGCCACATGTGAATGCTGAAAATCAAACCTGGGTCCTCTGGAAGAAAAGCCATTGTTCTTAAACCCCTGAGCCATTTCTCCGGGGCCCTGGAATAGGATTTGAATCAGATCCAGCCTGGAGTTCTGGTGGAATGTACTTGGCAGCTGCTGTTTGTTTTAATCTACTTCCCATGGTCTCACACATCTTCATGACTTTAGATAACAGACTCTTAGCCTTCTATATACAGTCCAGATATGGTTTTTATACGGATGGACATGCCCCTTCCAAACCTCCGGTGTTAAAACGTAATGATCGATGTGAAAGCATTAAGGGGAGATGAAACTGTGAGTTCCTCCCTTATGAATGGAATTAAAGAGACTTCACACAGCCTCCATAACTTAAGAGCTACATCTTTGTTCCTTATGCTACCCAGCCTCAAGTATCCTGATAGAATAACACAAAATGAACAAAGACACAGATAAATATGTTTTGAAAGTTTGTGATATAATGTGGGGTTTTATTTGTTTATTTTTGTTTTTTTGAGACAGGGTTTCTCTGTGTAGCCCTGGTTGTCCCAACTCACTTTGTAGACCAGACTGACCTCAAACTCAGAGACCCCACCTGCTTCTGCGCCACCCCACCCCATGTTGGGATTAAAGGCGTTTGCTACCACCGCTTGGCCATAATGTGCTTTTTTAAAGAAAATAAATCTGTTAAGATGACCAGTGCCATTAACTTGAGGGAAAATATTTTTTCCTTTACAATAGCATTAACATTCTAATTACATAATGCAGTCTGGAAAGAGATTTTATTTTTTTATTTTTTTAATATTTACTTATTATGTATACAATGTTCTGTCTGCATGCATGCCTGCAGGCCAGAAGAGAATGCCAGACTTCATTACAGGTGGTGGTGAGTAACCATGCGGTTGTGCTGGGAATTGAACTCAGGACCTCTGGAAGAGCAGTCAGTGCTCTTAACCACTGAGCCATCTCTCCAGCCCTGGAAAGAGATTTTAAAACTTACAATGTAGATATGGGATTTGTTTTTAAAAAATCAGACTCAGGGCTGGGTATGCAGCTCAGTGGGTAGGGTGCTGGCCTAGCAGTCACAAAACCCTGGGTTCAATCCCCAGCACCTCATAAGCCAGGTATGGTGGTGCATGCCTGTAATTCCAACACTCTGGGGGTAGAGGCAAGAGGATCAGAAGTTCAAGATCATGTTTAACTAGACAGTAAGTTTAAGACTAGCCTGTGGCAATAAGGCCTTGTCTCAAAAAAGTTAAACTACAAAAATACCACCAGTGAGAGTTTTGTGCAAAGCTACAGGCGCCACAAGCCTCTTCAGGCACAAAACCCTTGTTTGTGGCATTCTTTAGGACTTCTCTTGGGCCCTTCATACCACATGGGTGAGAAAATTACACTTAAATAAGAGAGTATGTCTACCCGGTCAGAGCTGGAGGCAAGCTGGAGCAGACAGCCAAGCAGGAGGTTTCCAGGGTAGGCAGGACACAGATCAAACCCCTTGGGCAGCTGAAGGTTTTCAACCCTGCAGAGAAATAGACTTATGCAGCAGATTTCCCCACGGCCCTGATGCACAGGGCCAGCGAGTGTGGGGCACCTTGCTCCCAGCCCTGCCCACAAATCCACAGACCCAGTGTGACTATTGCTATAGAAAATAATGACAAATGTCTGGAAGGTTAATCACCTGCCTGGGGTTTGGCACAGTTAATCAGAGTTAGAAAACATCTTCCACCTGGTGACATGGCGTTCACGTGCAATGATCCCAGCATTCAAGGGGAAGCTAAAAGCAGGAGGATTGAAGTCTCAGAATGAAGTCGGAGCTATGTGTTGAGACTGTCTCAAACCATAACAAAACTAAACAATAAAAGTCCCACAGACATTCCTACTCATACTATGGTGTGTGTGCGCATGCGTGTGTGTGTGTGTGTGTGTGTGTGTGTGTGTGTGTGTGTGTGTGTGTGTGTATGGATGTGCATGTGTGTACATGCACAGAGGCCAGAGGAAAATGTCAGGTGCCCTGCTCTATTATCTTTTGCCTTATTCCATCGAGGCAGGATCTCTCCCTGAACCTGGAGCTAGGCTGGTGATCAGCAAACACTAGCAATTCTCACGGCTAACCAAACAAAACATGGGTGCTGGGATTTGGACTCAGGTCCTCATTCTTGCTTAGCAAGCGCTCTGACACACTGAAGCATTTCTCTAGCCCCTACTCATACTATGTGAACTCTACTTCACTCACTGTTTTTTAGGTTTGATAATGGTCTTTTGTTTTTAGTCATTATCTTTATAAATTACACAATGAAATACTTACAAATGAAATGTTTTGTTTTTAGTCATTATCTTTATAAATTACACAATGAAATACTTACAAATGAAATGCTGATATCTGAGAGTGGTGCCAAGATACGACAGAGGAGACATAGAACCTCCATGAGTGCAGGAGACTGAGCAAACTGTTTCCCCTGCTCCATTTGGAGGGTTTTCTAACAGGGAAAATGAAGCCCTTGGCGTCCCACACTTATCTCCTGCATCAACACCCTCCAGTAAGGGCATCCCACACTTATCTCCTACATCAACACCCTCCAGGAAAGGCATCCTACACTTATCTCTTACATCATGGCCCTCCAGAAAGGGCATCTCACAGTTATCTCCTGCATCAACACCCTCAGGCAAAGGCATCCCACACTTATCTCCTACATCATGGCCCTCCAGAAAGGGCATCCCACACTTATCTGCTACATCAACACCTTCCAGCAAAGGCATCCCACAGTTATCTCCTACATCAACACCCTCCAGCAAGGGCATCCCACACTTATCTCCTGCATCAACACCTTCCAGCAAAGGCACCCCACAGTTATCTCCTACATCATGGCCCTCCAGAAAGGGCATCCCACAGTTATCTCCTACATCAACACCCTCCAGTAAGGGCATCCCACAGTTATCTCCTACATCAACACCCTCCAGTAAGGGCATCCCACACTTATCTCCTACATCTTGGCCCTCCAGAAAGGGCATCCCACAGTTATCACCTACATCAACACCCTCCAGCAAGGGTATCCCACACTTATCTCCTGCATCAACACCTTCCAGCAAAGGCATCCCACAGTTATCTCCTACATCATGGCCCTCCAGCAAAGGTATCCCACAGTTATCTCCAAAAGTTACTGACCACAGCTAACTAATCTCATCTCTAATTCAAGCACTGAGGTCATAGAAGGCTAAGGTGAAGGAGAAGGAAGAAAAGCCACTGAGAAACACCTTCAGTTGTCCCCAGAGCGAGGCCTAGTGGCAAAGCCTTGGCAAGTCCTGGAGCTTCTCCGGACTTCTCCGGGTGGGTGCAGAGCTGGCTGTTTCCCTGGGCCCTCTGGAACAGGGCTGAGTCACAGAAAGAGACTACTGAGCTTCTTGAACTCCTGAGAGCAAAATCACCTGGCCCAAGGGTCAGTGAGCCAGAAGAGACCTGATGAAATCTGTCCTATTCATGGATGGTGTCTGGGCTTGGGAGCAGTGGGAATCCATTGCTAAAATGCTGGTAAGTCCAAGAAAGTAGTTCTAGGGCCCAGGACAGCTCTGGCTCTGAACAGCATTGAGGTATTCAGACCACCAAGCTTTGCTGGGATTGTGAGTCTCCTGGGTCAGAGAGGAGGTGCTGTGGCTGACTTGGCTAGCTCAGGTGTGGAGTAAGTTTTAGACTTCCCCTTCTTCTAGGAGTCCCTTCAGGAATGGCCTTCCTGCTATTTCCTGCCAGGTCAACCACAGCCCTCTGATGACTCTTTACACGGAAGACTGAATGAGGCTCCCCATTTCACTAGTTGTGTGGTTCAGAAAGGCAAGTGGCTCTTTGCATTACAGAGTGAATAGGTCTGAAGAGCAGTAGCATCTCCAACTCTGGACCCCTCCCCAAGCTCTAGAACCAATTGTGGAGATCAGAAAGAAGCTAGATGCCATGGTGATTAGTGGGTACCAGTTGTGAGAAGAAGAAGAAGAAGGAGAAGGAGAAGGAGAAGGAGATAGAGAAGGAGAGAGAAGGAGAAGGAGAAGAAGAAGAAGAGAAGGAATAAGAGGAGGAGGAGTAAGAGGAGGAGTGCCTGGGATTTCTGATAGTGACTAGTACTGTTCATGCCTGGCTTTGGCTCTGTCTCCTCTAAATGGGCTTCTGGAGAAGTGAGCATTGCTTTAGGGATAGATAAAATTTGGGTTCCTCCACCCCTTCTTTCTTCTTAGAGTCACAGTATGAACTTGGCCCATGTTTGGGGGTGGTGCAGGACAATTGTCTATATTCTGTCAATTGTGTTTTAAATAAACACTGATTGGCCAGTAGCCAGGCAGGAAGTATAGGCAGGACAACGAGACAGGAAATAGAGGCAGGACAATGAGAACAGGACAGTTCTGGGAAGAAGGAAGCCCATTCCTCTCTAGTCCTGTCCAGACTCTGAAGAAGCAAGATGTGACCTGCCTCGCTGAAAAAGGTGCTGAGCCATGTGGGTAACATATACTAGAATAATGGGCTATTGTAAGTTATAAGAGTTAATAAGAAGCCTGAGGTAATGGGCCAATCAGTTTATAACTAATGTAGACTTCTGTGTGATTCTTTGGGCCCTAACGACTGTGGGAACTGGGTAGGACTGGGGAGGAATGGGCTTCCTCCTTCCCAGAATTCTCCTGTTCTCATTGGCCCACCTCTTCTTCCTGTCTGGTTGTCCTGTCTATACTTTCTGCCTGGCTACTGGCCAATCAGCGTTTATTTAAAACTCACTGGCCATCTGGTACTTACACATAAAAGTCTAACAAGCAGCTACTACAGAGATTCTAATAGGCAATATGCTGGCTAACCCACGAAAGCTATTATCACTGCTCTTTGGGGAGGCCTTGGTGTCCACTGACTGACACTATGACCTCTGAGTCACCCCCAGACACATCTCTAGAATGGCCTGAGTGGGTGATGTTTCTCATTCACTTTCTTTCACGTGTTGGTGAGTTATGCATTGTAATTAGTATTAGAGGGGAAGGCTAATAGCCTGAAACAGGCTTAAACATAGATTCCAAAGCTCATCTATTGCTAACAGACTAGTAGAGAGGCAACAGGACCCTGTATATGTTTCTCAGAGACTTCCAGAAGCTCAGGGAAGCCAAACATGGTGTCACCTGACTGTGACCACAGCTTTTGGGAGGCAGATGCAGGAGAACCATGAGTTTGAAATCAAGCAGTACAACATAGGGAGGACCTGTCTCCAAAGAAGAAGAAGAAGAAGAAGAAGAAGAAGAAGAAGAAGAAGAAGAAGAAGAAGAAGAAGAAGAAGAAGGAGAAGGAGAAGGAGAAGGAGAAGGAGAAGGAGAAGGAGAAGGAGAAGGAGAAGGAGAAGGAGAAGAAGAAGAAAGGGAGGGGAAAGGAAGAAGGGGAGGAGAGAGGAGGGGAGCAAAGGGAAAGAAAGGGGAAAGGGGAGGGGAGGGGAGGGGAAGAGAGGGAAAGGAAGAGGGAGGGAGTGGAGGGGAAGGAAGGGAAAGAAAGGAGAAGGAAAGACTTGAAGGAAAGGGAGGGGGCGTGGGAGACCCTAGAGAATAAAGAACTACTCATTTACAGTTCCAAAACCAGAGCCACCACACCTGAGTTTCCATCCTTTTGTACTTTGAGAGACAGGATCTTGCTTTGGTGCCCAGGCTGGCATCAAATTCATGATCCTCCTGCCTCATCTTTCTGTGCACTAGGACTACAAGTATGCTGGGCTGAGCTTTGATTAAGTTTTTTGTTCACATATTTACTTTTGAGACAGGGTGTGTGACTCTGACTGATCTCGAACTCACTCTGTAGATCAGGCTGGCTTAGAACTCAGAGATCTGCCTGTCTCTGCCTCCTGAGCCCTGGGATTAAAGGCGTGCACCACACCCACAGAGCTTTAATTCTTAAACAAGACTCCCTCTCCCACCCCTGCTATTTCCAAACTGAACATGAAATGATTAGAATCCTAATTTGAGATTACAAAAGATCAAGTGACTAGGCTAGTGTTCCCCAGATGAATAACAAGGATATCTTGGGTTCCAACCTGTCTTATTAGAGGTTCTTGCCTCAGAGCTCTTGAAACACTCAGGAATTCTGCCACTTGGCTTCTCTAGGGAGCTGGGGAGGAGGGAATGTAACTGATCATTGGGTAAGGAGTGTCCTTTTGGAGTGACCCAGAGGCTTAAGAACCACACAGAGGTTACACAACACTGTGGATCCACCCAGAACCTCTGCATTGGATACTTTTCAACCCTGACCTTTATGTAACATTCATTTTTATCTTGAATTAAAGAAGAGAAAAACTCAAGGGCTTCTTTATCAGGCAGGCACTGTGGCTCCTCCCTGCCCTGTTTTGCCAAGTTCCTGAAGCTGACACCTTTGCTAAGACAGCTCAGGCTTTGGATATATAGAACAAGAACCTTCCTGTTAATTTCCCCAATAATCTATCTCTGGAAATTGTTGACAAGTGAGTTGTAAACCTCAGGCTCTAATTTGTGGGGTTCCGGAGGTTATAATAGGGCCCAGTTTACACTGCTGTCAGAGGGGTGGGGGATGATTTCTGAAAAGTTTATTTCAAAATATAATATTCACTTGTGTTCATGTGACTAAGTTCCATGGGCAAATCAGAAAAGCAAAGTCCATTGTTAGCACAGACAGAGGACAGGACAGGGGTCTGCTTACAAATCATGGTTCTTGCTCTAAGGAATCATTCCAGGACTTCAAGGAGGAGGGCAGGTGAGGTGCTTTGAGATAAAGGGACATGATAAGTTATCTGTGAGGCGCTCACATCTGGGTGTCATCACTCACTCCATCAGGGATTTTTTGAGGATACATATGCGTGCTGGAGAAAGGGCTCACTCAGTAAAGTGATTTCCAAACAAGCGTGAGGACCTGAGTTTGACCCCAGGATCCATCTAAGAGCCAGATGTAGCATGTACATGTGTGTAATCTCAGTGCTGGGGCAGTGCAGGCGGGAGGAGTCCGAGGCCTTGCTAGCTGGCCAGTCTAGACAAATCTTTAAATCTTCCAGCTCCAGATTCAGTGAGAAACACTGTCTCAAAAAATAAGAGTGTGAGGGATGGCTCAGAAAGGAAATGTGCTTTGCCACACAAGCCTGACGACCCCCAGGTCCCACAGTGAAAGGAGAGTGCCGACTCCCAAGAGGTGGCTTTTAACTTCACATACATGCTGTGGCAGGTGCATGCCTGTGTACACATGCTAATAATACATAGCATATTTGAATTAAAAAGTAAGGTGGGGGAGCTGGAGAGATGGCTCAGCAGTTAAGAGCACTGACTGCTTTTCTAGAGGACCTGGTTTTGAAACCCAGGATCCACATGGCAGTTCACCACCAGAAACTCCATATCCGGGAGATTGAATGTCCTCTTCTTGGCCTCTGAAGATACCAGGCATGCATGTGGTGCACAGGCACACATTCAAGGAAAACACCCAAACACATAAAATATATTTTTAAAGCCGAGTGGTGGTGATGCACACCTTTAAATCCCAGCACTCGAGAGGCAGAGACAGGCAGCTCTTGATAAGTTCGAGACCAGCCTGGTCTACAAAACGAGTTCCAGGACAGCCAGGGCTGTTACACAGAGAAACCCTGTTGTCTCTAAAACAACAACTAAAAAAAAAAAAAAAAAAAAAAAAAAAAAAAAAAAGGTAAGGTGGGAGTGATGGAGGGAGACACTTGCTGTTGGCCTCTGGCATCTACATGCATAGACACACACCTGCACATTCACATGCACAGGAACATAAGCATCCATCGTATTCACATCGCACACACAAGCAAAAGAAATGTATGCAAAGGGAAATGAGGCTGAGTACCCTTCCTTCTTGGAAAGAAACCCTCGCTGCCAAGGTGACACTATAACCCGAAAGAGAGCAATACTAGCATCCTCTTTGATGAAAGGAAACTGAGAAGTGAGTCTCCTTTCAAGAAGGGGGTCAGATGTAATTAAATGCAGGAGACACTGGGCCACTTAGTAGTTGTTCAACAGGCACAAGGTCCTGGCTTTGGTTCCCAGAATTACAGACCGTGATGCAAATTCTCAATCTGATTATGGGGTGCTTCTGCAGGAAGCCACCTTTTTGACCTCAGAGAACTGTGTGAAGACTTTTTTTTTATTTATTTTATATGTGAAAGCATTTTGCTTGCATATGTATCTGTGTGCCACATATGGGCCTGGTGTTCATTATGGTCAGAACCTGAGTCTTCTGCAAGAACAACCAGTGCTCTTAATCACCAAGCCACCTCTCCGGCCCCTAGATGAAGATTCTTTTTTTTTTTCCTGCTGCAAACATCTCCTTTATTTTAATCCTTCCATTAAAAAGTTGGCAAAGAATGCCACCAGCAATCACATATGTATAGAAGTTCCAGTTTTGTTTTGTTTCTGCAAGGGTGTTTAAGGACAATTCTGAATTACAATTTAGTCTTAGATAATAAAGAATTAAAAAGTAAGGTCAAGTTTCTGCTTTCTAAAAGCATTTTAACTTAATAGATCAACTATAGCATGTGCTATATACTCTTTATTTGATATATTCTACATAGACCACAGTAAGTGCCTTTCAATGGTAAAAGGCAGCGTCCTTTGACTTAGGGAATTCTAATTAAAATAACACCATTGAGTCAAGAATAGACAGTTGCTTCCTGACATTTAGCTGTTGCCTGTAACAGCAGGGAGTACAAACTTTAGCACAGGCGAGTCTTCTCATTTCTAAGATGGTGACAGGACTTCCCCAGCGTTTAAATATATTCATATGTCCAATTATATAAATTTAGCTATAAAACTATTCGATAGGTCTGTGTGGAAAGTAGGACTTTAAAGCCCAGTCTTGTCTTGAGAAAGGGAGAGCAGCGACAGTGCTTATGCGCCTTAGATCACACCCACTTTCCTACAAGTCGGTTTCACCTGAATCAGGACTGGCCAACAAAACATTGTCAGCCATTCATGATCTGAATTTTGGGGTATGAATTAAATTATGGTACACATTAAAAGTCATGAGATGGGACATTTGTTTTGTAATAAATTAGGCAGTGGAGTTACTCATTAGCAGCCTTTTTAAGATAAGCTATTAGGTCCGCCCTCTCTCCCTTCTTCTTAATTCCAGCAAAGATCATTTTTGTTCCAGGGATGTGCTTTTTTGGGGTTCTCCAAACACCCCATCAGGGCATCCTCTCCCCGGGTGATATCTTTGTTCTTGTTGGCATCTGTGTACGAGAATCCAGACACCTGGCCTCTCTCCTCCCAAACAGACCATGAAGGTTTGATCCAGTCTTGTGCTTGCCTCCCTTTTCCACAGTGTGGCACTGGGCACACTTCTGAACGAAAATCTTCTTCCCTTTCTCAACGTCACCAATTTTTAATTTGCTCCCAGGTGATCAACAGCATAAACGCTGCGACCCAAAGACGGACGTCCCGTGCTCTCCCTAGATGAAGATTCTTGATGAGCTAATGAATCAGTTTGGTCAGTTTGGGTACTAATGCTCCAGGTAAAAGTGAATTGTCCCTTTTCTGTCCTCTACCTGCTCTCTAACCTTGTTCTGTTAGCTCAAGAATTTTCCTCAATTTCATCTTCCTTGTGTTGACATAAGGAGGTAAGAACTCTCTTGTGAAATTGCTAGGCAAAAATAAGTCTTCAACATCTAAAACACACATGTTATGATAGAGATCACAGCTTGCAAAACAAGTTCTAAAAAAACCTGTAAAAGCCATAAGGTCATATGATTTCCATTTGTGTAAAGGGCATTTGCATGCGTGCACACGCACACACATGCGTGCGCGCACACACACACAGATCTTCACAAGCATATGCTGTGGTTGACTGAAGAAAACAGAACAACAACAGGAGCTAGCAAGATGGCTCAGCAGGTAAACATGCTGTGCAAACCTGAGGACCTAGTTCTATCCCTATATCCATGTAAAGGTAGAAGGAAATGATTAAAGTTGTACTCTGACCTTCACACATATGGCATCACACATAAATGCTGACAAATACACATCATGCATCCATCCATACAACAATAATAAATAAACTAAAAATTATTTTAACTTTATTTTATGCATGTATGTTTGACCTGTATGTTTATATGTGCATCATATGCACACAGTGCCCACACAGGCCAGAAAAGGGTGTTGACAGATGGTTGTGAACTTGGAATTGAACTCAGATTCTCTGGAAAAGCATCTAGTGCTCTAAACTACTGAGCCATCTCTCCAGCCCAAACTAGAACTGATGTATGCTGTGAATACCATTGGCTAATAAAAAAAACTGTCTCGGCCTGTTGATAGGGCAGAGTAGAACTAGGCAGGGAAAACTAAACTGAATGCTGGGAGAAAGGAGGCAGAGTCAGTGAGAAGCCATGTAGCCCCTCCAGAGTTGGATGGAACTAATTTACCTGGTTAGCCACAGCCTCATGGTAGAACTTTACCTGGTAAGCCACAGCCTCGTGGCAATACACAGATTAATGGAGATGGGTTAATTTAAGATATGAGTTAGCCAGAAATGCGCTTAAGCTATTGGTCAAACAGTATTGCAAATAATATGGTTTCTGTGTGATTATTTCAGAGCTGAGCAGCCGGGTATTAACTAGCAGTCTCCTACAACATAGAACCATTTTAAATTCTACAAATTCCTTCTCATTCCTGTAAGTTTCCTACCCTCTTTTACCGTATGACTGACTCCATTGAGATGTACAGTCTATTTATCTGCCACTTAAACCTGAACTGGCCATATGATTTGCTTTGACCAAAGGTTTATTAGCAACAATGATTAAAGCAGAGACTTAATCTTATTCATTAGATTGCAGCCTTTCTTTTCCTTCCTTCCTTCCTTCCCTCCTTCCTTCCTTCCTGTTTGTTTTGTTTATTGAAACAAGGTTTCTCTGTGAAACAGTCCTGGCTGTCCTGGAACTAGCTTTTGTAGACCAGTCTGGCCTTACAGAGCTATACCTGCCTCTGCCTCTGCCTCCTGAGTGCTGAAATTAAGGGTGTGTGCCACTACTGCCGGGTGAGTGCCGCCTTTCTTATTGCTGGCTGTTCTTCTACCTCCACTTGAGACTGGGTGCCTGCTGGGAAGTGTGTGGCAGTCACCCCACCTGAGCCAACCTCCAGACATGTGAGGACCTCCTAGCCCAACTAGTTTACAGATCTGTGGTCAGGTCATTCTAGATCGTCCAGTCTCTGCTGAACAAGCCCAGACCAGAACTGCTTAACTGTCCCAACTGATCTTGAGCAAATAAAAACGCTTGTTGCTATCAGACACTATGTCTTGCAAAAGTCAACACACACACACACACACACACAGACTATCTCTGCAAAGATTTTGTTAGTAGTCTATATAGTTTGTCCGAAGGTAGGAATGTCAATAGCATGAATTAGGGATTTTTTCCCACTGTATTTCTTGGTGTGTGTGTGTGTGTTTAAAACAAGAGCTCATGTATCCCAGGCTGGCCTCTAGCTCACTATGAACTGATTTTCTTGCCTTTACCTCCCAAGTGCCAAGACTATAGACAGGAGCTTCCTTACCTAGCCTTTCCATACCTCTTAAACCACATGAATGAATCTACTCCAAAAAAAAAAAAATTAAAGTTGAAATAATTGAATTAGTGAACATTATCAAACTTGACTTGTAGAAAAAGGTAGTTTCAGTTCATAAAGCACACTTGTCAGACTTCAGAAAACAACTACAGCATGAATGTATGTGCTTCTTGTTCAGTTCCCTTTCCTCAGAATGACAAAGACCTTTGTCCCTTAGCACAATGAAAGCTCAGTGTAGTATTCAGTGTTTGACTCGGCTGTGGTTGATGGAAGTGCTTGAGAGTTCACAAACCTGTAAGATTGTTTCACTTACTTCTTGCTGGGGTCTGACTGAAGTTCTCCTTCTTTTATTGTGGTATTCTGCAACGCTCAGGCCTGTGTCTTCATGTCCGTTCATGCATCTGTGCCCTGTGCCCCGTCTCTGCCCCCTGCCCCCACCCCGCGGCGCCTGCCATATCCTTTGTTAAATCTTAGTGAGCTTAGAAGAAAGGAAAGGCTTCTGAAGGGTGGAGCAATCTAATTGTGGGGGAGGTGGGAGTGGAGGGAACCTCAACAGCCATCAGTTCCAGGCACCTGGATGTTCTTCTTTCTTCTTCTTCTTCTTGAGGTCATTCCTTCTTTCTCCCTGCTGACCAGTTTCTGGGGAATGGATCGCTGAAGAATTAATTGCTGAGCCTTAGAGTTCCCCGCTTGTTTCTAATCCCTCTGGACCGTGAACTCTGACCCCCAAGAAGGGGCTCTAACTGGTGTTGTCTTCCTCAAGATGTCCCACCCATGGCCTGGAAGCTGATCGGGTAAACATCCATCCAGGAGTTAGGGTTTTCAGCAGAGGAGGATGCTGCTTCCAGAAGAGCCTATGCTAGGCACAACTGGAATTCCAGTGGGGGATGGAAAACGGGCTTTAGAAACAAGGAGGGCCTGGGCCTGCATCCTAGGGTTGTTGTCATGATTGTATGATGTCACGTTTCCAAGCCTGATAAGTTTTGTCATCCACTCCAACTACCTGGTAGAGTTGTTACAAAGTTTCACCGCGGGCCTAGGTAGCCTAGCATCTTCAACAAGAGCTTGGTGCTGAAGGCTGTTCATCACAGCACAAGGCTCTGGGTTCAATCCTCAGCAGTAGAAAGTCACTTGTACATAAAGTCTCTGCTATTTAGATAAGCATGCCAAAAACACTGTGTGTTGAAAATTTGGATCTCAGTCTATGACACTATTGAGAAATGCTAGAGAGAAAAAAAAGAAATGCTAGAACCGTTAGAAGATGGGTCACAGTGGAAGGAAGTTTGGTCACTGGAAGTATGCCTTCAGAAAAGGATTTTGGGGGTTGGCAAGATAGCTCAGAGGGTAAAGACACTTGCTACCTACGTTCAATTTCCAGATCCTACATGGTAGAAAACTGACTGTCACAGGTCCTTTGGCCTCCACTCTTGTGGTGCTAGGGTATGTGCTTTATACATGCAAATAGTATTCTTAAGAAGGGTGGGTGGGTATTTCCACTTCAGTGCTTCCTCTCCCTTCTTTTCCTTGCTTACCAGCCTCTCCCATCACGTGCCTCCCGCCATGATCTGCCTCACACAAGAGTAAAGACAACAGGGCCAAACAACCAGACCCTGAAATGCCTGAAGCTTTGAACCTAAGCAAACCTTTCTTTCTCTTCACTTGCTTGCCTCAGGACTTTGTCCCAGGCAAGCTGACTAATGCAGTCTCAGAATATGAAGGAATGAAAGAGACTTTAGACATGATTTACTCATCCCCAAGTCCCAGACTATAAACAAGATGTGTTCTGAGCAGCTAACAGACAAATTGGGGAAATAAAAACAAAAGAAAGCAACTGGCAAGGTAATGGCACTTTCTGTCAAGTCTGATGACCGTGAGTTGAATCCCTAAGTCCTACAATGGTAGAAGGAGGAAACAAATTCCCTAAGTTACCTTCCAACCTCAGAATACCTACCCATATGAAAATGTAATTTAAAGAAGTTTTAAGAAAACATTTTCCATGAAGTTAAGGTGTTAAATTTAAGTATTTGCCTTTCATTTTAAAATCAAGCCCTCATTCTCTCTCTCTTTCTCTTTCTTTTTTTTCTGTTGTTTATGTTATTTTTACTTGGTCCAAGACTTGGGAGGGTCTCTAGGGTGGTTACAAAGCTGCCTAGTGGCTTCTTGAGAGGTTGGGGTGAAGGTCCCGAGGCTGGCTGGTGCGGAGCAGAGGTGGGAGCCCCTCGGAAGGAGACGCCTCCTAGTCACGCTTGAGAGTGAGTCGCTCAAAGAGATCCTCGCCCAGAGACGTGTGGGGCCCAGCCAGCCTGTGGAGGTTGGTCAGGTGGTTGCCCACCTTCTTAATGAGCTTCACCTCCTCATCCAGGAAATCAACCCTCATTTTCACATGCTAAAACAGTTTCATAATACATTGGTGGCAGTAGATGGCACCGTACTTAGCATGTTTGACAAAATGAAAAGGGGGCCATGCTACATTGATTTCCATTTCTCACTTTTCCATGAGAAGCCTCAGTTCAGCTTAACTCCTTATTTTGTGTGTGGACATGAACATGTGTGTTCATTCATACATGGAAGCACATGTGTGTGGAAGGTCAGAGGTCAGAATTGGTTGTCTTCCTCCACTAATCGCTACCTTATTTTTTGAGACAGAGTCTCAAGTACCTCTGCCTCTATGCCTGGCTCTTTTTTGGGGGGGGTAGATTTCAAGATGGGGTCTCACTGTGTGGCTCTGGCTGTCCTGGAACTTCCTCTGTAGAGGAGGATGGCCTTGAACTCACAGAGATCCACTCACCTCTGACTCCTGAGTGCTGGGATTAAAGGTGTGTGCCACCATGGCCACGGCTCCATGCCTGGCTCTTTATGTGGAATATGGGATTTGAACTTAGGTTTTCTTATGTTTTCTGGAAGTGCTCTTGCCCAACTCTCTAGCCCCCCCAGCCTACATGTCTGCAGCATGTTCTCCCTTTCTCTCGACAGTATCTTTCATAGCACAGGATTCTTCTGGTTTTATTTTCTTGAGACAGTCTCAGTGTACAGCAAAGTTAAACCTGATTTTAAACTTATGGTCCTCTTGCCTCAGGCTCTTTGAGTGCTAGAATTATAGACATGTACCACCATGTACCATTTTGAAGTTTAGATTTTTTTAATTATTTATTTATTTATTTTGGTCTTTGGTTTCTTGAGACAGGGTTTCTCTGTAGCTTTGGAGCCTGTCCTGGAACTAGCTCGTGTAGACCAGGCTGGCTTTGAACTCACAGAGATCTGCCTGCCTCTGCCTCCTGAGTGCTGGGATTAAAGGTGTGCGCCACCACTGCCCGGTTTTGGTGTAGGAGGTCCTTCTGTATTTCTGTTGCTTTCATTGGTTGAATAAAAAACTGCCTTGGCCTTTTGATAGGGAAGAACTTAAATAGGCGGAAAGACAGAACAGAATTCTGGGAGGAAGAAGGCAGAGAAAGCCGCCATGGAGTCGCCAGAGTCAGATGTGCTGAATCTTTCCCGGTAAGCCATGACCTCGTGGTAAACGCAGATTAATAGAAATGGGTTAGATCAAGATGTGAGAGTTGACCAAAAAGAGGCTAGATATAATGGGCCAGGCAGTAATTTAATTAATACAATTTCTGTGTGATTATTTTGGGTGTAAGCTAGCTGGGCGGCAGGGACCAAAAGCAGGCTCTCTCTCCTTCAACAATTGGCGCAGTCTGTTCCTCTTACTATACAACTTGAAGTTTAAATTTTAATAAGATCCAATTTTATCATTGCTTTGTAACGTAGTATCATCGGTTTTGTATCAGAAAGGTCAGCCTGCCTGGTGGTGGTGGCACACGCCTTTAATTCCAGCACTCAAGAGGCAGAGGCAGGGGGATCTCTGTGAGTTTAAGCCCAACCTGGTCTACAGAGTGAATTAAAGGACAGCCAGGGCTATATAGGGAAACTTTGTCTCAAAAAACAAACAAACAAACAAAAGGGTCAACCTGTTCCAGTGTTACCTTTCAGGAGTCCTAGAGTTTAATGTTTTATATTTTTGTCTCTAATCCATTTTAATTCAATTTTTATGAAAGACTTTATGAAAGATATTGACTTCATTTTTTTCCAATATGGAAGTCCAGTTTTTGTATCACTATTTATTGAAAAGATTAGCCTTCCTCTGTTGTGCTGCATGGGCTCTTCTGTCAATGACCAAATAACTGTGTTTGTGTGTGTCTGTTCCAGGACTCTGGATCTCTTCCATTGACCTATTTGTGTATTTTTTTCCTTCAACACCACAGTCTTGATTCCTGAAGCTTTATTGGAAACCTGAAGTCAAGTTGTTAATTATTAATTTTTTGTAGAAAAACAGATGTTTTCAAAAGCAGAAAAATATATGAACCAAATTATTAAAAATATACTTAGCCAATGCACACAGAAATAACTGGACTTGTGTCTGCTCTTGAGGATCTCTGTGCATCTCCCGGAGTCAGCAAAAGAAGCAACTAATGCATAATAGCAGTGTAAACAAGACAGTGAGTTTGGTGGGGCAGAGGCCGAGGGTCAAGGAGAAGCAGGGGTTGTGGAGGGGTGAGACAAGCTAGAAGTTTGTATGGAGGCTGAAAAATGAGAATGTTGAAAATGCTTCCACAGCATAAGGAGGGAGGAAGATGGAAACAGAGAGGGGAGGAGATAAGACAAGGGGGGAGGAGAACAGGAGGGATCCAGAAGGTCGAGTTGGGGGAAAGACAAAGAGGGAGAGCAAAGAAAGAGATATCTTAATAGAGGGAGCCATTATGGGGTTAACGAGAAACCTGGCCCTAGGAAAATTCCCAGGAATCCACAAGGATGACCCCAGCTAAAAAAATCTAAGCAATAGTGGAGAGGGTGCCTTAATTGACCTTTCCCTGTAATCAGATTGATGACTACCTGCCACGGACCAGCTCAGGGGAGACCCTCAGACCGTGGGAGAATCAGGGTCTTGGTACCAGGAAGGCACAAGTTCGGCGAATGACAGACAGACACAACAGACAAGAGAGTGGTTTGAATCTGCTGAACTTGTGCCTTCCTAGTACCAAGACCCTGATTTTCCCACGGTCTGAGGGGCTCCCCTGAGCCGGTCCGTGGCAACTACCTTAATTGACATCGTAGAACGCTTATCCAGAAACTGATGGAAGCAGATGCAGAGCTCCACAGCTAACTGCAGGGCTGAGCTCCCGGAAGAGAAGGAGGAGCAATAAAGAGGTCAAGACCAGGATAGGGAAACCCACAGAAACAGCTGAGCTGAACTAGTGGGAGCTCACCGACTCCAAACTGACAACTGGGAAACCTACATAGGACCAAACTAGGCCCCCTGAAGGCAGGTGACAATGGTAGGGCTTGGCAGTCTGTGGGGCCACTGGCAGTAGGACCAGGATCTAACCCTAGTGCATGAACTGACTGTGAAACCCATTCTCTATGGAGAGATACCTTGCTCAGCCTAGGCACAGGAGGGGGGGCCTTGGTCCTGCCTCAATGAGGTGATGGGACAGTCTTAGTTGACTTCCTACCCTCTCTGAGGAGTGGATGGGGACTGGGGTTGGGGGAGGATGGGAGGAAAAGCTGGGATTGGTTTGTAAAATAAATAGATAAATACATACATACATACATTTTTTTTAAAGAAAATGCTCCCACAAGAGAGTCTAAGTGTTTGAGAGCACAAAAATCAGAGAGACCTTGGCAGCTTTGAGGATCTGACAGATATGCCTGAAGTCTGGAATGCAGAATCAGCCAGGACGCTGGGGAAGAGGAAAGGAAACTGTCAGTCAGCAAGAGTCAGTGGGGGATGTAGCCCAGGTGGTAGAGCATTTGCCCAGCTTGCACACAGCCCTCTGTTCAATTCCCAGCATCCCATAAACCAGTTGTATCTCCTAGCACTCATCAGAAGTTCAAGGACATCCTCAGCTACAGATCAGGTTCGAGGCCAGCAGGCGTCATAAAGGGATGAGATATGAGATCTGGATATATGAGATCCTGTCGAGAGGAAGAAAAGGAAGATGATGGTGAGGAGGAGGAGGGAGTGTTGACACAAGAGGAAGCAAGTGCATAGGTTCACAAGGGGTCGAGCTATTCTCAGGAGTTAGGCTTCAGCTTAAGGTTGCTGAAAAGCCTAGAGACTGTTAAGCTACAGAACACATTCATTTAGGAGGTGTTTATGGAGTATCTGTTATACATCAAGCACTGTTACACACTGAAAGTACAGCTGGTACTAAGAAGAAAAACTTCTGGATCCCAGAGTTGTTTTTTGTCGTAAATTTTATTTTCTTTGGCAACACTGGGCATTGAACCCAGGGCAACATAGAGTCTAAGCAAACACTCTACCAGTGAGTTACATCCCCGACCCCATGCTTGTATCCTAGCTGGGGAGACAGATTCAAAGGCTATGAAGAAAGAAAAATAGGGTTCTAGAAAGTGACAGAGAACTGGAAGAGATGAGCTGTGTGGAGAGACAGGTTATGGACAATGTGAGAAAACTGGAAGCCAAGGACACAGTTCATCTTCCCCAGATGAACGTGTAGTTTTGCCCATGGTAAGCACAGCTAAGAAACAGCAGAGCTTGGTATTTATAAAGCTGCCCTTAAATGGAAGTCCACAGGACTGCTGGTCCTCCTTGATGATGTAAGCCTGAGTTTTAAAAAGCAGTGAATGATGTAGCCAGGATTTGGCTTCCTTCTCAGATCTGGCAGGACCTTTCTTGTACCAACGGATCAGAGAGCAGGGTAGATGCCAAGTTAACTGGGCAGCTGGGCTTGGGTCAGGTCACACCCCACAGGTAGGTCCTGTATCACTGGCTGCATCAGTTAAGAACCCAGAGTGAGAGCCCATGCCTCTGATGGAGCAAGTACATTCTTCCCTTGCCAATCTTTAACCCAATCTATAACACCAGCAAGAAGGAGCCAATGGCCTCTCTGAAACAAGGGCATTTATTAAGGCTGATAACCAATGATAGGAAGGAGCTAGAAAAAAAGAGTTCTAAGAACACAGAATGAGAAGAGGGTAGTCCACAGAGCACAGGAAGCACAGAAAGACAGTATGGCTGGGCGTGCGGTGAGCAGGGGGTCTGCTGACACGAGGTGTTGGAGGGAAACAGTGGGCAGGTCACTCAAGAGCTTCAAGGCTCAGTGAGGTGTTTTTAGTTACACTCAGAAGTCACTGAGGGGTCAGCTTTATGACATGAGTGTTGTTCACAGATATTTGTCAGGTGCAGGGCATTCCCTTCTGCTCCTGTTCTGTGGGGTTCTCAGACTGAAGTCTGCCACTTGCCTTTCCTGAATCGCTGTTCTAGTCACACGGTGTTTCTCCTTTGTCATATTAATGTATTGAATAACTACTGACTGGTTTTAGATTTTATGTTCTTGGGATAAAGTCTACTTCCCCATATCTTTTTATTTTGTGTGTATAAGCGAAGACTGATTTTTCGTTTCACGGTCACCCAGACCCAAATAATTGTGCAAAAACTAAATTAATTACAACATTGTTTGGCCAATGGCACAAGCGTATTCCTAGCTAACTTTTTTTTTTAAACAACCGATTAAGTCAATTTATTAAAATAGTTGACTTAGGCATCTGCAATGGTGACTTCAACCTCCACGCCCGGCTCAATACTGATGGAAGTAATCTGCTTAACAATCTTGGAAGGGCTGTGCAAGTCAATGAGTCGCTTGTGGATTCTCATTTGGAAACGATCCCACGTCTTGGAACCTTCACCAGAAGGTGTTTTTCTTGTAGTGATACTCAGGGTCTTGGTAGGCATGCACATCAGCTTGGCGCCTCTGATCAGGTCGGCACACATCTTCTCCCCCGACTTCACGTTGCGGCTGGTGAGCATGATCCGGATCCGGTTGTGAGCATGATCTGGATCCGGTGGATCTCCACCTAGGGCTCCACTGGGGCATCTTCCTGGTGTCTTTGAAGGCCATGGCTGTGGCATGGGCTTCCCGACCGACTTGTTCCTAGGCAGGGAGCAAACAGCGGTGAGTCAGGACAGGAACAGGCCCAGCGGAGGTCTGCAGCGCACACCACCCTCAGAAAGGCCCTAGCTAACTCTTATGTCTTAAATTAACCCGTTTCTATTAATCTGTGTATCGCCATGAGACTGTGGTGTACCGGTAAGGTTCTGACATCTTTCTCTTTCGGCAGCTACATGGCGTCTGCCTGACTCTGCCTTCTTTCTCTCTGTATCTTTGTTTGGATTTCCACCTAGCTATATTCTGCCCTGCCATAGGCCAAAGCAGCTTCTTTATTAACTAATGGCAATAAAACATATTTATAGCTTACAGAAGTGAATCCCACATCATGTGTGGGTGTGTGTTTTATGCCTGTATACACGTGCAATTGAGTGTACATGTGTATGTGCAGGTAGGTGTTCATGTGTACGTGGAAGCCAAAGGCTGATATTGGGTGTCTTCCTCTATCACTCCACCACTTTATTTAAAAACAACACCAACAGAAGTGCATTTGTTTGTTTGTTTGTTTAGTTTGTGAGTGTGTATGTGGTGGTGGTATGCACGTATACCGCAATACGTGTGTGGAAATCACAGGACAATTTTCGGGAGTCAGTTTTCTACCCTCATCCTTTGCAGCATGTACTGTAATTTGTTTTATTGATGTTGGTTGGATATTCTGAGTGGGGGAGGTCGAATTCTCAAAGTGCTGTTAATTTGCATTTTCCCAAAGGCTAAGGATATTGAACCTTTTTAAAAGTGTTTCTCAACCATCTGTTTCATCTTCTGAGAAATCTCTGCTTAGTTTGGTACCCCCAGTTTTTTAAAATTGGGTTGTTTGTTTTCTTAATGTTCAGTTTTTTTAGTTCCTTATATATTTTAGTTATTAACCATCTAACTAATGTGTAATTGGTAAAGATCTTTCCCCATTTTGTAGCCTGCCACTTTGCCCAAATGATGGTGTCCTTTGCCATACAAAAGCTTTTCATCTTGATGAGGTCCCATTTATTTATTTATTAAAATTTTTCATTTATTTATTTATTTTACATCCTGACCACAGTTTCCCCTCCCTCCTCTCCTTCTTTTCCCTTTCCCTGCCTCCCCTCCAACATCCATTCCTCCTCCATCTCTGTAAATAACAGGTCAGGCCTCCCATGGGTGTCAAGTTGAGACAGGATCAAGCTCCTCCCCCTGCATCAAGACTGGGTGAGGCAATCCAGCTTGGGAAGTAGATTCCCAAAAGCCAGCTCAAGTGCCAGGGACAGGTCCTGATCCCACTGCTAAGAGCCCCAAGCTACACAACTGTTACACACATACAGAGGCCCTAGGTCAGTTCCATGCAGACTCCCTCACTATCAGTTAGTATCCAGGAGTTCCCCTGAGCCCAAGTCAGCCGTCTCTGTGTCCCCGCCCCCGCTGCCACCATCATGTCTCATACAATCCATCTTCCCTCTCTTCAACAGGACTCCCAGAGCTCGGCCCAGTGCTTGGCTGTGGATCTCTGCATCTGCTTCCATCAGTTACTGAATAAACGCTCTCTGATGACAATTAGGGTAGTCACCAATCTAATTACAAGAGATGGCCAGTTCAGGCACCATCCCCACTATTGCAGACTGGAGCGAGCATGTGTAGTCAGGAGTATCCTTGAGGTGTTGGTGTATGCCTATAATCCCACCATACCTGGTTTATGTGGTTCTGGGAACTGAACCCTCGGCTTCTGACTCTCTAGGCAAGCATTCTATCCCTGTAGCTTACATCTCCAGTCCTGGTCATAACTGCTTTAATTTTTTTCTACCCTAATCTTTCTTTCCTCTCAATTTTGAGATTGCAGGTGCATGAAAGGTAAAACACCTGATGCTGTCCAACGCTTACTTCCTTTTTCCAGCCTCCCCTGCCCCCACTTGCCCATGAGCGATGCTCTGGAAAATGCCATCTTCCTCTCAAGTCCACTGGCTTTCCTTCTGTAGTTTTCATTCTACTGCTGAATCCCACCCACCGATTTATTCCACATGTAGTATGTCAGTCTACAGTCTGCTTAATTTTGGTTTTTTTTTTTGTCTCTTCACTATCCACAGTGAGCTGCTGCAGCTTACCAAGAGGACTCATTTACCTTGTGTGCTAGCTTGTCTTTACTTTCTATACTCAGCACCGTTGCTTAGAAGTCATTATCTGCTCTTTCAATGCTGGGTTAATTTATGTTGTTTTATAAATTTGGTTATGGGTCGTATTTTTCTGATTTTTTTCTAACACTTAAGTTTACATTTTATGGTAGACATTCTGAATATTAAGGTTTTTGGTTGTCAAGATTTGATAGTGATTTTTCCCAGGCAAACAGTCATTTGCTTATCTGAGCTTATTTTTAAGCTTCCCTGGGAAGATATATTTAACCCAACATTCTAGGACTAGGGGAGCCCTACTCCTGATACATGGCTTTCCTTTTACATCTTTTTTTTTTGCTTGTTTGTTTTGTGTTATTTTTGAGACAGGGTTTCTCTGTGTAGCCCTGGCTTCCCCGGAACTCTGTAAAACAGGTGGGCCTCAAATTTACAGATATCTGCTAGCCTCTGCTTCCCAAGTACTGGGATTAAAGACACAAACCACCACTCGGCTCTTTTTAATTTTTATTGTATTTGTTCTATGTATTTTATGTGTGTTTTTCTGCATGTATGCATGTGCACTATGCACATGCTTAGTGCCTAAGAAGGATACAAAAAAGCATAGAATTCCCTGGAACTGGAATTAGAGATAGTTGTGTGTCACCATGTAGATACTAGGTCCTTTCTAAGAGTAACAAGTGCTCTTAACTGCTGAGCCATTTCACAAGCTCCCAATTTACTTATTTTATTTTATGTGTATGAGTATTTTGCCTGCACCTTGTGTGTGCCTAGTACCCAAGAAGGTGAGAAAAAGCATCAGATCCTCTAGAACTGGAGGATAGACAGTTGTGAGCCATCATGTTGCTTCTGGGAACCAAACGCAGGTCCTCTGCAAGAGCAACAAGTGCAACCAGTGGTGGCGCACGCCTTTAATCCCAGCACTCGGGAGGCAGAGGCAGGCAGATCTCCGTGAGTTCAAGTCCAGCCTGGTCTACAAGAGCTAGTTCCAGGAAAGGCTCCAAAGCCACAGAGAAACCCTGTCTCAAAAAACCAAAAAAAAACAAAAACCAAAACAAAACAAAACCTTTCTAACCTCAATAAAACAATATTACATTTATTGATTAATTAACTGTGTGTGTGTGCACACACATGCGTGCACGTGAATATGCATGCGTCACAGTATGCATTCACAGTTCAGAGGACAACTTGCAAGAGTCATTTCTGTCCTTCCACCATGGGGTCCTTGAAGATGAAACTTAGTTTATCAAGCTTGGTGGCAAGCACCTTTACCCAACTAGACCTCTCACCAGTCTAATGCATGTTTTTTCTAGAGTCTCAGTTGAATGCTCAGTGTACATAGTGAGGTTTCTATATTCCTCCAGCACAGGGAGGCCCAAGCTGCTCTGTCAGACTTATGGAGTTTCACCCCAAACCTGCATAAATAGTTAGCATTGATTGAAAACTTAAGAACTCCATGGAGCTGCCTCTTTGAGCACTCTCCTCTCTCACACACTGACCCACAGGTCCTGGGTGTCTAAGCCATGTCTCAGTCTTTGCATGCTCTGCTTGGATTCCCCATCACTGCAGCATCAGCAGGTGCGTTCAGGAGGAAGCCAGGGAGGCAGTAGGACTCACTTTGCTAGCTTCCTTTCCAAGAGTCACAGATTCTCACTATTTACAAACATAGTTTCATACATTTCGTCCAGTTTGACAGTTGTTTATGGTAGGAGGATGGTCACCATGTAAAACTTCAAATGCCGTTTGAAGTTCATTTATGAAGCTTGTCTCTAATTTGCAGGACAGTTAGGTTGTTCTGAATGATGGCAGAGCATGTAACTCTGCTCAGTTCTGCTTCTGCCACTTACTGGTTCCAAGTCCCTGGGCACGCTGTCAGCTGTGATGTATGGTAACATGACAGCAACTGCCTCCCAGAGTCCCTCTAGCAAGCACATGCTACACTGTGTATAAAATGCTGAGGATGCTGTCTGAGATATGATAAGTCCTCAAAAATGGGAGATACTATTATTTATATATGCTATCCTTACTATTACAAATAGCACAATAGTGAACAGTCTAATAGCTAACTTGTTTGCAATTTCTGTATGAGTGTGTATTTGGAAACCCTGACTTATTGACTATAGGCCTTTTGTTTGCTTTGTTTTGTGAATTTTACTTATTATTGTGCATGCATGATGTGTGTGAGTGTGCATGCCATGCAAGCACGTGGATATCAAAGAGCAAATTTGCCTTTATATGTTTTTGGTGTAGGAGATCCTTCTGTTTATGTATTGCTTTCATTGGTTAATCAATAAAGAAACTGCTTGGCCTGATAGGGCAGAACTTAGGTAGGAAGAGAAGAAAGAACTGAATTCTGGGAGAAAGAGTCAGAGAGCCGCCATGGAGCGGCCAGGTCAGACATGCTGAATCTTTCCCAGTAAGCCACGACTTCATGGTGATATACAAATTAATAGAAATGGGTTAAATCAAGATGTGAGAGTTAGCCAATAAGAGGCTAGAGATAATGGGCTAGGCAGTAATTTAATTAATACAATTTCTGTGTGATTATTTCAGGTGTAAGCTAGCCGGGCAGCCGGAACAAAGGGCCCCCACTCTCTGTAACATGTTTTTATATTTTCTAGGCTTGAACTCAGTTTATATGCATATGAAACAAGTGCTTTACCCATTGGGAAGTTTTTCCAGCCTTTGTTGTTGTTATTCTTTCATCCATTTATTCCTTCAAGACAAGGTCTCCTGTAGCCTGGGCTGGCCTTGAATTCACTATGTAGCCAAGGATGCCCCGTCTCTACTTACCAAGTGTTGAGTTCGCAGGCACACATGACCACATCTGGACTGGTTCTGAGTCTCTTATCCAATCTTTCTTTCAGCCCCAGTACATTTTAAAGGCCCTACTTTATGAAAAATTCATGGCTTTTGTGTTTTATGAGTTATGAATGATATCTGATTTTAAAAAAGTCTTCATGTTTTATTTACCAAGCTGACATCATCACTCAAGAGCTGGAGAGCCCAAAGAAGGGTGATTGTGCATGCATGCATTCCAGGAAGAAATGGGGAGCATCCCATTAACCGAGCTATCCCCAGGCCCTAAGTACACAAAACTGGAAACAATCAGCTTTGGAAATGCTCCTGGTGCTTTCATCACCAGGTCTGAGAGTGTGGACATGTGCAGTGACAAGAACATTTACAGAATTTTATAAACTGTAGTAATCTGAGTAAGAACGGCCCCCGGAGGCTCATATATTTGAATGCTAAGTCACCAGAGAGTAGCACTATTTGAGGAGGATTAGGAAGTGTGGCCTTGCTGGAGCAGGTGAACCTTGCTGGAGGAAGTGTGTCGCTGGGTGTGGGTTTGGAGGTTTTAAAAGACCCACTTTTCTCCCTCTGCCAGTCTTTGCATCAGGATGTAAAGCTCTCAGCTTATTCCCTAGTGCCATATGTGCCACCAGGCTTCCTGTCCCTGATAGCGGATCAAGCCTCTGAAACCAAGCAAGACCCCAATCAAATGCTTTCTTTTGTTAAGAGTTTCCTTCGTCGTGGTGTCTTCACAGCACTAGAACGGTGACTAAGACACAAATTCAAGGGAATGAGCCATGAAGTCTTACACACAGCTTAACTGATGGGAGGGAGAAAACATTTAGCGGGGAAGCACTCCATTGCAGGAAGAATGCTGCAGTCTGAGCCTCCCCAAGTGTGGATCATCCTCTATTGACCAGAATCACTTAACCACGTACTGAAAAAACATATCCCATTCTACTCTGTTCTTAAAAACCAAGTTTAGATGTCATAGCACCTGGGAAGAGGCTTCTTTTTCCAGGGCTCCATGTTTAGCATTTCTAGATGAGGACTTCAGTCTGGGGGCAGTAAATAAGTTCATGTACAAAAGTATTAGCCCACAGTCTGCTCTGACTGGTCTGCTATAAAACTAAAAGACTGTAATAGAAGGCATGCGCCTGTAAACGCTGGGTGTAGTGTAATTAGCCTTTCCTCCCAGCACTCTGAGGCAGATCTCTGTGAGTTCTGGGAAAACCAGAGCTACACAGTTAGACCCTTTCTTTAAAAATACAAAATGAACAAACAAACAAAAAACTGCAGAAAGCTTTCATGACACCCAGAACACTCCAGATCAGTTCCCTGGAGCCACCTGAAGGCCTGAAACCTGTTTGAAAGAGGCAAGGGTACAGGCTAGGAACAAGAGGGTAGTCAAAGAAGCCAAAACAGCAAGACTGACCCATTCTCCTCTCTGAACTGGGGGGGTGGGGGGGTCTTGTACCAAAAGCATACACTGAACCTGCTTTCTAGGAACTCCTTCAGAGAGGATCTGAAAGTCAGAAGGAGTCGGCGGTAAATCCGAGCCCCAGCTTGCCAATTTTCCAGGGGTGACTCTAGCTCCTAGACTCTCCATCATCTTATCTCTAAAAGACAGGGTTCACTAGACCTGGCTCTTGGTATCTGTGCTCTGTATAGCCATAGCAGGAAGACTGTCTAAATTCTTGTGATCTTTATCTCCACCAGACCCCTCTCAATCTCCTGCACTTCTACAACATAGGACAATGAAAAAATCTGTCCTTAGGTGGGCTGTGGTGGCGCAGGCTTGGCAGAGGCAGGCAGATCTCTGTGAGTTCAAGGCCAGCCTGGTCTACAAGAGCTAGTTCCAGGACAGGCTCCAAAGTTACAGAGAAACCCTATTTCAAAAATCCAAAAAAAGAAAAAGAAAAAGAAAAGAAAAAGAAAGGAAGAAAGGAAGGAAGGAAGGAAGGAAGGAAGAAAGAAAGAAAGAAAGAAAGAAAGAAAGAAAGAAAGAAAGAAAGAAAGAAAGAAAGAAAAGAAAAGAACCTGTTCTTGGTTCTGTCTTTGTGACAGAAGAGAGGCTTTGGGACGCTGCTCCTCAGCTGGACACTGTGTGACATGCTATCTGATAACTATCCTACTTGGTGTTCATCTGGAGAAACATTTAGCTAACTCCTACTTCCTGCGCCTGCAAGTTTCCAACCTTGACAGAAAACCAGATTCCCTACAGTGAATCTGAGCTTTTGAGGATGGAGAGACTTGGCCAAGCATCCAGCTCTCTTCCTCCTGTGCTTGCCGACTTTGTAAAGCATACAATGCATTAATGGTCCAGTAGTTACGGTCCAGCAATTACGGTACAACTCTGTCAAGGCAGCCCTGTACCTGAGCACTCATGCCAGGTTATCCCAGTGGTCTTCAGCAGTTCTATTAGTCAAATCAGACCTGATTCAAATTGGCATTGGGGCTCAATCTTTTACCTGAAGGGCAGACTTATGGAAAGCAGTTAGTACCCACAAACGTCAACCTGGAATTAAGCATATGATGGATATCATGAATACTGAGATTTCACTCAGGATTGCAGAAGCCCGGAGGCAATGGAGTGATCTACCAGGCCCCACTCAGCTTAGAGATGTGTATGCCATCTGTGTAGGAGGGTGAGGACATAGAGGGCAATGGGACTTGATGTTTATAGACCTGTATTTTTCTGGGTGGAAAGCATTGCACAACACATTCATGTGAGATTCCACATAGAACTCCCAACTAGGATACTCTGAACACAGTCAAAAATTGTTCTGTGATGGGGGATGTGTTCTGAAACATGTGCCTTTAGGCAATCCCACCATAACAAGACCAAAGAACAAACATGATACAGTCTACCTCACAACTAGCCCATGTTGTACATATGTGTATGTCTGTGGCAAAGCTATGATGGACAATACAATATCAACTAAATCAGGCATAAAATGAGGGACGCACTCAGGAATTCAAATAAACAGCAAAGGGCTGCTTCTGACATAACACTGGGCATTGCTTGACAGTAAAACATTCTTGTAAGGAAAGCAGTATATTCTAAAACAGTAAAGGCCTGGCAAGATGGTTCAGTGGGTAAGCACACTTGCTACCAAGCCTGACTACATGAATTCAGAGACTCACATGGTGGAAAGAACAAATTGACTCCCATAACATGTCTTGCAGGCATGTTATGCACAGAGAGGGAGATAGAGAGAGAGAGAGAGAGAGGGAGAGAGAGAGAGAGAGAGAGAGAGAAGAAGAAGAAGAAGAAGAAGAAGAAGAAGAAGAAGAAGAAGAAGAAGAAGAAGAAGAAGAAGAGAGGAAGAGGGAGAGATCAAATTTAATGTAATTATAATAAAAATGAACACAGTAAAAGCAAAGAAATACCCAGAAGCATAGATAAAATAAATTACTGAACTACAACCAGTGACTTGCTTATCTATCCCTTCCCCTACCCCTGTGACCTGATTGGTCCTGACACAAACAGTCTTGGACTAGGTGTTCCTGCACCAACCAACTGACATGCCACAAATGTTGGATAAAACAATGAATAATGCTTGGTAGGTGGAGTTAGACCAGAAATCATATTACTGGTGGTATTTCTGTGAAGTCCAGGTTGGCTTGAAACTTGTAGCAATCCTCCTGCATCAGCTTCTTGAGTGTTGTGATTATAAGCCAGATAGGAATCACTACTCCTAGCTTTGCTGGTTTTATTTTTCATATTCCTTTTTTATATAAAAATTAATCTAATCTTTCCAAGCCTGCACACTTTGGTAAAGTTACCAGTTACAAAAGAAAACAAAAACCAACAACCTCGCAATCACAGTGCTCTTCAGTACAGGCTGTAACTAAAGAAATTCATCAAGGAAACCATTCATCCCATTAGAAAAATAAAGAAACCCTCATAATTTTCAGTTGCTGAGTTAAAAACAAGATGAGAACTGGTCGCTACACCTCAAGCCTCCACGAAACTGAGCCAGCGAGCACCCAGCGGCCAGGCTTCCAAGATGGGCATCGGACAGTTCAGTGCTGATGGCAGTGGAAGGGGCAGTGAGCCGAAGGCGCGTGGTCAGCTTCGCCTCAGCCAGTGCCCTGACCTGAGGTCACAGCCAAGTCCCACTGAAGGAGTATCAGCTAGGCCCCAGAGGCACCCTCAATGCCAGGGCTGAGGTTGGCCCAGGGATGGCTGCCCGGGGCCACCCCCTTGAGCGACGCACCCTGCCGGCTACCAGGAAGATATACCTGGTCTTTTTAAAGATGGTTGCAGAATTGTTCTAGGCAGCTGCTTCCGGGGTGAGAACCTGACAACATGGCACTGAGGTCTGGTGTGGGCTGAACAGTTTCTAAATCCATCTTCAAAAAAGAAAAAGGCAGGGTTCTTTTTTCCCTTCTCCTGGAGACTTACAGACTTTGTATAAAAAAAAAATAGGGAGAGAGAGAGAGAAGAAAAAAAGAAATGAAAAACAAATGTCCAACTGGTAGCCTATTTTTCATATTCTAGATTAACTTTATAACCCCAATTTAAAAAGTAATAAGACATTCATTAAAAAAATTCAAGACGTATTAAAGACTGTATAACTTATTTTCCTTTGCCCCCAGGCAGTCACTCCTATAATTTGCTTCTAGTTTCTTTCAATTGAACAATTCTTGCCAAAGATGAAATTTCATCATATTATTTTTAACATTTCTTAAAATAGTAACTAAGGTATTTTTGGGGTTTTGTTGATGTCATACATACTGGGTCAATGAATTTTTTTCCTAATAAACATTTTCCTTAAAAAAGTATCCCTAGAGGAGCTGCAGGGAAGATTCGGTGCAAGTGTGAGCATGTGATCTTGGATCCCCAGCACCTCCAGAAAGTCAGCTGTGGTGATAGGTATCTGTAATCCCAGAGCTTCTGTGGCAAGACGGGAGGCAGAGACAAAGGAATCCTCTTTGTACTGACTTACAGGTCAGTAAATAGCAGGAAATGCTCTTTCACATATGGTGGAAGGCAAAGGCAGACATCCAAGGGTGTCCTCTGATTCATACATACATATTGTGGCACACACACATATGCAATCTTCATAAAGTTTCTCCAAACACTAAAAATGGATCTGCCATATGAACTGGCTGTGCCACCCTGAGTATTGACCCCAAGGCCTCCAAGTCAACAGAGCATAGAAATACCTGCACGTGGGTGGTTACTGCAACACTGTTGGCAGTAGCTAAGGTATGGAGCCAACACAGGTGTCTGTCAGAGGAAGGGATGAAGAAAGCATAACACACGCAATGGAATTGTTTTCCAGCCAGAAAGGACAAGTCAGCTGTGTTCATTTCCGGAACGCAGTTGGTGATAACTAGTCTCAGAGAGACGAACGTCATGTGTCTTTCCTAGTTTGTGGTTCCTAGGTTTTTATATAGCTATGTAAAATCATACATGGCATATATAAAACAGGAAAGCAGAAGCAAGGGCTAGAGAGAAGATTCTTTCGGTGAAGTGCTTGCCATGTAAGCCTGAGGAGCCGAGGCTGATCTCTGGCACCACGTAAAAAGTCTGGTCACAGTGGCACACCGTCCACAATGCCAGTGCTGGGAAGGCGGAGATGGGAGGGAGGTTCCCTGGGGCTTACTGGTCTGCCAGTCTGGCTACACTGGCAAACTCAGTGAGAGACCCTGTTTCAAAGAAGGTGGAGGGGAGCTCTGCCTGCCCCTCACCAAATAAAGTAAAATTAAAGCTGTCTAGGGAAAGAAAAGGAGCTAATTGGAAGGGGAGGGTATAAAAAGGACCATGGGAGGGCTGGAGGGGATTTTCCCAAGTATAATGTATTCTTACATGAAAACTTTACAATAACTTAAAAGTGTGTGATTTCTAGGCCACATCCCTAGGCATAGAATGACTGAGGACATTTGTGAGGTTCTAAATAAATCTAACTATTTGTCCAAAAAAGGTTAATCCAGGCTGAGGGTGTAGCTCAGCGGAAGAGCACTTGCCTAGCATGCACAGTGCATGAGTGAGGGCCAATCAACCCCTAGCACAGGAAGGAAAGATAAGAACTCATAAAAGGCTAATCAAGGACTATGTCTTCTTACAACCAGAAATCCACACTCCTTTGATTCCTACCCTTTTTCTACCTCTCACAACCTGACCGTTTAAACTTGCTCCTTGGCTCTCATCGGGCTAACCTGTCCTAGAGAGTGGAAGAATTTTCCTTTGCTATTTTATATACTAATTTCTGCATTTTTGTGTAGTCTCCCACCCCCTACTTTTCCAGGAGTGCAATTACTCCATCAAAAGTTTTCATGTAAGAATACATTATACTTGGGAAAATCCCCCCTCCAGCCCTCCCATGCTTCCTTTTTATACCCTCCCCTTCCAATTAGCTCCTTTTCTTTCCCTAGACAGTTTTAATTTTACTTTATTTGGTGAAGGGCAGACCGATTTACATCTCTCTTACATACTGCTAAACTGTTGTACAAGATTTTTCAGAAAGGTGTACTGGCTGTCAGATGGGTAGCTTCAGAGACTGTCATTCTTAAGCAAGGTGCCCCTGGTATCTTTAGGAATCTATTCAGGAAGTTGGAATGCATGGACTTTCCCATGGGAAGGTGGGAAGTCCTCTCCTCACTCCTGCTGAGAAAGCCAAGCTTCTTCTAGCCTGATCTGTGTATCCCTGTCATGGGTGGCAGGGGCTCAGGTTTATACCACTTGTCAAGGTCTTTCCTCCCCAGCAATGGCTTATGTTCACAGAATGCTCAAGAGGAACTGAGGATCTGGGAACATTCTGGTGAGCCTGCTGCCCCAGTCCTTTCAGGAGGAAGTATTTCACTGTGGAGAAATCTACTCTGTAACAATACTCCAGAAAGTTCTTGTTAAAGAAATGAATGGGGACCGAGGCTGAATGTGCTGATCTGGTGGGAGAGCTACTTGCCTTCCAGGACCCTAGATCTGAAGAGCCCTGAAAAACTATACAAATAAATGATAACAAAGAAAACTGAGCGCCTCCCTACTGGGTCTTCTCAGGACAACATCAGCTTCTAAACTGACCCACTCACTCATTACCTTTAGGCTGTGTTCTCACTCCTCTTCCTAAGAGCCAGGGATCAGAGTTTAGCCGCCTTTGTTTTGAAATCTTCTGGGGGTCCCTCCAGGCTAAAGGACAAAGGCTTGACATTCTGGGCTTTTTGCTTGGGCTGCCTAAAGGTCAGGGATGATGGCATCATTAGTTACATAGGATCTCAATTTATGTAAGAAACAAAACAGATGACCACAAACAAGATTGCAAAAGCTGTGAGGCATTTTAAACATTATACTAAGTAAATTAGGCCATTACCAACCTGTAAACCACGACCAAATTCAATAAATGATAACTACTAAATTGGCAAAGACTCAGAGAATTCTTTTAGGCAGCATGACAGGCCTAACACTTTGGACAGTGAAGCAATAAGATTTCTGATTCATGGAAGGTCAGTCCTGTGACCATGGCGAATGTTTTCATAGCTTAGAACTGAGTGTGCCCTCCCTCCTTCACTAGAAGCTCTACCCACAAATAGCCTGGAACCTGGGATGATTTCAGCTGCAGGGGTCAGCCTCCCAATCCCATTCCCTCACCATCAGACCCTACCCCCACTCTAAGCTCTTCTGTTTGCCTGTTTTTATTGTTGTTGTTTCATTAGTTGTTTTGTGTGTTTGTTTGTTATTGTTTTGTTTTTGAGACAGGATTTCTCTGTGTAGCCTTGACTGTCCCAGAACTCACTCTGTAGACCAGGCTGGCCTCGAACTCACAGAGATCCACCTGCCTCTGCCTCCCGAGTAATTAAAGGTGTGCTCCACCACCGCCTAGCTTTCTAATCCCCTCTTAAATAACTGCCTTTGTATACAGTGAGCAGAAAGAGTACTGAATATGCTTGTGAACTGCAATCTGAGAAAGCATATTCTTATAAAAAAAATAACAGAATCACAATCACATCAGCTGAACTTTCAGCCAATCACAGGCTACAGATTGCTCAGAGCCGTGTGCATAGGCAAATGCTGAGATGTAACCAGTCATATTCTTTCTGTATGCCAATTCCTTTTCTTGTCATAAATACCACCCGGCCACTTTGCCACATGAAGTTTGCTGGCTTAGGCTACTCTCGGATTCATAAATTTTTTCTTAGCAAAAATAAAGTCTGTTAAATTTAATTAGTCTGAAGGTGTTTTTATTTTAACACACTGATATCAGAGTGGGGTTTAGTTGTTGGAGAACGCGAATAAAGTAGTCCCACACTAGCTCAGAACTGAGTATGATAAAGGGTTCTTTATTTAGGGGGGACGAAATCAGCCCTTTTGGGTGTCAGTGTGGCAATTTCTCAGTAAATTAGGAAACAACCTTCCTCAAGACCCAGTAATACCACTTTTGGGTATATATCCAAAGGATGTTCAATTGTGCCACAAGGACATGTGCTCAATTATGTTCATAGCAGCATTGTTTCTCATGGCCAGAACCTGGAAACAACCTAAATGCCCTTCAGAAGAATGGATAAGGAAAATGTGGTACATTTACACAATGGAGTACTACACAGAAGAAAAAAATAATGATATCTTGAATTTTGCAGTCACATGGATGGAGCTAGAAAACATCATTTTTGAATTAGGTAACCCAGACACAGAAAGACAATTACACATGTACTCACTCATAAGTGGTTTTTAAACATAAAGCAAAGAAAACCAGCCCACAAATCACAATCCCAGAAAACCTAGACAAAAATGAGGACCCTAAGAGAGACATACACAGATCTAATCTACATGGGAAGTTAAAAAAGATAAGATCTATTGAATAAATTGGGAGCATGGGGACCTTGGGAGAGGGTTGAAGGGGAGAGGAAAGGCAGGGAGGGGAGCAGAGAAAAATGTAGAGCTCAATAAAAATCAATTAAAAAAAGAAATGGCTTGGCTAAGTCATAAGAGGAAAGTAACTACGACTATCTATTCTTCAACCCCATTGAAGGCCTGAGAAGGGAGATAATATTACTTGAGTAGGCAGGAAGTGCAATCAAATAGCTTTCAAAATGTGCAATAAATGACAGAGCCAACTGGCTACCTGGACAATCACCCAAAGTCTCATTTGCAACGTTGGAACAACCAACTTTGGCTAAGGCCTAGAGTAACTGACAGACCATTTTCAGAGGCAGGAAAGTTTTAGTTGACCTCCAAAGTGACCCCCACGGGAGTACCAAATGACCAAGTAAAGGTGCTCACCAGGGCTACTGAATCCCAGCATCAGTTAGGGTTGTGGGTCAGTTCTACCTCCAATAAACCTCAGGCTTTGTGTTTTGAGTTCCCAAGCCATCTTTGAACAATTTGAACTAGAGAGGATCCATGACCTGACCAGACCTGACAATTAACTTGTCTAGTTCTAGAAAAGAGAGCTCAAGTATTTTTTGAAACAAGGTCTCCTCAAATCTAAAAAGTCTGGGAACTCAGGAGTCTAGAATTTCATTTTCTAGAATACCGGCTAACTTCATATACAAGAAGAAAGAGGCCCAGAATGTGTGTATCTAGACAACATGAACCAGCACCAGATGTAGTGGTGCACGCTTTTAATTCTAGCACTCAGGAGGCAAAAGCAGGTGGATCTTTGTGAGTTCTACATACTGAGTTCCAGGCCAGCCGGGACTACACAGGACCACCTCCAAAGGAAGGTGAGGCGACCAGTATGAAGACGATTCAGAATTACAATGGCAAGGAAGCTTTAACCTGCGAAAGACTCTTACTGCAGAATCACACAGAAAAGAAAGAAAGCTGAAGCTGGTAAAAAGCACTTGTTACAAACCTGATGGCCCGAGTTCAGTCCCTGGGACCCACATGGTAGAAAGAGAAAACAGACTCCTACAAGTTGTCTTCTGATGTCTACACATAGTCTGAGGCATGCACATATGTGAGCACAGGCACATACAGGTAAACAAACACCCTAAATAAATAAATGCAATTTTAAAATATTAAGTGTTGCTACAAGATACAATTACCACATAAAATTAATAAAATTAATACTTCTTATACCAGAATGGTTTAGTACTATTATCAATAATGGAAAACTGAGGCTGAAGGCTATCTGTATAGACAATTTAACTCTTACTCTTAGGCACAACAAGAGCAAAGACTCCTACAAGGATAGGAATGGTGTTCTGCCCCCTGTAAAGTTCCTCATTACAGAAAGACTAGCAATACACAGAACTGTTAGTGAACAGGTTTGGTGCTGTGTTGACAAACTGCTGAGAGAACTATATGCTTCTAGACACAGGGATTGCTAGATTCACCAATATTGCTGGTATGAATCATTCCTGCTGCCATGATACAAAGTTCACAATTAATTGCTTCCTAATATCTCCCGAAAATTAAGGCCACCAAGACTGGATAATTTCGATTAATATACTAGTGAAGCACTGTGGTGCCTGCCTACAATTCCAGGGCTTGGGAGGTCGAAGCAGAATGACTGTTGCAACATAAAGACATTTATCATAGTGAGTTCCAAGTCAGCTAGGGCTACCTACAGAGACCCTGCCCCCAGAACAAAACAGCAAAACAATATGTAACTAAAATTACTAGAAATAATGAATGTTAAAACTATATACAAGTATACAAAGAAGCCAAGGCTGGCCTTTACTCATTTTTATTTCTCTTATTTAAAAATCTTAAATTACATTTGTGTGTGTGTGTGTCTTAGTTAAGGTTTCTTTTGTTATGAAGAGACACCATGACCATGGTAACTCTTATAAAGGAAAACATTTCATTGGGGTGGCTCACGGTTCAGAGGATCAGTCTGTTATCATCACGGTGCAACAAGATGATGTGCAGGCAGACATGGTGCTGGAGAAGTAGCCAAGTGTACTACATCTTGAATTGCAGGCAACAGGAAGTAAACTGACGAACTGGGTGTGGCTTGAGCATATATGAGACCTCAAAAGCTGCCTTCACAGTGACACACTTCCTCTAACAAGACCACGGCTACTTCAATAAGGCCACACCTCCTAATAGGGCCACTCCCTTATGGGTCCATTTTCTTTCAAACCACCATAGTGTGTGTGTCTGTCTGTCTGTGCCCGTGTGCACATGCACATGCATAAGTGTGTCATGAATTACATGTGTGGGTCAGAGGACAAACTTGTGGAGATCAATTCCCTCCTTCCATTATGTGGGTTCCAGGGATCCAATTCAGGTCACCGAGTTTTGCAGCAAGCACTTTTACCTCCTGAGCCATGGAGCTAGCCTTATTTTTTATTATTACATTTTAGCTGGGGAGAGGACAAGATTCACATGTGGAGGTCAGAAAATTAATGACAAGAGTCAGTCCTCTCCTTCCACCATGTAGGTCCCAGAGCGCCGTTACTGACAGAACCAGCTCACCAACCCTTATTTTTCTTCTTTATTCAAAAGTTGTTGGAAATACTATTTCCTTTATGGAGCATTCCTGGTGACATCAACAGCAAATGAGCAAGACTCACTTTCACCGAGCAAGTTGCAGAATGGCTATAGTATCACAAACACCAGGCATCAGGCAAAGCTAACCAAGTCAACTGGATTATCCTACTGATGGCAATCACTTCAGGTCCCACGGGAAAACACAACTCTTTATGAAATAGGAGCAGAAAGCCATCACCCTGATAAACAAAATTGCTCTAAACTACGACATAGGTCATATGATGTCAACGCCACAGCATATTTTTACCAAGTACAAGCCAGCAACTGATGGCAACCAGACCATGCACAGTCCAGAACCAGGGTCTTTTTGAAAACAACATCAGAGAAAGGCTGACTTCCATCAGAAGGAACTTCCATGCAGCAAAACTTCAGAGCCTGAAATTTTGGGTCCACATCTCTCTATTCCAAAGGATTCCTAGGGGCTGGGAAGATGGCTCACTTGATAAAGCGCTTGAATTTTCCTTTAAAAAGGTGAGGACCTGAGTCTTATCTGAAGAACCCATGTAAAAAGGTAGACATTTTGGCAAAGTGCTTGGAATCTCAGCACTAGGGAGGCGGAGGTAGAAGGGTTCCTTGGGCATCAATGGCCAAGCATGTCTAACCAAACTGGTGAGCTTCAAGCCAGTCAGAGATCTTGTCTCAAAGGAGGTAGATGGCATTCCTGAGGTTGTCTTCTGGCCTCCACACATACTTGCATACCTGTGCATGAGCATGGGAACATACATACACACACACACACACACACACACACACACACACGCACACACACACACGCACACACGCGCACGCACACACACACACACACACACAGGAGGTGGCACTCTCCAGACTGCACATGGGGTGGGAATCTCCAGACTCCTGGAAGTATCCCAGGTATCCTTTATACCACTGAATTAAGATGATCAGGGACTTGCCTCCTGACTAGGCACCCTAGTCACAGTCAGCGCTCCCCAAGACACTTTGTCATCAAGAAAGCTTTTTCCCCCTCCATTTCTTGCTTTCCTAAGTCCCCTTTCTCCACTTCGTCGGTGTGTGAGAGTGCTTGGAGGTCAGAGGACAACTGTGGGAGCTGTTTTTCTCCTACCAGGTGAGTCTCTGGAATGACTCTTCAGGTTTGGTAACAAGGGCCTTTATCATGCTGACCCATCTGGTTTCTAAACAATCCATTCTTTAAGTCAAAAGTGTTGGCCAATAATAGCTGACAAGACTTCTGGTAGCCTTGGCTGTAGAGTGCTCAAACTCATCTAAATCCACATAAGACAAATACTTGGAACTATAGTCAACCAGGCTATTTCTTTATATCAATTCCCTCTTCTGTCCACACATACTACCTACCCACCTTCCTAGGAAGGGGTCAGGCTGTTGTTTCGTTGCTCAGAGCGCTGTATTTAATTTGTCAAGTGTTTCCTTGGGGCAGGAGATTGATACAATGTTTGCCTTAGCATAAACAATGTACAGGTTAATCTCCAGCGCTTCATAAAACAAGATGCCTGTAAACTCAGAATTCAGGAGGATCCGAAGTTCAAGATCATTCTCAGCTGCGTAGTGAGTTTGAGGCTAACCTGGGCTACATAAGAACCTGTCTCCAAACTATTTTCTTTTTCATACGCCCTCATCACGCTTCTCCTATGCACATTTGGGGACTCCGCCTCAGCTGCAGGAAGCTGTGGCGCACCCACAGGAACCGTTATCCTGTCAGTTTCTACAATGCTCAGCCAAACCGGAGTCAGAAGTGGAAACGCCTGGTGATCACTTTCAGGCATCCGCGAGGGGGCGCGGATCGGCCGCTGAAAGGCGGAGAAATCCCTCTGGGGGCGTCAGTCCTTGCTGGCCCGAGAGAGGCGGAGCTCGCACCCCCACGCCATTCGGCTCAGCCAATGGGGGCGCGCGCCGCGGCCCGGCGCCCAGGGTGCTGAAAAGCCTGCGCGCAGACAGCGGGCTCCGGGCGCGCGCTCTCAGCATCCCGACGCTCCCCTAACTCCCTAGACCGGCGTGCGCTGTCCCGCGGCCCCGAGCGCGCGCCTCTCCTGCTTTGGCTGCCCTTGCTTGGCCGGCTATGGCTCCCGGCCCGGTTCCGACCCCGGTCCCGGCCTCGGACCAGCTCCACCAACCGCGCTACTTTACTTGGGAGGAGGTGGCTCAGCACTCCGAGCCGGAGAAGGAGCCATGGCTCGTGATCGACCGGAAAGTGTACAACATCAGCGACTTCAGCCGCCGCCACCCGGGGGGCCATCGTGTCCTCAACCACTACGCGGGTCAGGATGCCACGGTGAGCGCGGGAATTGGGCGCGTCTGCACCCCAGGGGAGACAATGGCGGGAAGAAACCTTCGGACCTGGGATGCAAGCGCGGGAGAGACCCAGGCTGGGAATGGAGGCCAGCGACAGGCACACTCAAACAAAGAACGTCCGTGCTTTAGCATCTGGGAGTCTCAGGCGTGGGTTGTTTCCTGAGCTGGGCGAGAAGGGAGCGGGCTTGCTGGACACCCGAACCGCGGTGCTGCCTAGGGCGGCCGAAGGAGGGGTCGGTTCAGTGAGAGGGGGTCACGTCCTGTCTTCAGGGTTGGGAGGGTGAACATAGCTTTGTCTGACCTAGGGAGCCGGGGAGGACCCCTCGCAATAGGGGTGACACTGAGAACCTGTGGTTTGGCATCCTCTGTTCGTTGTGAAGCCCGGAGGGTAGGGTCTGGACCTGCGCCCGTACAAGAAAGCCTGCGGGGATCACTCACTGTGCATAACCGGAGAGGTGTTACAGTGGGGGGATCAGCATCTGGTTGGAATCCCAGAACTGTCCTCGTTTCCTTAGTGCGAGGTCACGTGGCAGTAGGCTAGGGAGGTCTTCAACTTTTTCCGGGAAGAGGACACCCCCTCCCCCAGGTGATGAGACACTCAGCAGGATAGTGTCCCCTTTCCCTTGGAGCTTACTGCCTGACAGTAGGTGTGCACCCCCAGCCTCTATCTGGTGGCCCTGCTTGTTCTCTTTATAGACCATATTCTTCCTCAGAGCCGAGAGTGGAACTAGGGGTGACTTACTCCTTGGGACTGTAAAGTTAGAGCAGAGTGCTCTATGGCAGGGATTGCCAACTGTTGGATTCCTACCTTGGGGTCCATCTGTCTTCCAAGTCCTTAACCCAATCTCCCCTACCCTTTATTCCTTCTATGCCAGTCTAACGTGCTTCGGGGAGATCAGGGTTCCTATTAAGTCGCCCTTGAAGTTAGATGCTGAGAGGTGGAGTTCACTCTGATAAAACAAACAAAACCCACGCAGCCTTAGAGACCAGGCTAGATAGAGTAGTGACCACTACAGAGTCCAGGAGGCAGCACAGTCCTACACCGACTCATCCGTCAGTGGAGTCTATGTGCACTGTCTAGGCTTCCCATTCAGTGTGCTTGGGAGCCCAGGCAAAGACAGGGATTGGTCTCGATATGTGGTGCCACTGCCCACGGCTCCGCCTCTACTTGCAGCTTCTCTCCCTGAGGCCTAAAGTCCTCCCACCCACCTTGTATAACCCATATTAACTCTGGAGCAGTGAGTGGTCAAAGAGAAAGAAATAGAAACAGTTTCCCAGCTATTGCATAAGGAGTCTTCCTCATCACTGTTTATAATAGAGAAGCTAAGAAAGAAAAGGACTTGTTGAAAGTACTACAGGCTTAAAAGCCTCATAACCCTACCTATTCCTGCAGGCTGTTTCTCTCCTGCACCAAGTGTCTGTAGACATGAAGGCCAGTCTGGGCAGGTCTTTTGTATGGCATCCAGGGGAGGCATCCCATTCTTTGGTGTAGTGCCCTTTCAGTGGGAACCCACATGCTGGGTGATCTGGGCCTGGCAGACAGTACAGTAGCCAGAGGGAGGTGGCCTTTGGTGTGAGGCCCTTAGGAGCCTGGAGGGCTGGGAGGGTCCTCATGGTCTCCTCACCCTTGCAGGATCCTTTTATGGCGTTCCACATCAACAAGGACCTTGTGAGAAAGTATATGAACTCTCTTCTGATCGGAGAACTGGCTCCGGAGCAGCCCAGCTTTGAACCAACCAAGAATGTGAGAGGCCCTGTTTGCTGTTTGGAAACTTGGTTGTGGAGGGAGAGGGGGGCAGGTGCCTGCATGGGACCACAGGTGACAGTTTTTGGGAATCTCAAATAGCCATAGGGTGATAAGCCCACTGGAGCAGGAACCTATGTTTCTTCCAATGCTGCCATCACCAACAGCAGACCTATTTACTGAGTACCATGTGCCAGTGTAAACTAATATAATAATCTTCACATATGTATACATGAGAAAATAGAGGCTCAGAGAGTTTAAGCTCCAGAGCTACAGATCACATAATGGGGACCCAAATTAAGTCTGCTTAGCGGCTGGACATGATACCATTCGTAGTAGCTGCTTCTATCAGATCATCCTTCCTCATCAGGGTTTGTCAAAGACTGTGAACTTCCCACAGACACCTCCTAGAGAGGTCTCTGTGAGGGTTGGGGTGCTGCTGGGAAGAATTACTGCTCCACTCTCCTACAGAAAGCACTAACTGATGAGTTCCGGGAGCTGCGGGCCACCGTGGAGCGAATGGGCCTCCTGAAGGCCAACCAACTCTTCTTCCTGCTCCACCTGCTCCACATCCTGCTCCTGGATGTGGCTGCCTGGCTCACTCTTTGGATCTTTGGGACATCCTTGGTGCCGTTCTTCCTCTGTGCAGTGCTGCTTGGTATAGTTCAGGTGAGTGCCTTTGGCATTCCTGGGGAAAACATCAGGCCAAGAATCCTGCCTGGGATCTTAAGGTACACAGGAAAGTTGGCCCAGGGAGAGAACACACATTTTATTGTGTGTGACATTTATCTGCTCTTTAGTCATGCACATGTTCTGGTTTGCTCACAGTCCGTCCAATTTCTCTTCCCAGGTCCCCTTCTTCCTGTGAAGTTTATTCTCTGAAATCTCAGGTTTAGGTTCTGCCACACTCCGAGTATTCTAAGAACCAATGTTTAGCTCCTTTCCCACCACTGGTATCACCCAGCATGCCACTCATGGTCCAGCACCAGGATTTGGACTAGCAGTCTGTATCCTGGATGCTAGTCTATCCTAAGTCATGGCACTTCAGAGGAAAGAAGGGACTGTGGTCTGCTTCCACTTACACGTGACCCAGTGGACAAGAGGGAATTGGGACCCAGGTTCCATGACGTATCCCACTGTGCTCCTTTGAGGTTGTGCGCCAATCCAATATGGAGAGGCTGAAGGGGCTGCTGAGGTTTGTGAAGGGACCCTAGGTGCAGGTTGCTCAGGGCACTAACCTTTCTCTTTCAGATCCAGGCAGGTTGGCTACAGCATGACTTTGGGCACCTGTCAGTCTTCAGCACTTCTTCATGGAACCACCTGCTACATCATTTTGTGATTGGCCACCTGAAGGTCAGTGAGTTGATGGGGCTCTCCCAAACCCCAGTAATTCATGGCTGCCAGAGGGTGGGAAAAATGCTCATGACCCTGGGTTTTCTTTCTCTTTAAAAATTGTTATATGTGTACGGGTACCCTGCTTGCATGTATGTCTGTATGTTATATGTGTACGGGTACCCTGCTTGCATGTATGTCTGTATGTTATATGTGTACGGGTACCCTGCTTGCATGTATGTTTGTATGTCACGAGTGAGGAGAGCATCAGATCCCTGGGACTAGAGTCACAGACAGTTGTGAGCTGCCATGTGAGGGCTAAGAATTGAACCAGGGTCCTCTACTGGGTTCTCACTCACATCTGCGGTTCTCTGTAGGGGGCTCCTGCCAGCTGGTGGAACCACTTGCACTTTCAGCACCACGCCAAGCCCAACTGCTTCGGCAAAGACCCAGATATCAAGATGCATCCCTTCTTCTTCGCCTTGGGGAAGGTCCTTTCTGTGGAGGTAAGCTGGGTATCCATCCGTGCAGAGGGGCATGGAGAGTGACCTGCTCTGCAGGCGTAGGGTAAGTGCTTGCTCAGTGTTGTCAGCGAAGGTAGGACTAAGGCTCTTGCTTTCTGGAAGTTGTGGAGGATTAGAGGCTGTAAACCGTTTCTGTCCAGGACAGAATCAGTCAGCAAACAGTTACTACACAAAGGTACTCCATTCTGCAAAGGATTCAGTGGGTGACAGGACATACTTTGCAAGGCCCTGCCCATCTTTGGACATAACTAGGCACCTCATCAGGGTGCTGCTTGACACCCCTTCTCTAGGAAGCCACCCCCTTGCACTTGGTGTTTCTGTCACTTATATTGGATACCCTGCTGTAGGCAACGTTATGTGAATCCAAGAGAGCCCAAATATAAGGATATCAAAGATTTATTAGGAAACACAAATAATAACAAGGTAGAGAGCCACCACTCCCCCCTACACCTGCGCACACCTCTCTCTCACCACCCCATCCTCCTACCGTACACCCGTGCGCATACACACACCTCTCCCCGCCCACCCCCCCACCCCCGAGAGAGATGAAAATGGATGAGTGTGGGCTTGGTTTGGTCTCTTGGGACAGCTTAACTAGATAGCAATGCCCTGGTTTAGTGACTTCTGCCTCCTAGCACTCCTGGAGAACAAGGAGGTACATGGGGACACTGCCCTGTAGCCCTCTGACCTCTTGAGAGTCTAAGCACAGTGGGGCAGATCATAGTGGCACTTGGTCACTGACTGCGGGAGCAGCCATGGACAGGGTTCCTTTCCACGGCAATTTTCCACTTGCCTCACCAGCCAAGAGGGGTGCTTTTCTTCTATGGGATCTGCGTGGTTTGTGTACCTGTCTCCAGAGTATATCCTAATTCCTGTATAGAATATCTTATATCCTATATTGAGTTCTCCAGCATCCTTTTTTTTTTAAGATTTATTTATTTATTATATATACAGTGTTCTGTCTGTCTGTATGCTTGCTGGCCAGAAGAGGGCACCAGATCTCACTACAGATGGCTGTGAGCCACCATGTGGTTGCTGGGAATTGAACTCAGGACCTCAGTGCTCTTAACCTTTGAGCCATCTCTCCAGCCCCTCCAGGATCCTCTTTATCTTGTAAATTGTCCACTTTCTGTTTCTATAATAAAATACCTGAGGTTGGGGACTTTGTAAAGAAAAGATGCCTGTCTAGTTCAGTTTTGGGAGGCTGAAAGTTCAAGATGGAGCAGCCCTATCAATTTGACCTTTGGGAAGAGCCTGTGACAGATGGGAGACTTTGGTTGGGAGCGGCTGTAAAAGCACTTGGGGTGAGATAAGAAGCCAGATTTTCTCGCTGTCTTTAAAACAACTCACTCTGGACGGGAAACTCACTAGGGTCCCCTGGGACTCACATGAGTCCCTTGTGGCGGGGGTGGGGTGGGGTGATTTCATTGACTCCCATCAGGCTGCAGCTCCTGGCATCACTGCATTGGTGACCAAGCATGCAGCATAGTCACCTGGGGAGCACATCACACCACTCCTGGCCCATCTCTGCCTCATTTGCCTCTAACTACATCTGCAGTTCACTTCCCCACCCCTGAACAAAACCACCAAACACCGAGCACACCATCTACAAGTGAGTTCAAAGCCTGCCTGCCTAGGCTACAGAGCAGATTATATACACCTTCGACTTTACCAGGGCTTTCTGAGGACCTGGGTAACCTGGCCTCTTTGGTTCTGGCTGTGCCCTGTGCTTTGAACACTTTTCTTTGGATTTTTGCACTCCTGGTACTTCTCATCATTCAGGTAGCAGGGCCCAAAGGAAACCAGGCTTGCTCTCCTGCCTGTAATCTGTAAATTATCTTGAACTCTGCCTACAAAGTTATCACTAGTTTCATCTCCACGGATTACAAGATACGCGTAGGCGAGGACTTGTACGGTTCCCCTCTGCTGTCAGCACGTCAAACGGTGGCTGGAAGGCTGCTGTCCCCACACTTCCAGGGCTTGCTGAATGATGCCACGACTGCGGGAGATTGCTTCATCTAGCCAGAGTGCCTTGAACAGAGCTCAGTTTTGATGACTCTTTTGTGGATATGTGAGGTGCTAAGCCAGACTGTGCTCTGGATTGAGGTCACCAAAACTAACTGAGGCAAGAAATGCCAGAACCATGGAGTGAGACAGCAGAGCATATGTGTACTTATGTGAGGGGCTCTGGGCTGACTGAGTGGCCTAGTGGCTCCCAGCCAGTCTGCTTAGTCTGTGGCTTAAAAAAATAACCTACCCAGTGAGCAAAGCTTTGCCAGAACCTTCAGACTGCCAGATTGTTCTGGGTAACCTTTCTACGTATATATGTTATTAAACTTTCAAGAGGGGTTATGAAGTTCAGGTTGAAGTTAAGAGTCCAAGAGAGGGTCAAGAGATAGCTCAGTGGTTTAAAGTACTGGCTGCTTTTCCAGAGGACCTGAGTTTGAGTCCCAGGACCCAATCAAGAGCTCACCACCATCTGTAATTCCTGTTCCAGATGCTCTGCTGCCCCCTTCTGGCCACCACAGACATTGCATGGAAGTGGTGCACAGGCAGGCAAAACACCCATACACTAAAATAAAATTTTTAAAAAAGACAAGAGTCCAAAAGATTTTGGTGAAGAGACTCAAGTACCCTTACAGGGACAAAAATAGTTTTCCATAGAAACGCTGAAGTCCAAAGAGTACTAGAAGCAGGAGGGGGTTCTGGAAACCATGCAGCAGAGACTTTAGATAGCCACCAGGAACCCTGCAGACCAGCATCCTGTATGCTCCTGTGTGTTCCTTGTCACGGTACATTCATAGGTCACTATCTAGGGCCACTTCCTTTAGGCGCTGGGCCTGCCAGAGCCTCCCAATGGCAGCAGCTAGCTGAAGGTTCTGAAGCAGGCCTTAGTGTCCAAGCAGGGAAAGCTGGGGTCTCAGTGTGGGGAGGGAGGTGGCTGTCTAGCTGCTGACTTGTGTTTGTTTCTTCACAGCTTGGGAAACAAAAGAAGAAGCACATGCCATACAACCATCAGCACAAGTACTTCTTCCTGAGTGAGTGTCAGCCACAGGGATGGGGGCCCACAGGAGGAACAGGCTCCCCTAGGATGGGCCTAGGAGAAAGTTCAGCCTGCTGATGTCCCCCACCTGCGAGGACATGGCCTTTCCCACTGAGTAAAGTCAATGGGCTAATGCTTGGTTAGTCATTTGTGTTGGGGAACAAACTTAGTCCTCCAGTCTCACCCTAGCTTCCAGGGAGAAACTGAGAAGTCAGCAGGGGACTCCTGATTTAGTTTTAGGGGCCTTGTCTTAAACCTCGTCACACAAAGGTGGAGCCACTTAGGATGACTCTCTGGGCAGCGGCACCTAAGAAGGAATACTGCAGCCGAGCAAAAGTTTTGGTCATTTATTCCCTGCTTTGGAAGCCTGCTGCAAAATGCCCAAAATTGGGTTTAAAACTCCTTTAAAACTTCAAGTTTTAGGAACCAGGGGGTACTTTTGTGGGTTTTGTTGTTGTTGTGTTTTGCCTTTGTTTGAAAGGGGCTTGTGTGGCTCAGGCTGGCTTCAAACTTGCTATACAGGCACAAGACACCACACCTGCATGGGCTCCAAGTTTTTAAAGAAAGAGGGGAAGAATTTAAGGAATTTATTTGAACTGCTTGTTGCCAGCTATCTCTTCTAGAGAAAGCTGGACGTGTTACAGGGTTGAATAAAGACTTCCATAAAAAGTAATTTTAGTCTGGGCAGTGGTGGTGCACACCTTTAATTCCAGCAATAGGAAGGCAGAGACAGGCAGATCTCTGAGTTCGAGGACAGCCTGGCCTACAGACCAAGTTCCAGGACAGTTGTGGCTATACAGAGAAACCCTGTCTTTATTTTTTTTTTCTTTTTTAATTTTTTTACTTATTTTTTCTTTTTTTAATTTTTTTCCCATGATATTTATTGAGCTCTACATTTTTCTCTGCTCCCCTCCCTGCCTCTCCCTTCCCTCCTTCAACTCTCCCCCAAAGTCCCTATAGTCCCAGTTTACTTAGGAGATCTTGTCTTCTTATACTTTCTACTTCCCATGTAGGTTAGATCTATGTAAGTCTTTTTTAGTGTCCATATTGTTGTCTTGGTTCTCTGGGATCTCTAGAACACAACATAAAATCCAGGGGTGGTAGCACATGCCTGTAATCCCAGCACTGGGTATGGGTCAACCAGAATAGCTTCATATTTAGTGAGAGACCCTGTCTCAAAAAATAAAGGTGGAAGATCAGTGAGATCACTTAGCTGATAAAAGCCTGGCAACTTGAACTTGATACCTGAAATTCACAGTGGAAGGAGGATCAATGTACGTAGTCACCAGCTCTGCCCCAGTGTGTGTGTCCTCCGACCTCAACATGTGTGCCATGGCCCGCCCACACACACACACATTGGACACGTATCAGGAAAGGAGGAGGGAGAGAGGAAAGGAAGTTTAGAACCTGGCATATCAAGCTGAAGAGGCTGTGGATGGGGATGGGATTGGCATGCAGTGGGTGGAGGAGCATCAGGTATGCCTCAGACTGAAGGGTCAGCGGAGTTCCTCCCCTGCCCTTTGACCTGCTTGGTGGAGCAGCAGGAACACGACAGGACTGCAGGGGCAGGGCTGTGGTCCAGGCACTGTGGGAATAGAGTACATGCCATGCTTGGGGCTTAAGTTTCCCCATGCCCTCCTCCACGAGGAAGGGATATTGCTCCGCCATCAGCCTCCATGGCATCCTCTTGCAGAGGTGGCCTTCTCTAGGCTTGTGTTCCTGCCCACCCTCAACGCCCATGGCTTGGAGTTAATTGAGAAGCATTAGGCAGTGAGGAGGGATGACAGGAGGTGATTCTATGTGGGGGGTCATCTCACCATAGCAGTCCTCTCTTACCCCAGTTGCTCACACCTCCTCCCTGTCTCCTTTTCCTCCCCAGTTGGCCCCCCAGCCTTGGTGCCACTCTACTTCCAGTGGTATATTTTCTATTTCGTTTTTAAGCGGAAGAAATGGGTGGTGAGTATCCCTGGCCTGCAAACCCCACATGCCAGGTTCTCCAGTACCCTGTGTGGGGAAGGGTGTGCTCTGTGGGGCACAGAGACTGTCTTCAAGCCCAACCAAGAGAAGAGTAGAATCAGGTGGAGATGCTCCTCTCTAAATGAGATTAAGTGGCTTGGGCTCATGCGTACCCTGCCTCCCCATGTCAGGTTTCATGAGGCCAGTCTCCTGGGGTTCCCAAGCTGCACAGCACTCCAGGAACTATGTGGAAAGCAAAGGGCGATGGTCCCTGCTCTCAGGGAATGAAGGATGAAGCTGAAAGTAGTAGACCTGAGGGAAAACATGCAGGCAGAAGAGGCTCTGGGATCCCCAAAGGAGTCTGGCTGGCTCTGCTTTTCCAGCTGGTCGCAGACGTAGGACATGGGGAAGACAGGCTCTGAACAGACAAGCTGGGAACTGAGGTGTGAGCTTGGATGCTGAACACGGTGCAGAGGGCCCAGTGTTGTGGGAAGAGCATGGGGCTTGGTTCACTGCAGGAAAGTACCTGGAGCTTCCACTCCATCAGCACAGTGCAGACAGTGGGGTCCTGAGACATTCAGCTGGCAGCATTTAGGCAGCATGGGGAGGTGCTGTACCCAGAGAGACTGGGGGCCCCTGTGAAGGGACAGGCAGGGGACTGGAGTACCACCAGGAACAGAAGCATCAGTGCCATTAGATGTTTCGGGACAAGCGTCCAAGAGAAGCTGAGGATCATTGAGTGCCATCACACACACCAAGAGAGGTGGTGACTACAGCAGATAAATGGGGAGGGGGAGAAAGGAGCAGCAGCTGCTGGGACAGTGCCACCCTCCTGTTTACCCTGCAGGACTTGGCTTGGATGCTCAGCTTCTATGTCCGCTTCTTCTTCACTTACATGCCCCTGCTGGGGCTGAAAGGCTTCCTGGGGCTTTTCCTCCTTGTCAGGTAGTGTCTGATGGAATGTAGCAGTTGGCAGGGAGAGTGCAGGTGCTGATGGGTCTGGGGGCCATGCTGGGGTCTTGGGATTGGGGAATCCTTCGGGGAACTGCCTTGGGAGAATCACGGGCTGGTGTTGCTACTGGGGAATAAGAACTCAGTGCTCTGCTTGTACTATCTGTGGCTGTATGTCATATTCAACAGGTTCCTGGAGAGCATCTGGTTTGTGTGGGTGACACAGATGAACCATATCCCCATGCACATCGATCATGACCAGAATGTGGACTGGGTCTCCACCCAGGTAAGGGACAGTCACTTGGAGGACCTGGACATGCCACAACTACTGAAAAGGGTGGTGAATAATAGCCAAAAATAGTCTCCTCAGACAGCACTGCCTTGTTAGCTGGAGCTATCTCCCACTGAAGGAGGTGACCAGAGATAGGGGACAGTTCCAGAGAGCCTCCCTAGGGAAGACTGGGCACTGTGACATGGAGACCACCATCCCTTGACTCTCTCCCAGCTACAGGCAACCTGTAATGTTGACCAATCAGCCTTCAATGACTGGTTCAGTGGCCACCTCAATTTCCAGATCGAGCACCAGTGAGTGGGGAGACCTGGGAAGCAGAGGGTGGGGGAGGGGCAGAGGAGCAGAAGCCACTAACTACCCTGCTGTCCCTGAAGCCTCTTCCCCACGATGCCACGACACAACTACCACAAAGTGGCGCCTTTGGTGCAATCCCTGTGCACCAAGTACGGCATCAAGTACAAGTCCAAGCCCCTGCTCTCAGCCTTCGCTGACATTGTTTAGTGAGTATGAACCTGGGAATTGGCAGCAAGGAACAAAGGGTGGTGGGCATGTGACATGGAGTGGGGTGGGTTCCTGGTCATCTGCTGTGGCATCACCATGGCAACGGCAGGGTGATATTGGTCTGTGACCAGGCTAGCTTCCTCAGGGCGGGGAAGGGGCACGTGAGGGGAAGGGGAAGTGTCTGCAGGTGGATGACTCAGCCCCCACCTCCCTCCCTGTCTGCCCTTGTCCCTCCAGCTCACTGAAGGAATCAGGGCAGCTCTGGTTGGACGCCTATCTTCACCAATAGCAGCAGCAGTCCTCCATCCAGGAGAGAAGAGGACAGCTGGAGTCAAAGCAGACGGAGCTGGAGGGACAGTGCTATTATGAACATTATGGATGTAGATGTTTGTGTTCATACCTGCCTTCTTTGCCTTCTGGGTACCAAACTTGAGGGGAGAACTGCGGAGGTAGGGATATAAAGATGTTCTGTTGTTTCTTGTACTTTGGCAGAGGTAAATGGTGGCCCTACAGAGCCCAGCACGAAGCAGAAACCTCACTCTAGAATCCCCCTCTTGTCTCACTAGGCTATTTCTCTGACTCTACCCTCTCCATTAGTCTCTTGGCCAGTAACCTCTTTGAACAAGATTTAGAAAGAGAGCATTCATGCATAGCATCCTGAAACCTGGCACAGCTCCCTGCCCAGCTTAGCTTGCTGCCGAGAGCTGCGTGGGACCATGTCTGCCTCTGACTGCTGGGAGAAGCTGTTGGCAGGGCAAAGGCCAGGGCTGTGGTTTGGGAGGTATTTGGCCCTGGAGGATCCAAATGATTCTCCAGGCATGAATAATTCTGATTTCCTGTTCCATCCAGGTTCCAGAGAGAACATGAGATCCTAGCTCTTGACAAAATGGATGGCAGTTACCGGCCTTTAAAAATCTGTTGATTCACCTCTTTTAGCCAGTTCCCAAGGAATACACATGCAAGGAAGGGCTTCCCTCCCCCTGGACCAATTAGGCTCCCATGCTTATAGTTTCCCTTTATATCACAGCCTGTAATTCTGAGAAAACAGCCATCAACCAGCACAAGTGGCTGTTTCCATCACGAAAGTGTCAGCGCTCTAAGCAGATACGTCCCTCCCTGTTCCCTGTGTCATGTTCCAGCATTGTACAGCACGACCCCATGTCACAAACAGGAAAGTTAGTACCAGTGAGGTCTATACATGCCGCTGCTGCTCCAGCAAGGCAGCTCCTCTACTTCAAGTGTCTTATTCTTCTGGAGGCCAGACAAGAATTTAGGGTAACTTCTGACAAATGAAACAGGATTTTGTAATCTGGTTTTGTAAAAGGTAAGAAAGTTTAGCTCACTCTCCCAGAGAACATAGGCGTGTGCCCAGGGAAGTCGAACTCCTGCACATCCACATTCGTGCTCCTGTTCCCCAAACCCACAGGCATTATTTCATTGCCTGTTCAACAGTATTAACCATCTGACTGGAATTAGAGAACCTCAAGCAGAAGGCAAAGCGAAAAGCATGTTTGTGGAGAAATGGCAGATGGTCAAGATGAGGGTGTTTGTGTTAAAGATGTTGGGGTATGGTATGGTGACCAGCAGGGTTCCTTAAGTTTTCTGTGGAGGTACAGTAGGGTGACAGGCAGGGTTCCAATAAGTTTTCTACAACAATGCCCAGGGAGGACAGGTTGTAGAAGAGCTCAGATCTTTCCCTGGTACTGGCCCTGCTGGAAAACCTGACTGAAGCAGGCTGGGTAGGAAAATCTTTATTGGCTCCTTCCCTCCAGAATAGGTGCTGTCCCTTCCCATGCCTGCTCCGGGCCACCAGCCTGTCAAGCCCACTGGCTTTGAGCCTTCAGCTGCCAGTCTGAGCTCAGTTGTACCAGACCAGGTCTTCAGAGCACCTGAACCACTGTGGCCTTCCTTCCTCAGCCTTCACTGTGGCTTTTGCATAGGCAGGTGCAAGAGACATGGAGTGACAGGACGCAATGTTTCAGTGGTAAAGTGAGGTGCCTCAGCTCCACTGATGAGATAAGAAAATAGGGTTGAGGGAAAGTCACTTCTCTGTATGTAGATAGTGGCAAAACATTTGACTGTAACTTTGTTAACTCCAGCATCCATGTTTATCTTTATTGTCTTCATCTTTCTACTTCCTGGCCAAAGGCGTTTCCTTCACTTGGTCCTAATGTGTGTGCCAATGTCATTACTAAATCCTGATGAAACTAAAAAATAAAAATTAATTTGGACCAAAGGATGTTACTATTCATTTAAAATTCACACTGCTTGTCCACACGTGTCTACCAGATTCCCTGGTGCAGACCAGGAGAGCTGGCTCAGCTGGTAAAGCACTTTCTGTCCGAGCGTGAGGACCTGAGTTCAGATCCCCAGAACTCATGTAAAAGGCAGATGTGGAGGCCTACGACCCAGCAAAGGGGAAGGCGCATCCCTGGAGTTTGCTGGCACCTTAGGAAAACTGGTAAACCTCCAGGTCAATAAAAGACCTTGCCGCTTAAAATAAGATGGAGTGACTAAGGCAGACACTTGATACTGACCTCTGGCCTTTTTGACATTCAAACATACAGGAACATATACACATATCAATTTAGACACTATTCCCTGGTGCTGCTGCTCTAAGTCCCCACCCACTTGTGTGCTCAGCTCCCTTTGGAACACAGATCACTGCCAGTTCCCATGATTCATCATGCAAGGATGGTCTGGCAAAGCCAGGTTCCTCCGTGACACCCATTTGTGGAGATGCTGTGCTGCTGCGGTACTCCTGCCAGACCTCACGATGTCACTGTTCAGTGTCCTCACCCTCTGGTCCTTCAGCTTTCCACTTACCAGTTGTTTTCTCCCCTGAAGCCCGTTTCTGGTTTTGAAGTGGTTATGCCTATAAGTCCTGTTTGCCTGTTTCCTCACCAGTGCTGCCTCTGAAACTCTCCATTGTGCTTAAACAGCTCTCCTAAGTGAAAACATCAGAGCATTCACAAGTCTAAGCACAAAGCAGCACACTCTGAGGAAAGGCTAAGCAGTTCAATCTAAAAGAAGTAGGCCAGAACTCTAAATGCTTGCAAACCACAGGGTGCAAGCCCCTAAAAGCCACTGTGCTGTGTAGTGAATGCAGTCTTGGCACTTCCTTAGCTCACTGCCACTGCAAGTCTAGAATCAAATTAGTGCAGCTCGCTTTACTCTGGCAAAGTTGGTTCCACTCTGCCTTCAGGATACAATTTATAGTATCTACCTTCATCAAAGACTTCAGCTAGAAAATATTAATTCAAGGCTTGCCTGGTCTACTAGAGTTCCAGGCCAGCCAGGGCTACACAGCGAGACCCTGTGTATGTGTGTATGTGCTGTAGTGTGCGGGGGGGGGGGGGGGGCACTAGGGAGGACACTGAAACCATTGTGCAATGACACAGCCGGTGAAAAAGCCCTGACAACTTGGTTCAATCTTCATAAGATGCAGTGAGGAAGACCCCAGAAAGCTGTCCTTTGACCTCCACATGTGTCCCCACACACCTACCCCCACCATATAACAATATTAAAGGACTTGAAAACCAATAGTATCTGTCTTCTACTCAATCTGTTGGGGCAATTTCAACTTAAAAGCTGTGTGCTATTACAGAATTGTTAAGGTCAGAACTAAAGGCTAGTTCCCCACTATGTTTACCAGCTGTAATGGCTGACCATGGTTGTCAATCTAGAATAAAGTAAAACCCAAGCAGCTGGGCTAGGATTTTAGATAGGAAAACCTACCCTAAATCTGGGCCACACCTTCTAGTGGCACCCCACACAAAAGGACATGGAAGGAAATTTTTTCTTCTTGCCTGCACACCCTCTCTCCCTAAGGCATTCCTCCTCTAGTGCTAGAACACATTTCTTTAGTAGTCTTCATGTAGACTGAGGACCAGCTGAAACATCCCTGTGGACTGGACTACTGAGTTCTTGGCCTTTTTGTCAGACACCCATTGTTAGACTACCTGGACCACATTGTAAGACCCTCTAGTGAACCCCTTTCAATACATATAACTCATTCTATCCGTTCTGTTATTTCCCTAGAGAACATTAAGGCACCCGTCCTCTAAAGCTTTCAAACATTCATCCTAAGAACCTGAAATGCAATAGAAACAAGGTTTCTGAACGGCAGCTGTTCACACCTGGATATTATGAGAAAGTTGACCTAAATGACAAGACTGCTCAAAGAGACTCCTTTACTTCAGAGAGTAGATGGAGCATGTGAAATCCAGTCAAGCTATGCAAACTCCCAAGTACAAAAGGCTGATGCCACCATAGCTGCTGTGGCCACATTACATGGGGTATGGCACCACCTTGTGGTCACTCTCAAACAAACCACTTGTTACCAGGGCAATCCCAGTGGGAAAGGTCATTCTACTCTACAGGAACCTGAAGCATCAGGCGTGTTTTCAAACGTCCTCAAAGGACACCACATTCTGGTCACTTTTGTAATTTTATTGATTTTTTTCTCTTCACATCTTTTAAAATAGAAATAGCATGTGAACAACATCTGCTTCTCCCCAAAACTTCAATTCAATTGATTGCCTCAGAAAGGCCATCAGAACAGTGTCTCTTGGGGCTACAGGTCAGGTATGCTTGCTTGCCTTGCCCTGGGTTCAATACCCAGCACTGGAGAGAATGGGACTAAACAAAACTACAAACCAAACGCTAAAACACTGCCTTTTTACTCCCCTGAAATACTACTGTAGACTCACCAGACCCAAGTTCAAGTTTCTGCCCACAAGACAGCCAGTCAGTCATCAAAACCACTGTCAGTCAGACTCTTCTCTGCCTGCCCCGTCCATCTCTTGGCAGCTCTTCCATCAGCTAAGCCTGGGCTGATGGCTGTCTTTCAGGGTAGTGAGATCGAAAGAGCAGTCAAGGTCTACGGTCACCTCCCATCCACCAGCTGGCCAGCTGGGATATTATCTCCTCCACACACTCCCACCCCAAACCATCTTTATCTCCTTCTTCTTTAAAATGTGCTGCTTTCAGTTTCACAAAATAATAGCTGCAGTGTCCATTAATCTGCCTGAGAAGTGGTTTGAGTCTGACATTGAGTCTGACGTCATTCCTGAGCTAAAAATGAGGAAAAGCAAAGCTGTGGCCTTCCTGCCACAAGATCAAGAAAGGGAAGGCTCTGGAGGGTAGTTCTGGGAAGAAACAGACTCCATTCCAAAAGAAGAGTGTTCTAGCTGAGGGTACAAAGCAGACATCCTGGGGTCGGGGAACAACACATTTATTTTCCCCTTTTAAACTTCCCAGCTCCCCCAGTCTTTGCTTTCTTCTTAGTGGGTCCCTTGGGTTCTGGCTCCTTGCGCTTGGCGGAGGAGAGAGAGCCGGTCACCTTGAAGAAATCATCGAGACGGCCCTGGGTGCTGCCCTGGCGGCTCTTACTCAGCCGCTTGACCCCACTGCGAATTCGCTCCTCAGAAAACTGCTTTTCACCACACATGAATTTGACTAACTCTTCTTCATTTGGCTCGCTCCACTTCAGCTCCACAGACTCTGGGTCCAGCACCTCAGGCTCCAGGAAGAGCTGCTGCGCTTCTTTGTGGAGCCAGTTCTCTGGAATGGGGTACTTGTTGGGATCCAGCCGCCGCACGATCTCCTCGATGCTCTTATGCTTCTGGATGAGGTCCACAGCCCGCTTGGGCCCAATGCCCCGGATGCTCTCACAGTAGTCACTTCCCAGCAGGATGCACAGATCCACAAACTGCTCCTGGTTCAGACCCAGCTCCTGCAGGACTCGGCTCAGGTGGAACTCCTGGATGGGCAGCTTCTTGGCCTCACTGGCTGTCAGATGTCGCATTAGTACAGGGCTGCCAAAAGTGAGGCAGTCCATGTCCTCGGTGGCTGCAGCATAGACTTTGCCAGCCTTCACCAGGGCAGCGCAGCTGGCCTCTGCCTCACTGGGTGCATCAAGGTATGGGATGCCCATGAGACTCAGCAAATGTTTGCACTCATCATTGTGTTGCTTGGTAACCTTCACCAGCCGCTTTGTGAACTTTTCCACCTCCTCCTCTACCCCAGCCTCCTGAGCCTGCTGCAGCTGCTTCTCAGCCTCGGCGCGCCTCTCACTGCGTTTGGCCAGCTCACCTGACTTCAGCTGTGGTGGTTTGCCATCAAAGACATATACAGGCTTGATGCCATTCTCCATCATGCGGATGGTACGGTAGAACATGCCCATCAGGTGGCTGGTGGTCTCCCCCTCCTCATTCTGCAGCACATCCCCGCCCTGACGAACAGCAATCAGGAACTGGTAAATGCTCATAGAGGCATCAATGGCCACCTTGCGACCGAAGTAGCTCTTGATGTCATTCTCCCGGATGGCACTGGGAGCCACATCAGCAATCAGTTTGGCAAGGCCTTGAATTCCCATGGTAACACAGGAGCAATGGCTAAAACAAAGAAAGACAAATAAGAGGGGGATCTTGGAGGACAAACGGAACAAAGACTATACCTGGCAGCATTCACCAAATTCATGTTTAATCAAATTTAACATGAAATACAACAGGACTTCATTCAAGCCAGCAGAGCAGAAGATGCAAGGGCGAACAAGATGCATCATTCAAGACATCTACAGTGCACCCAATTAATAAGCAGGCCTCCTAAGCATCAGGGGCTGATCTGGGTGCTTCGGGAACTGAGACCATGGATGTTCTTGGATAACTTAAGGGCTCCAAATAACAACAGCACAATCTGTCATGCAAAGAATGACTTCAATTTTCATCAGCATCAAGGATCATAAAAGACAAGAGTGCTTGACTCAGCTTGAAGGACCCTGAGGATCATAATGGTAGAAGTGAGCCCTCAAGAGCAGGTAAATACCAGCTATGCAAATATGGCTATGTATGATTTATTATTTCCCTACAGATGTCTAACTGATCCAACAGCCCTGAAGGATACATTTCTGAATGAGGACCAAGTGGCCATCTCACATGCTGCTAACCCTCCCTTCAGCATCTCCCTCAGCACCTAAGAGTTTGTTTTTAGCAGGATGCTGGAGGAGTTTGAAGTCTTCCTCTTTGTACTTTCTTCCACCACTAAGTCTGAACCGTGAACCTTATGACTCCTCCAACAGGTCCTGAATTAAGAGCTGGCAAGCTGTAGTCACAGAGCCCAATACTACAATTCTGTAGTTCAAAACTTACATCAAATTGTTCCTACAGCAGTGTTTCCAAAACTATCCCCACAATTTTTCCCCTTCCAATTGAAATAGAATTTTCCTTCATCTAATATTTTTCTTTAAATGGACTTTAAATAAAAGAAAAGGGGGGCCAGTTATGAGTGATAACACATGCCTTTGGGGGGAGGGTGTTGTGTCAGGGTTTCTATATGTAGCCTCAGATGTCCTCAAATGAGCTCTGTAGACCAGGCTGGCCTTGAACTCAGAGATCTGCCTGCCTCTGTCTCCTAAGTGCTGGGATTAAAGATGTGTATCACTATGCCTGGCTTTTAAAGATTTTTCTTGTTTTAAGACACGGTTTCTCTGTGTAACAGCTCTCTGGCTGTTCTGAAATATGCTCTATAGACTAGATTGGCCTCAAACTCAGATACGACTGTCTATGCGTCCCGAGGCACTAGTAGCTTACACCTTTAATCCCAGCATTTGGAAGGCAGAGGATTTGAGTTCATGGCCTGCCTAGTCTATATAACAAGTTCCAGGCCAGCCAGGGTTACAGTAAGACCATGTCTCAAAAAACAAACAAAAACTTAAGTTGGGAAAGAGAATCCATCTTAAGCAAAAATATTTGCTATGTGTCGGGTGGTAGTGCACACCTTTAATCCCAGCACTTGGGAGGCAAAGGCAGGCGGATCTCTGTGAGTTCGAGGCCAGCCTGGTCTACAAAGTGAGAGCCAGGACAGCTGGGAATACAGCTATAGAGAAACCCTATCTTGGGGGGGAAAATCTGCATGTATCAGTAGTCATATTTTAATGCGTTAAATGTATAATAAAAGGATTTTCTAATAGGTAATTTACTAACACCATCATGCTTGCCCAACGATAGCGCTGCCATACACTAGGAAAATCCTATCAATTCTTCTAATTGTTTCCAATCTTACTTCATGGTGTCTTCCTGAAACCTAAGTGACACTTACACCCCCACTCCTGGGTGCAAACATCTCAGCCCGCATAGCACCTGTAGAGCATGGAAGCCTAATTGAAAGCCCTGCCTCTCTCTCTTGTTCAGCTGTGTCTTCCTCCTGCCAACCCTTTCTCACTTCTTCCTGGCTTGTATTATTGCGGTTCCCCTATGAATACAAGCAGCCAAAGTTCAGCCTTAGGGCTGAGAAATGTAGCTCACTGGTATAGCAGCTTTGTCTAGCAAGGATGAAAATCCAGACTGAATCCCCAGAAATCAAATAAAAAGCCCAGCTTTGGGTCGGGTAGTGGCGAAGTAGGCCTTTAATACCAGTACTTGGGAGTGAGGCTTATCTCTGTGAGTTCAAGGCCAGCCTGTTCTACAAAGCAAGTTCCAGGACAGGCTCCAAAGCTACACAAAGAAACCTGTCTCAAAAAAAACAAAACAAAACAAAGCCCAAAAAAGCCTCAGGCCACCAGCCGTGAAACCACTTGGTGTGTTGAGCTTGTGTAACAGTGGGAACTAGGGTCTGAAGAGATGGGTCAATGGTTAAGAGCACTGGCTGCTCTTCCAGAGGAACAGGGTTCAATTCCCAGCACCTACATGGCAGCTCACAACTGTCTATAACTCCACTTCCAGGGGATCTGACACCTTCACACCAATGCACATAAAATATATAAAAGAAAGTTAAAATTTAAAACAAAACAAAAACAATGGGGACCGACCTAGGAACTCACACATGCTAGTGCTAGCAAGGGCTCTACACTGAGCCACATCTTCAGCTCTGTGAAACACAAATCACTTATTCTGTGGTCTGAGCTGTAAAATAAGAATCATTTCTGCCTTGCAGAACCAGTCAACCAACACACCAGATGGAAGGCACACATCACCAGATGCTGTGCTCATGTTCCCCCATTCAATTCTCTGGTTCACGCCTCACTTACTGCTTTGCTAGAATGAGTACAAGTCAGTCCCCAATCGTGCCAGAGGGGAACCTGTTCTGTCCAGATAGCAAAGCCTTAAATGAAATGAATCTTTCAGACTTCCCTTATCCAGAAATGTCCTTAGGGCTTTCCCAACACCTCCCTCGGCCAGAAATAAAAGAAAGCAGCGTCTCAGGGGCTGGAAAGACGGCTCAATGGTTAACACTGACTGGCTGCTCTGCTAGAGACGGGTTCAATCCCCAGCATCCATGTGGCAGCTCATACCTGTCTGTAACCCCAGTTCCAGGGCTTCCGACGCCCTCATACATGCAGGCAAAACATCAATGAACATAAAATAACAAAAAAGAAACCAGCCTGTTCTACAAACAACAACAAAAAGCAGGGTTTCTTGATATCATTTCCTTAGAGGTACAAAACTTCCCCGGAGCTCCATACTTGTCACAAGGGCCCTCAGGGAAACGGGCTGTGGTCTCTCCGGTAAACTGAGGTTCTGCTTCGGAGTTCCCCTCCGAACTGCAAGCTAACAAACTCGTCGCCTCTCTCGAACCCATTTCTCCCCCCAAAACCTAGTAATACCCTGGTAGCCGTCTTCCTCTCGCAGTACCCCGCAGACGCAGGCAGGAAAGGGGACTACTGAACAAGTCGTTTCTAGTGTTTTTGGTACAGGGCCTTAGTCCTCATAGGGATAGGTTATCACTTTCTTCGTACCGCTGCAGAGAGAGAGGCTTGGAGCAGCGCGACTGATCCAAGGCCGGGGCCGCCTACTGCTGCACCCGCGGTCCTCGCCGCTCTCAGAGCCGCTTCCTCAAGGCCTCACCCTACCTTGACTGCACGAGGCCTCTGCAGCTAGCGGTGGTCCGGCGACCCCACCGTCCTCAGGACAGTCACGACCCCTTCTTCTGATGTTGAGGCGAAGTCGTTTCCAGCTTCGCCGCCTTCCAAAGCCCGCGCTCCCGTCACGTGACCCACCCGCCGCGAACAACCTTCTGGGAAATGTAGTACTGGCTCCGTCACTTCCGACAGCCGCTTTCATAGTGGGCCTTATTTCCGGGAAAAACGGATTAAAACAGAGACCCTGCACTACCCTCTCCCATAGTCCGACCGCAGGCCACTCGAACCAGGTCCTCATAGTCCCAGTTACCGCTACACCCGAAACCGCGGGACTACAAGTCTCACAATGCCACGCGCGAGGAACCACATCCTCTTCCTGTTGCTTAACGCGCTTGCTTCTGCCGACGTGTTCTTCCGGTGGTGGACCGGTGGTTTATCGTGTGCGGGGCAAAATGGTGAGATGGTGGGAGTTGCTGACAGGGCTGTGGGCCAGGATTCCTGGGTGCCCGGTCCACATCGCGTTCTTTCGCGGAGTCCTCAGCATTCCGTGATCCGAGGGTGGGTCGCTGCTGGAGCCGTGTTTGAGTTGGGGACGGGGACAGCAAGCCCCTTGCCATGGATTTCTCAGACTGAGGTTTCCATCATAATGGGCTTATGATATTGTTGATTATAAGACTGAGGGGCGTGGGGTGCACTTTGAATACCTTCGCCCTTTTATTCCTCTTTCCTCTGATCAGTTATCTCTATCTGAAAAGTTTCCCTTGCCGAACTCATCCCGCAAGGCCCTTGGATGTATTTCCTTACCTGGTGAAACACTTGAAACTCTCATAGGCACTTTGTCTTCTGGGAGCTCTCACTGTCTCTGTACACCTCCTGCCACGTTTCATGGACTTCTCTTTTATCTGCCACGCCTCCTAGTGACCACCATCTGACGTGCATTTAGTTCTGGGATAATGTCTATTCATCTTTGTATTCCTGTTGTCAAACACTGGGCCTGCAATTGGAGGCTCCATAAATGGCAGCAATTGTCTTTGACTTTTTTAGGGGGGGGCACGGGGGACATAATTGTTTACTGAATTGAATTCCTGTGTCTCTTAGAACAATGGATTCAGTTTACTTCTCTGGAGTTGTTATGTTCTGGACTTTAGAAGCATTGGCTGGCAAATGACAATGGAAGTTAACATTTGTACAGAACTTTACGTTTGTAGCCCTTTCCACAGGCATTATCTCATGAGCTTCTCTGCAGTCTTAGGAAGGAAACAAATACCTATTGAGCAGTTACTCAATGCGGGGCAGTAAACTAGATGTGTCAACATTTATCATAGGTCTTTCTCCAATTACGCATCAGACCTATGAAACAAATACTGTTATAACTACTTAACTCAAACCCCAGTGATTCAGTAAAGCCAGAATTATCACAGTTATCTTCTGCCAGGAGATCCCTGTGGTTCCCTCCTAATGTGGTGAAAAAAAGTGCTCCTGAATTAGAGCTTGAGATCTGTGTACTAGTCTAGGTTTTTACTTCCTGCACAGATTAGTGGTTTAGAGTCTGGACACAAGTCCAAAAGCAAAGGAAATTGTGGGCAAGCTTTTTCTTTTCTTTCTTTCTTTCTTTTTTTTTGTTTTCTTTTAAGTTTAATGTATTATGTATACAGTGTTCTGTCGTGTGTATGCCTGCATACCAGAAGAGGGTACCAGATCTCATTACAGGTGGTAGTAAGCAACCATGTGGTGGCTGGGAATTGAACTCAGGCCCTCTGAAAGAGCAGCCAGTGCTCTTAACCTCCGAGCCATCTCTCCAACCTAGCAAGCTTTTTCTCCAGACAGATCCATGATTGTCTTAGTGATCACTGGCTAGAAAGTCGTAAGAGCCATTTATCTCTATCCCTTTGTATGCCTGAGCCCCTAGCTCAGTTGCATTTCTTCTTCTTGTGGTTTTGTTTTTATATATATATATATAATTTTCTTACTTTCATTTTATGTGCATCAGCATTTTACCTGCATGTATGTCTGTGTGAGGATGTCAGCTCTTGGAGTTTTGGACAGTTGTGAGCTGTCATGTGGTTTCTGGGAATTGAACCATGATTCTCTGGAAGAGTAGCCAGTGCTCTCAACCACTGAGCCATCTCTCCAGCCCCTCCAGCTGCTCTTCTTATCTCGTCGAAGGGAAAGCTATAGCCTCCATGCTTTTTTGTTATTTTGTTTGTTTGTTTGTTTTCTCAGTGCTGGGGCTCATACCCAAGACTTGATACACGCTATGCAAATGCTCTACCACAAAGTTTGCCACGTCCCTACTTGTGATTGTAAGGCTGGAGAGATGGCTCAGTGGGTAAGAGGGTTTGGTATACAAGCCTAACAACCTGAGTGTGGATCCTAGAATCCACATTAGTTTTAAAGCCAGGTGTGGTAATTCCAGGACTCATACAGCAAGGTGGAAAATGGGAACAGGAGAACTGCTCAGAAGCCTGAGGGCCAGCTGACATGGAGTGCATGTTACAGTGACCCAGAAAATAGAAACAAGAGAGGCCTTGCCTCAAACACAGCAGAAGGTGACTCTGAGACAGTTGTCCTTTAACCTCCACAAATTTGAAAAGAAAGTGAGTAGGGAGGCTGACCTGCAGAATGGTTCAGCAGGTAAATACACCTGCTGTCAAGCCTGGTGACTTGAGGTCAGTCCCTGGGATCCACATGGTAGAAGGAGAAAACCAACTTTTGCACATTGTCCTCTGACCTCCCCATGCGCTCGATGATATCTGCACCACACACATGCAGAGTAGATAAATGTAATAAAAAAATTTAAAGTGCACATACATATATACATATATATGTGTACAGACACAAGCATACACACAAAATTATTGTAATTTCCATTTCCATAGTGAATCGCTTGAAGGAGTTCTGCATTTCCCAGGCTGAGGTGTGCCTCTAACAGTCTTCCACAGTGCATGGTTGCTCTAGGGTCTGCCCAGATTGAAACTAAGGTTGATCTCCTTTCTTCCCTAGGAGCTCGAGGCCATGAGTAGGTACACCAGCCCGGTCAACCCGGCTGTCTTCCCACACCTGACTGTGGTACTTCTGGCCATCGGCATGTTCTTCACCGCCTGGTTCTTCGTGTATCCTTTTACTGAGCAGCCAGGGAGCCAGAGTTAGTGGCCTAAGAACTGAGAGAGAAGCCACATTGGGTAACTGCACCCTGTTACATTTTCCTTTGACGTGGGGTTGGGACAAGGTGAGTATAGGAAAAGGCAAGAGCTGTTTGCTCTTGAGACTGAACTAAATTTCGAAAGGAGGTTTGTTGATATTTAGGGGGTTTTGTTTTGAGACAGGGTCTCACTGTGCAGACATGACTGACCTGAAACTCACAGAGGTTCACTGCCTCTGCCTCTGGAGAGTGCTGGGATTCTACCTCTCCACCCAGCAGAAAGGTCTTAAGCAGGCGTGTGCTCAAGTGTCAGAAAATGGCGTCAAGTATTAGCTGTACTGTGAGATGTGATTAGAGGTGATTGGCCTAACTACTGTGGGCTTCTTTCCCTCGTGGATGTTAGAGGTGTGGTATGGAGCATCAGGGCCTGTGTCATCTCTTTGTCCCCTCTGCCTGGCAGCACTTTACAAGCCAGACAAGCCTCCAGGAAGCCCTTAGCCTGTGTTCCCCGTGTTTAGTGATCCTAGACCGTGCCTGTGCTGTAGTCCATCTTTGCTTCTCCTTTTTGCTTTTTCCCTTTTTTTGGTTTTTCTTTGTTTGTTTGTTTTTCAAGATAGAGTTTCTTTGTGTAGCCCTGACTGTCCTGGAACTAGTTCTGTAGACAACTGGTCTCAAACTCAGAGGTATCTGTCTGCCTCTGCCTCCCAAGTGCTAAGATTAAAGGTGTGTGCCAGCTCTCTTGGCTTCTCCTTAACAGTCCTCCTAGTTATGAGGTCACCTCCACCAAGTACACACGTGACATTTACAAAGAGCTCCTCATCTCCTTGGTGGCGTCACTCTTCATGGGCTTTGGAGTTCTCTTCCTCCTGCTCTGGGTTGGCATCTATGTATGAGTCCCCAAGGGTAAGAGCTGTAACAAGATGGTCCATGCCTGAAGAAGCCTCCTACAGCCATATCAGTGGGTCCTCTCTTCCCTGATTCATGGAGACAGAAACACTGGGCTACATCACACTCTCCCCAGTCCTCACGGAGATTTGAGCCAAGTATGATCTGGTGTGCCAGTTCTGAGTTCTCCATATTACTCAAGGCCTCGCTCAAGTTTAGGGTACACTTGGTGGGCATGCGGGTGGGGGCCACCTATGTTTTTACATCTGTGTTCTTTCAAGTTATACGATGACTTAGAAAGGATCTGGGAAGAGCAGGTGACTGAAAGTCAGTTCTGATGACCCATCTTCAGTGGATTGTTCCTGGTGACCCTTGCATAGCCCTTGCTCAAGGAACACAGGGCTACAGGGAGGGAACGGAGGTCATTGGTCTCATTCTTAATTCTGCTTTCCTCTTCCAGGTACCCACCAGGCAGCTTCACCAAGTCCCTGCTTTTGTAAATTAATTTTTTTTACCATTGCTACAAGTGTCCCAACTGCTGTTTACAATAAAGGCAGATGTGTGACCGGCCTGCCTCTTGTCCATTCCATGGGGGGGAGGGGGCCGGCGTGGAGGGTACTGGAGTGTCCTTGACTGTTAAAGTCCCACCTTTTCCACTTTGCTGCCTTTCACCAGTACCTGTTGCTGAGGTTTGCGATGTCTTCATGGGGGCGAGGACTCCGTAGCAGTGTCATCTTGTTATTGCTTTGAGGCTTACCTGTAAGCAGGAAGGACCCAGACCTATTTCTGTGGATTTGGACAGACTTCTGCAGGGCCCAGCAGCAGTCACTTTTGCCCTGGGCCAGTCTTCTCTGAACTCAGCCCCCCTTTGGGCTGTGGTCGTGTAGGCTCAACCTGTTTTCTTCCCTTAGGTGGATTCTTTCTAGGTGGGAGGGGCAGGTTCATGAAGAAGGTTTGCTGGAGGTGTATGTGGCCAACCCAACCCTCACATCCAATAATGAGGGGCATAAAGATATGGTGTGACTTTCTGGCCCTCTGGTATGGGAACCAGGATATTCTACGCCCCTCAGAAACTGGATTCTAGCCAGCCTGGCCTCAGATGGCTCCCCTCCCACCAGAAGAATCTCAAGAAGACACCAGGAGGCAAGTTCAGATACAAAGCAGTATTTATACATTTATTTATATATGTATATTTATTTGAGAAGAAAAGGATAGTTTGGGGACAGGAAGCAAGTAGGCCCAGTGGCTTCCCTCTGCCTTCCTCAGAGTCAGAGTGAGTACATGATAAATAGGAGTCAGAGCTCAAGGAGAAGATGGGGAGTTAACGGAAGGGAGACGCTCTATGAACACACAGGCCACTAAGGGGTACATCATGGGCAGGAGTCTGTGCTGGGGGCCTATGTACAGCTAAAGCAAGGGAGAGATTAGCTATAGGGACACAGCAGAACGGAGAGGAAGGGAGGGCCTGCCAGGCTGTCAGCTTCCAATCTGGCCCTTTCACCTTCCCCTAAGCCGTTTTATACTTGGGGCTTAAGGCGACTTTGGTCCAAAGTTGACCCCCTCAAGCAGCTTGGAGCCCAAGTTTGGCCCCAGCTCACACTGAAGACCCCTCCCCAGGCATGCAAACAGGCAGCTGCCAGTGGGCCTAGGCTGCTGTGTCCAGATGGACTCCAGGGGGAGTGGAGGATCACTTTCCAGTTAAGGACTGAGGGGCCCTTGTGAGGGAGCTCCAGCACGCTACTAAAGCAGTGGGGCTGGGCAGTCTGAAGGCACTGCAGGAAGGACTGCCCTGTGGGAGCGCAGAACAGAGGTTTAAGGCATGGCCTGATGTGGGGAGCCATGATTCCTATGGCAGAATAAAGGAATGGAGCCAAGTTGGGTAGAAAGCTTGGGGGCAAGGTATCCCTGCTGTTTGCCTGTCCTGAGGATAAGTGCTTTGAGACCCATGGCAGGACTTCTCGGACTCCACTTCCCTATAGATAGGCTGCCCGTTTAGAGCTGAGAATGGGAGATTGGAAAAGGCAAGGTCTGGTGTCCAAAGGGTCAGGATAGCTCAAGGTATGAGCAGTTCCCTTTCCCACTGCTGAGCCCATGACAACTAAATGATTGCAGCGCTCCTTCCAGGAGCCTGCATGTGACCTCAGGATGCTGTAGGTGCTGCTCAGAAATGAGTAAAATCTCTTAGCCCAAACCCACCACTCCTCTCCTGGGAGTGGACGAGGCAGAGATGGGGCCCACCAAAGCATAGATCTATGCCTGGAGGGAGGAACTTTGATCTGGGAGGACCAGGGTCCTTCCAAGCTGAAGCCCACTCAGCTTTCCAGCTCCTTCCTACCATGCTGCCCTGGTTTAAGTGCATTTAGTAATTATATCATTAATAACGTTATCTGCATCCACCTTCCAGTGGAAACTGGCCTACTGCTTGCAGGGATTCCTGCTCCTCTGCTCAGAGAATGATCATGTCACCAACTCCATCATGAGCTTGGGAAGCTCCCAGGAACACAGATCTTGGGAGCTCAGAGGGCACCTTCCCTTCCAGGATACTCCAGGTTCAGGGGTCCAAGGCTTACCTGGTCTATTGGCCCCACTGGTCCAGGCCTTTGAGGGTGGCTCCATCAGACACCAGTAGACTTAAGGCACAAGGTAAGCTTCTCCAGCCATCCAGGGCTGGCCCCAACTGCCTCGGGAATTCTAAGGAGCTAAGCTCTCCCAGGGAGAACTCTCCTGAACCAACCACATTAAAGCTTAGAAATCCAGGTCTAGTGTAACAGTCAAGCCCCAGAAAAGTACTACCAAGCTGTCCCTCCTGGGAACAGCATAGTGAGAGTTCTGAACTCTCCATGAACTCATGGGGTCCAGCTAGGTGTTACAGGTCTGGGTCCAACACCCATGGGTCTTCTTTCCACCACAGCTCAGAAGGGAAGGCAAGAAGAGTTGGAGTGGACAAGTCGGGGCCATAGCTTCCCCTTGTCTACAGGGCCCCCGCACTGAGCCCTCCAGCAACCGTATCTAGACAGCCATGAATTGGTCCTGTGCTGCCAAGAGGAGGTGGCCAGAAGGAAGGCCCAGGATGCTGGTCACTCTAGCCCCCTCTATACTGTGTGAGGGTAACCAGCTTGCCCAGCAGCTCCAGTGTGAAGATTTCCAGTCTCCTCAGTCAAGGGGAGGCAGTAAAGAGCAGAGAGCTGGCCTGCAGCAGGCTCCAGTGTAACACATTTGCATCCAGTGTTGAGGGCCCGGGGACCCAATCCCAGCTGTGGCACTGCCCCAGGAGGCAGCTCAGTCACACCGGCGGTAGAAGTGGAAGTAATAGTCTGTGGCTGGCTGGGTGACGGCCTCTGAGCTGCAGTTGGCCTGACCCTATGTGGAAGGGAAGTAATGGGTGAGGTGGTTGCCCCAAGCCCTGCCATGCTTTGCAAAGCCCTTATTCTTCTCCCAAGCCCCATACGGCATAGACACACCCTCTGCCTCTGTGGGCAGGTGGGTCTGTGGCTCACCAGCAGTGCCACACGGAAGTGGTATGTGAATTCACGGAAGGACAGGATGGTTACTGGCCACCGATGAGAGGTGCCCTAGAGAGAGAAGGGAGAGAAAGGGCAGGGCAGCCTTGTCCTAACCAGCTTTCCTCCCACCATGGCCATCACAGCCCAGGGGGAGCCCATTTCTCTTAGAGAGCAGGGGCAGCCACCCTCCCAGCCTGCCTTCCCTAGCCCTGGCCTCCCTTTGTCTTGTAGCTCCTTGTGCGAGTCTCTCATTAACCCTGCCCACAACTGCAGCTCACAGACAGGAAACTGTCCCTTGCCTCCTTCAAGATGCACATATGGCAGAGCTGGGTTCAGCCCCAGGCTTTGTGATTATCTCACAGTATGGTACAGGGAGGGGGTGGGCAGCAGCCACGAACAGATTACCTGTCTTACCTGAGGCTTTGACTTGGCCTCTGTTGTGTGAGTTTAGGTCAGAGCCCCACTGCTAAAAGTGACTCACTGGCTGTCCCTCTACCCTTAAGTGTCCCTCTCTGTAAGGCCATGGATCTCCTCCCTTGGGATCCTCATCTACTTCCTCCTCAGCTCATGGTATTTAATGCATGTCTTCTCTCCCTCTCTGGAGAACGGGTTCATAGAAGCACAGGGGAGGAGATGAGAGGGGCCTTAACAAATACTTGTTGAATATACACAGTGAGCAAAACTCGCCATGAGCTGGGCTGCAGCAGAACCTCAAGGCAGCCTTCCACCTTGAGCCCAGAGCTCGTCTAACATCAGTCATTGCCCTGCCCTGAGTATGGGGCTATGGACTGCATACTTGCCTCCCCGGGAGTGGGGTGGGGAGCTCAGCTCTGCCTGCAGTGGGCACTATATGCTCATCCCAGATCAGTCCCTAAAAACACTCTCCTCCCCTGGCCACGGTCCTAGGAGATGGAGATGCCCAACAGAAACCAGAGAAATGAAGACTGACATGCATGCCCCTCCCGCAGGCACAGGATCCCAGCTGCAGTTGTTCCAGGAGACACACCTTTGCCCTCTGCTTCCCATCATTTGGTGATCACTATCCAGGGAAGAGGAAGGTCTGCGACCTGGTCAGCCCCCAGCTTCCCACCTTCCCCTACCTGGGTGTCCTGGTGGGGGTGGAGTCTCTGCAAAAAAAAACCCTCCTCACAGGGCTCCTCCTTTGATGTCAGACTGCACAATACCACGGACACAGGGACGGAGGAACTAGGGAATAAGTGGGTTAATGGAATGGGGTTCCCATCTGAGTAGCCCAGTCCCACCCAAGACAAGCCGTATCTTCACAGAGCCTGAGAACCTCACACAGAATAGTCCACAGCTTGGGACGGAGGAAACTCCTCCCACCATCCCATGTAGTCCCAGAGAGGCAGGGTCTTATAGCCACTTAACCCCAGCAGCAGCATCCCTCTGCAGCCCTTCCCCAAGCAGCCCGGCACACACACACCCGCCCCCGCCGTGAGAAATGTAGTGAACACTCAGCTTTGACTTTTCTGAGGCTCTAGAGGTTCCCTCCCTCCCCAACACCAGCACTCACTTCATCTGTAGGGTCAGGCTGAGGTGCAGTGGGGTGCTGCTGCTGACAGGGATATGGTAGGTGAAGTTTCCATGCCTAAAGGGACAAAGATGGTACCTCAGCAAGGCCACTTTGCCAGTCTCCCTCTCCTTCTGTACTGAAGCCCTCAAAACCTAGAAAGGGGCTGCCTGAACTTGTGGGAAAAGTTCCTCCCTGAAGGGCCAAGATCTGAGCATCCAAACTGATTGGACTCATGGCACCCGAGGGGCCCCCTTTGGGGTGACAGGAGGGAGCCCAGTCTACCTGCAGGCATCCTCTGGCACACAGTACTGGGAAGTGATAGGCATGGAATTCTCCAGCAGCTGGATGGAGGTCAGGGATGGCACTGGGTCTGTAAGAAGAGAGACCTTTGGGCCACGGTGAGGAGGGGGCGAGGGAGAATGCAAATAGCAGTACACTGGGACTTTCACTCACACCTCAGTGTGAGCTGGAATTCTTTCCAGACCCTTACAACAGGCTCATACCACACCTGTTTCCCAGCTGCCCTAGAACTAGCTAGTTCCCATGAGCCCGAGGCTTGCCTCCTTCACAGAACTAAAATACCCAGAAGTAGGTAGCGGTCTTTCTCCCGGACCAGCCATGTACAGGAACCCATTCTCAGGCCTCTGCTCCATACTCTTCCCAGCCCTGGGCTCAGCGGTTGTCACCCTGGCAGTCAGAAATCAGCCATGGTAGGGCAGAAGCGTAGTCCACACAACAGGGGGCTGGCTAGCATGTGGCCCTCATTGAGCAAACCCATTAACGTGCAGTGGGGAGCTGAGGCTGTGTGTTCATTTGACTATCTCAGGTTTGCTTTTGCCTTGTCCTTTACCCCAGACATGGGAAGCTATGGTCACTGGCCTCTGAACATTTGCTTGACCTGGTACATTTTCAGCTCTTTAAGGTATAAACCCAAGGTCTCCAGCAGCACCCACAATACCATGATATCACCTGATACAGACAAAATGGCTTTCCTTTTAGGCAAACCCCAGATGTCTTTCAAAGATGGCTCACTGTCACCTCCTCTAGGGAATCCGCCTCCTTGGTCATCCTAGACTAAGTTCCCTCCCTACTCCTAGGGACCCATCACTCTTAGGTATATTCACCTCTGTACACTCATGTGTGTCTCGAGCACCCACAAAGCTGAGGTAAGCTTCCCACCCTTGGGGTTGCCTCACCACTTTGAACATCTGTCTCTGCACAGACCACAGTGTCTAGGTTTCTGTTTGCTAAGCCACAAAGTCCAAGTGAAGAAGCCCATCTCAGTGTAGAGACACTGGTTAAGGCTAGCGGGAGCCCAGAGAACACATACACGTCAGCCTGAAAGAACACTTGGGTGCAAAAAGGAGTTCTATCTTGGTTAAAATCAAAGATTTGAGGTTGAGGTCCTAGTACCTCACCCACTTCGCCCTGGCATAGAGACAAAGTAAACATAATCTGGAATCTGGCAGTGGAGACAGATTTTAGCTGGACTACTGATGGGCAATATATGTCCCTTCGCCTAAGTCTCCAGTTCCTCCTCTGAACCATGGCAACAGTGCCTTCCTCCTTTTGTCTGAGACAAGATCTCTCATTAGCTGGAACTTCATCAAATAGGCTAGGCTAGCTGTCCAGTGAGGTCCAGGGAGCTGCCTGTCTCTGCCTTCATCTTGCTATCACTGGGATTACAGGTACGTACCATCACACCTGTACACTCTAGGGATCAAACTCTGGTCTTTATGCTGTCAAAGCAAGGGCTTTGCCTACTGAGTTATCTCCCCATCCAAGTTGTGAAGATTAAATGACATGACCTACATGAGGCTTCTGGCCCCATCACTAATGTCTGCTGACTGACAGTTCTGTGCCCAGGCAGCCTTGTGGCTGGACCGGCTATGAAGTGTTGAAGGCAGCAAGTACCTAGCTGGTCCTGGGTCTGAGCGAGTTGGGCAGGGCTTGGGCTGGGTTGAGGGGCCCCTCTGCGGGTGCGACTGTGGAGACCGAGGCTGGGACTGTTCTTGGTCTTGCTCTGCCCCCCAGGAAAGGGGACCACAGGACTGGCTAGAGGTTCCAGGCTCTTGGGGTGCTTGGAATAGCTGATGCCATTAGCTGAAATGCCCCAGGATTTGGCTCTGATGTTGGTGGCTGGCAGCAGGGCCATCTGGCTGGGGCCTATAGACAGAAGGATAAGCTGAGAAAAGGGGAACCAGCTACCTCCTGTCCTGAGCTTCTGTGAACCCTCTTGTGTTTTCTGGTTCCCATGGGGGTGACCCCCCCAACCTTCAATCCAGGAATCCCTCCCACCTTCCCTCTGGGGCTTTTCTCTGGATGCAAATAATACCAAATAGCCCTGCCAACCCTGGTTGTGCCCCAAAAACATCCATACCTGAGTGATTGGGCCTGGGGCTGGGCCTGGGGCTTGTAGCAGGGGTAGCAGTGGAGTCAACACTAGGATCTGTGACAGGACTGGAGGTGGGAGTGGAGCAGCAGACAATGGGGCAGGGCTGGCTGGAGCACAGATCCAAGGCACGGAGAGCTGGACCTGAGGCTGAACTGGTAACTGAGGAAACCAGAAGCTCTATGAGCTGGAGGAGGACACTGGAGCCCCCCCCAGCCACCTGCCCCACCCCATCCCCCAGACACACACCCAGCAGCAAAGAGGGCTGTGTGCCCGTCATTCCAGTGGTCAGAGAGGACTGTCGGAGCTGTGTGGTCCCAAGGCTCTGGCTGGACCTGCTAAGGAAGAGTGGGTTGAGCTCAGAGGCACTGGGAGAGCCTTGAAGTGGGGTTGAGGGGCTGGGAGTCCCAGAGAAGCAGGGATGGGCCGGAGGTGGTGGAGAGGGAATATATGAAGCAGAAGCAGGAAGAAGGGTAGCAGGAGCCAGAGGAGGGAGGGGTGCTTAGTCAGACACATACCATGGGCACATGGCCTCACTCCCCCCAAGATGCTGGGGCCGGAGCAGGGCCAGGAGACAGGAAGTGGACACGGCAAGAGAGCTAAGAAACAACAGAGACCAGGAGGGAGATGGACATGGGAGGAGAGAGAAAAGACACAGTCAGAGGTAGCCCCAGGAGCTGGGGCATGACAGTCACAGACAGAGCCCAAGGTCCTGCTCTGGCCTTCCCTCCCAGCACTCCCTCTTCCTACAAGTGTCTTCCAGGTGGCCTTCATGAAGGAATACTGACTAGGCCAGAGGGGGCTGTAGAAAGCACCCACTATACAGGAGACCTTCCCTCCCACCCCAACAGGCTCTGGCAGGCCATAAGCCTAAGGCTGAACTCCATTAGAGGGAGAGGCCTCTGACCCAGGCCACTCTCCATTAGCAGAAGCCCAGTCCCTAGGGACATACCCATCAGTGTCCACCAGGTCCTCTTCGGAGCGCAGGCTCAGCACATACAATGTGGACATAGACACCACGCTGGGAGCCACAGAAAAGGGTCACTGTCTGAACGCAAGCCACCACCCAACACTGTATCTCTATGGCACACTGTGCTCTTCCCAGGTGATGTCTGCAAACAGGCCTTCCTAGACCCTGGAGGAGGAGACAGGCTAGGCAGCCCACCTTCCCTGACCTCAGTTGCTTTACTCCCAGACCATGGTCCTCCTCAACTCCAGGGCCTGGACCCAGGCACATCTGACCCACTAGGTAGGTAGCTCTACTCTCTAAGCCAGCCTCCCCAGTCCCTAAGGGACAAGTCACCTGAAGGCCATGACCACCACCAGAGCAATGATAGTTCCCTGCAGGAAGCGCTGGCTGATGCAGGCCTGGTCTGGGACCACTGGTGTTGACTGGGGACCAAGAGGAAAGAACACAGCAGAAGATGGTGGACTTAGGAACTTACTTCCTTGCCCAGTCTTCCCAACCCCATTCTTCATGGCTAGAGGGAGAGGAAGCAGAAAAGGGCTGGAAGGGCTACAAGGTCAAGAGCAGAGAGGGGAGGGGTTAGAACTGGAGTCGATGAGGCTGGAGTGGTGTAAGCTGGAAAGGAGAAGCCATGGAGATGAGAAAGTCGTGGTCCTTTGAGCCTCCCAACCCTGCACAGCCTCACCTTACTGGCCACCTTAGGGGGCCTCTTCTTGTGGGGGACACTGCCTGCCCGGCTAAACTGGCTCCCTGCATGGCTGCAGTAAGAGGACAATGGTCATGATGTTTTCCAGAAAGAGGTCTCTCCCGCCTGCCCCAGCCCACCCAGTACCCCCACCTGAAAGCGCCAGAGCTGCCGGTTGACTTGAGGCTGTCAAGGCGCCGCAGTTTGGCCAGCTTGTGGCTCCAGCGCTCCAGCTCATCAATGCGAGTCTCCAGGTTGTCTGTCAGTTTGCATAACTCCTTCACAGCCCCCACATTCTCCATGAAGATTCGCTCCTACCCAGGGGCAACAACAGCATTGAGGGCACCATCGGCCCAAGAAGTCCCCAAGCTGCGGGCTGGATGGGGGCAGGAACAGAATCCCCACTCTCCACAGCACACTGAGGCCCTAGAAATATCCCTGCCTGGAGGAGGCCTCTGCTCCATCCAAGCCCAGTTCACGCAGCATGTCCGCTGCCCCTGTCTAGGCTAGGCTAAACAAACCTGCCTCTCTCAAATCAGAACTCCAACCCTTGGACCTACTCCCTCAGGTAGGTAAAATGTGTCATGTGTCTTTCTCTAAGAACATGTACACAAGGTTCATGTCACTAAGTGAAAATGTTACCTTCATAATAAACCACACCTCTGAGCCTTGAGGCAGGAGGTGACACATTGTATTACCCTCTCTTAATTGGTGGGGGGGGTGAAACCTCAGTGGGATTCATCTTGCCCTGTGTCAGACAGCCTCCAGTGGTTAACTTGCCCCTCCATCTTGAACACTGGCCCCTTCCTGTGTGGTGGGGAGGGACTCTGGAGGTACTAGGAGGAAAGCTCTTCCTTCCCCCCCTCTGCCAGTCAGTGCCCACTACTGGCCAGCCCCTCTGTCCCAGCGCTCCCTCCGGTCCCCATAACTGACCTTGTTCACCACCAGGAAGTTCTCTATGGTTTTCCCATTGGCAAAGACTACGTCTCCTGTGTCCTTCACAGCCTCAGGCAAGATCTCCTTCACTTCCTGTGCGATGACACCTGGGGACAAGCCAAGGGTGTGTGGCTGGGGGTCCCGCCCGTAGCTGCTCATAGCTTTCTGGAGAAGTATCTGAGATTGAGTTTCGAGGAGCCCTGGAACAGGGGCTCCGCCAGTCAACTGTTTACAGCCTAGAAATTCCCAGGCTCAAGATGTGGGATTTGTGGATTAGGTAGGATCCTAGTGGCATTTTAGGGGAAGGAGGCGGGGTTCTCAGAGGATGCAAAATCTCTGAATGCTGTGTGACAAAGATTTCAGGCCAGGTGGTGACTCCTAGGATGATGAGACCAAGGGCAGGGATCCAAAGCCCTGGGAGGCATGACATTCCAGTAGCAGAGGGGTCGAGATTTCAGAGTGCGGAACACCAAAGGTCAATGCAGGGGTTCCTGGGAACAGGTTCCGAGAGACAGGACAGACTGACCAGAGCTTAGGGACACAGGTACGTCTCTACCTGTCTCTGGTGCAGTGGCCTCGATGCCCGCACTGGCAGCGAACTCGGGCTTGTATCTGTAGTGCACTAGCCTCATGCGAGAGATCCTCTTCAGCTGCTCAGTGGTGTCCACCTGCCAGGGGATAGGGCCGACACTGAACCCTCCTCCCCTCCTGCTGCCATCCAGAGCAGGCCTCAGGTCAGCCTCCCCACCCCTACCCTGTCATCCTGGTCCTCCCCACTGGTCCTACTCATCACCCACAAGTACCGCCCCTCACCTATGAACTTGTCCCTACCTCCTGCACATGCTCCTTGGCCCGCAAGTCTGAAGGGTGCATAAGAGATCCCATGACCTTGACATTGCCATGCACAACCAGTGCCTCATCGGGCCGGTCTGTGTTGATGCCGACACGGCCATGGTGGAAGACTGTGTCTGGCAGCTGTGCCCGTTGCCACAGAACGTCACTGTCACTCTCAAACTGGCCTGGATTAGAGGCCTATGGCAAGATGGGTCTGGATTAGTCTTGGAGTTAGGGGAACTTCAGGGCCCTGAGAAAAGGGGAAACCCCAGGAACACCCTTCCCAGTCAAGTCTCCTTGCCCCCACCCATGTCCAATCAACTACCCAGTTCATTGTGACAACATTAAGTCACTTGTGGGACCCAAGAGACTACTAGGTGTGATCCACCTTCACGCTTTACAGTGAAGAAGGCCCTGAGACCTAGATAGGGCAACAAAGCCCAAGATCACACAGTCAGTGCCCAACAAGAGCTGCACATCAACCCAACTCCATCCCATAGTAGTTTCCTGATGCTTTTTTTTCCAACTCGGTGGAGGTCTTGCCCCTGGGGGAGATGACTCTTACCCGCACAATGATGCGCTCTGAGATCTGGGCTGCCAGTGTGTAGTTCTGGTTCTGGGCATGTGCCTGGAGGGCCACCACCAGCATGAAATACCTGGGATACACCGGGGACTCAGTAACACTCAGCAGTGCCCCTAACCATCCTCCCTGGGCCAGATGCCTGGATACATAGCCCCACTCTATCATCCCCTCACTCCCACCCCGGGAGGTAGTGGTATCACAGTATCCCACAGTGGAGAAACATGAGCCTCCACTAGGGGGCAAAATTTCTCTCTGGGCACCACTAGGAGCCCCAGAACTGTTTCTGAACTCAAAAGCCAGTCTTCTGAGCCAGAGTCCTAAATCTGCCAAATATTTTGAACCTCAAGTTCCTCCTCTGGGAAACAGGCCATTGTGGACCTGCGCCTGGCATGCTCCATGGAGGCTCCTTTTTGACCCTGCTCCTCGGAAGGGAGGGGCTCCGGTGGCCAGGTTGGCTTGCTCACCTCTGGTCAGGGTTGGGCTTGCCCTTCTTTCTCATGTTGTTGGCAGTGGTCTCACTGAAATGGAGCCGCCCCACGGTCACCTTTGTGACCTGCTCAGGGGGAAGATTGACCCTGCAGAGGATGGGCAGAGAGCTCAGGGAACAGAAAAAGAGGCTGGGAGGAGCCGTGCTGCAGTGCAGCCGCACAACCATAGGCAAATGACACTGGGCGCTGGCCTGCCTCTCTAGCCAGTTCTAAGATGGGCCCTTCCAGGCTCCACCTCCAAAGGGCTGGATACTCACGTGACAGGATTGAAGGGCCTCTTGCTTCTGTCTGACTGAGACTGCTCAATGTTGATAGACTGGTTCAGGGCCTCCAGCTGGAGAGCAATGGGACCAGGGCACCTCAGGACAAGGTTCGCCACCTGGTCTTTTCCTCCTTCATCCCCTCACTCTGGTCTGCGGCAGAATCCTGCCTTCACCTCACTTTCTCATAAACTCGGGGGCCTCCACATCCACACACCACACTCCCAAGCCATTTCAATGACGCACATAGCTTTCACGTCAGCTCAAAGTTCATTACTTCCCCTATTTCTGGATGGTGATGTATGGTCACCTCCATGATGGCAACACATCACCGTGTGCCATCTGACTCCCGAACGTCTCCATGCATGCCCACGTGTTTTTCAGTTAGCCTTATGACCCATACCTGCACACTCTTCTCCCCTGCAGCCAGCCCCCCCCCCCCAACACAGCACACCCCAGCCACTCTCACATACCCACAGCCTCTCATCTCTTCAGAAACAGTGGCTGAGCCATGCCAACCAGCCAGGCCCACCTTGTGACAGAATCAGACACACCTTGTCCTGTCCCCAGGGAGCTCATGGCTCCAATGGCTATGCTATGGAATCCCTCAGTCACAAAGGGCCTCGGGGCAGGTTTCCCTGAGGGGCATCAGAATGGAATCTGCCAAGAGCAATAGGATAGAGAGCTGGGGTGGGATTCTAGGAGGGCAAATGTGGGACATAGCACACACAGGGGTGGGTTTCTAAGGCCGTGTGGGCACAGCTTAGAAGACAGTGGAGTCTTGGGAAGGAAGGGGTGTACGGCAATCACATGACACATGACAGAGTAGACGCTGATTAGGTATTCAGATATGGGATGGGGGTGACTCGGGTCAAGAGGGAGGCAAAGGGGAGGAGGCGAGGGCTACTCCAGAAGTGTATGACAAGCTGAGGATAAGAGGGTCCCTAAGATATATAGCTTGAGTAGCCAGGATCCTGAGGTGGAGCACGGGACAGGGACAAGTGATGTTTGGTTTGGTTCCGAGAGCTGAGGCATCAGTGAGAGGGCCAGAAGATGGATCTTGGCTCAGAGATAAAGACTTGGGTGTGGAGTGGGGAAGGAAGCAAGGCATAAGGGAGATGGTGAAGTCCGTGCCACCCCACATCTAGGTGGCTAGCACTAGAAGAGGTAGCGGGGTTGGGCATCCGTGGAATACAGCCGTGGGAAGTTTCCTCATCACTTGCATCTTGGAGCTTCCTTGCCCTCCTGTTCTCCCTTCCTAGGCGAACCCCAAACCTGCCTTCACTCCATGCAGCTTCAGATAGAAGCAGTCCAGCGGCTTGAGGCCTTCCGGCGTCTTAACATACTTGGGCTCGCCCAGCATGCCGATGTACACAGTCACCTGGAAGTGGTTCTTCTTCTGGCACACAAAGGCATCATCACCCACCGAAAAGTTAAAGCCCTTGTCAGCGTCCACACGATAGGTGAGCATAGGCCTGGAGGTGAGAAGGGGGAAGGGAGGGAGACTTATCAGCTAAATATGTAGTAATGCTTCCTCCTACAGGCCCATATTCCAATGCCATTACCTAGTCTATATCCTCCAAGATCCTTCAAACCACCAAGGGCTCAGTCCCACTCTAGCCTGGAGACTAAGCCCCCAAGAGAAGCCGCACAGGTTTTTGTGTTACATGCCTGGGGCCACCCACTGTCCCATGCTGGGATGAAGGAAGCAAGCCAAGGCCCACCGGAAGTGAGGGGACTCTAGAGAAAGGCCTTGGCCACCCTTCGGCACACTTAACCATTTCCCACACGTTGCCTCAAGCCCCTGGGATGAGAGGGGCTGCATCTGCAGAGTCTCACTGTGCCTGACAGCTGGTTGCCATGGAAACGGTGGAACCAGGAGCCAGCTCTGCCTTGGGCCCACCCCTGCCCCACCCTGGCCCACCCCCTTGCTCAAGGCCCCCAGTGCCCTCATTCTGACTCCCACAACTGCCCCAGAAAGAGGGAGTACTTATGGTTCCTGAACTCCCCCTCAGAAACAACTGAAGCTTGCCATCTGTCGCTGAGACAGTGTCTGGAGTCTTTAGGGCACCTCCAGGGGCAGTAAAGAGAGCGCTTGTTGACTTGACTCGCCCTTCCCGGAGTTACCACGCATTAGAGGTACCCTGCTGGACACCTACAGGAAGCTGGACAAGGAGAATGCCTCCCCACTTAAGAGCAAGTTCCAAGGGAAGACCTGGTCTCATCTTTTCTTCCCTTACAGGGCCCACCCATCTGTCTGGCCTAAGTGAATACCTTAGAAAGTACCTGGGCCACACTGGGGACCTCTGTAGCTATCTCTCTGGCCTTGGGGCCTAGATGTGGAGATAGCAAAGTGCCCAAGGGGTATGGAGGTGTGAACAGAGAGGTTTCTCTCCAGGCCAGACCAGATTCCATGAATGCCACCTAGCTCACTTCAGCAACCATCACAACTGGGCATCCCACCCTACCCAGCCCTGGGAGGTACTGGACAGAAACTGCCCAGCTCAGGGCACCCACTCCAGGAAGCCTGTCTCAGCCACTGTTCTGACGCGAGTGCCCCAGTCACCTAGCTCCTGTTTGGCTAAGTCCGAAGTACACTGAGGGGCGTCACCCTCTGACGCACTGACATACCCATTGGCCTTTTAGGGGAGGAAGGAGGGTGGTCCCCACTGGGCTGTTGGCCTGGGGCCTGGTAAGCTAGATCCACCTGGCGTTGAGGAAGGAACAGGACCGCCCTGGGCAGCCGCACCGCCAACCCCCCTTACCCTTCCTCCCTCCACAGGGAGGGGGCTGCGTAAGCTTCAAACTACCTTCCTGGAATGTAGGAAGAGAACCTAGAGGAGGAGCCAGAAGACATGTGCCCGCCCACTTCCTGACTTGGCTCCCAAGGCCCCTCCCTGGTAGATACCACTACTTTGGGAGAGACCTGGGCTGATCAGAGGCCCAGGAGTCTGAGTCCTGGGTCTAATTCTTCCCTGAGCTTGTTGGCTCTTCTGTCACATGTGATTCTTTTATACCCAGAGCACTCCCAGGTCCTGACTTAGGACCTCAATGGGGTCCTAAACTGTCCCAAGACAAGGTGGCACAGGTCACTCACAGCTCCTTATAGTTGGCGTCATACAGGGTCGCCCACTTGTTCTGCTGATGCGGCTGCCACTTGATGGATTGGTAGTTGGGGTCCAGGTAGGAGCCACTGAGGCTATCACTGTCCTGTAGGAGGCCTGAAGGGAGGGATACCAGGTTAGACCTAAGCCCAGGGCTCCCACTCCCCAACATCAATGGCCTGCCTGTCAGTCACCTACCTGGGGAGGGTGCACCTGGTGGGTGCCAAGGTGGAGTCTGGACTCGGGCAATGCTGAGGGGCAAGGAGCTGGTGCCAGGTGAGAGGGGGCCCTGGGGAGGCCATGGAGGGGATGGAGCTCTGGCGGGGTGTGGGGGCAGGGCTGTCACAGTCCCAGGTTCCTGCTTGATCATTCCATTCAGCATCTGGCCATTGAGGGTGTTGGGGGGTGATTCAGAATGCTTCCTCTTCTTGGAAGGGTGTGGAGGGAGCCTGGGGAGCAGAGGTGAGTGGCATGGGGGCTGGCTCTCTCTCCCTGAGCCTTTTCCTGTGCAGTGCCCACCCCTCTGCTCCAGGCACCATTTCAGCAGGCAATACCCAGCCAGGAAGACACTTCCTACAGGAAACCCTCAGGTGCCTTCCCAGTACTCGCCTGTCACTCAGTGTTCCCATTCTCTGCCTTTGCTACAGTCTTACCCCTCCCCCTATGCAATCCAGGAGGGCAGGGGTCTGAGCCTCCACAGCACATCTGCACCACACAGAGCATCCTACACACATGGCCACTCTCAGAAACCTAAGGATTTCAGTAAGTGGACAGAAAAGCACTGGGGTCTGGATTAAGAATTCAGTTTCAGTTTCAAGTCTTGGCTCTGCCTTTTCTAGTCCATGACCTCGGGGAAACTACGTTTTCTTAGAGCCTCAGTTTACCCATCTGTGAATGGTGTAGCTGTCACCAATCAGCTATGGCTGTAGGCCCTCCAAGCATCGGTCCTGTAGGGCGTCTATGTTTCCCCAGGGCCACCCTGTCTCGCCTACTCTTGATGCCCTGACTCCCACCCCACCTTCCTGCCATGGACGTCTACCCAAGCCTTACTCAGCTCCGTGCTGCTGCAGCAGCTGGTGTAGCACCTGAGTCTGCTGGGGGTGGTGGAGTTCGGGGGGCACCAGACCCGGCCCCATGGCAGCATAGGGGGGTACAGGGGGCTCAGCCTTCATGTAGAGGTCCCGCTGAATGACAGGGTAGTGAGGTGGGGGTGGTGGGGGTGGGGGTGGGCCTGGCAAGTGGGCTGGAGGTGGGGGCGGGTGCTCCAGTCGGGAAGGAACTCCCACGTGGCACAGAGTCTCCGGGGTTATGGTGCGCAGAAGATGGGGGTCTGGGGAAGAGATGGAGGGGCAGGAGTCAGAAACCCACCTCACCATTCTCCCTAGGCACGGTCTCTTGCTTCCGTGCCCTCCTGAGCCATGCCAGAGTCTGGGTGGGGAGACTGGAAAGCCAGCTACAAGAGCTTGAGCAGGGAAGTCAGACTATGCAAGGGTGGCCCCCCATCCTAACCATCTCTCTCCCCTAGGCTGTCCAGGCCAAGCCCCTCAGGAGTTCCCCAGGCTCTAACTTCTTTGAAGCCTGAAGAAAGAGTCTCCTGGTGACCCCAGCCCAGTCCCCCACTCAGTCTCCTCCCTCCACCAGCCCCACTCCCAGTTCCAGGGGCCAGTCCCCCAGCCTGAGGGGGCTGCAGCTCCCTTTGTTCCTCAGGAAGCATTCCAGGGATGTTTTGGTAGGATAAACAGAACTCTTGACCCCTCTTCAGTCTGCCCATGATCATTCAACTCTTGGCCACATGGGGGCCACTGTGCCCCTCAGCACCCTGGAAAGGTGGGCCCAGCAGCAGCCTTCCTCAGCAGTCCACTTACCGCCAAAGGGCGCGTCCATGATGGCGCAGGGGGCCAGACGGTGGCATCGCCAGCAGGGACACTTGCTCTGAGGCAGGACCAGGCTTCCCACCCTCCCATGGGGGAACAATAGCCAGCGCCGAGGAGTATTTGACCAGCGATAATCTGACCCGTTGGGCAGCCGCTGGCCCCCTCCCTCCCTCCTCCCTCTCTCCCTGATAAGGCTGCACCAACCATTTGCCCAAACCCAGAGGGGGAGGTTGGCACTGCCCACTGGACTCACCATTCACCTGCTGAGGGGAGTAGGCCTCAGAGCCTGAGTCTGGGGGCGAGTCTGGCAGAGTGCTGCAGGGGGGCCGGAGGAGGGAGATTGTTGGGCCAGCAGCTGAACCCCCAAACCCAACCCTCAAGCCAGGCAGCTCCTCTGTGGGCAGGGTTGCAAAGGCCCCCTCCCCATCTTCTCCAGAGACTGAGGCCATTGAGATCTCCTCACAGATGCCTCAGGGTATCTCTGTCTATCCTAGAGCCCTGGAAGGATCCAGGGCTATATTGCAGGTGAAGGACCTCTGTATTCTGCCCTGGATCTCCAGACCTAATAATGGTTATTTGTGGGTCAGTGGCCAGGTCTCTGATGGTGGCACAGGGATTGAAGGACCCTCGCTCCTCAGAGTGAGGGGCCAGGTCTCTGCTTCCCTTAGGTACTCACTGAAGCCTCCAGCTTCCTGGAAATCCTAGGACCTGGGGGCTGGATCTGAGTGGTTCAGTGGGTTACCCAGGAGTTGCCTTGCCAGAGGCAGGTGTGAACTGGGGTGTGAACTGGGCAGGGAGCCAGCTTTTCTGGGCCTAGGCTTTTTTCCCCCCCGCAAGTTTTATTTTATCAGTGGTTCAGGCAAAAGAACAAACTCAAGCCCAGAGGTCAACATGTCCTGTACAAAGCATGTCTCGCCCAGAGAGAGAGACTGCGGCTGCCCAGGGATCTGACATTTTTTTAGTCAACTCTCATTCCCACATCTGGACAGACTCCCCTCCACCATGCCCAGGGACCACCAGAAAGGCTTCAGAGTCTTTGTGAACACATTCCTGCTCTGGCTGTAGAGTTTTACCACATCCCTGGACAAGCCATGCCCACTTCTTCCCCAGCCCCCAGCTTGTGGAGGCCTCATTACATCTCTGAAATCAGCTCAAGAATAAAGATCCTGAATCTGATGCAGACATGTACCCCAAGTTACTGAAGAGGTTCAAGATGGAGGATCACAAAGTCAAGACCTGCCAGGGCTACAGAATGAGTTTAAGGCCAACTTGGACAACTTAGTGAGACCCTGTCTCAAAAAGTGAAAAAAAAAAAAAAAAAGGAATCCAGGATGTAGCTCACTGGTTGAGCACTTGCCTAGCATGCTTCAAGAGCTCCTGAGTTCAAAACCAAGAACCTCAAATAAAAAATGTGAACCCCAAAACAAGATTTCCTATGGGAAACATGGAAAAGCAGACAGGGCAGGGCCCCACACCCCTCACTATGGCCTCAGTCTCTGTGCTGATCCAGCTCTGTCCCCACTCCAGGTCCATCAGACACCTGCCCCTCCCTGTCCCTCCTGACAGTGATCTTCCCCCTGTCCCCCCTGTACCTCCTAACAGTGATCTTGCATTCTTTTTTGTTTTATTTTGTTTTGTTTTTTTGAGACAGGGTTTCTCCGTAGCTTTGGAGCCTGTCCTGGAACTAGGTCTTGTAGACCAGGCTGGCCTCGAACTCACAGAGATCTGCCTGCCTCTGCCTCCCAAGTGCTGGAATTAAAGGTGTGCGCCACCACCGCCCCGCCTGACCTGCATTCTTTTGCAGTCTCACTTGTTATTTCCTCTTTCGTGGTGTATTATTTTATTTTTATAGTGCTGGAGAGGGAAGCCAGGGTCTTGCACACACTGGAAAGTGGCCCAGCACTGAGCAGCACCCTCAGTACCTTGCTCATCCCCCATTACAGGGCATGTGTCTGTCTTGTTTAGTGCTTAGAACAAAGCCTACACCAAGATGCCCACGTGACTCTGAAGAAACTCTTCAGGGGCCACCTACAGCTGGTTCAGGGGAAGGCCAAGAAGCTCACTTGTGCCTGCTAAAGCTTAGCTCTTTCCCCTCCACCCCCAGGCAGCTTAGGCTTAGAGACACCCTCGAGCAACCAAGGTTTGTCCCTGGCACTGTGTGCCTGGTCACCACTACAGTCACCCTAAGCCAGGTCCTCAGGAGTCCCTGTTGACAATGTGTCAAATGTGTCTAACCAATGTTTCTACTCTGCTCCGTGAATGTGGGACTCAGGTTAAAGGTGCGGAAACCTAACCGCTGGCAGAGGTCATGGGTCACCAAACCCAGCTGACAAATGGGAGAACGGGGCTGGTGCCAAGCTGCTGGGCACTGCATCATCTATGCCCCCTGTAGCCTTCTACTTAAAGACAAGACCTCTGCCCTGCTTCACTGAGGTCTCGTGGAGAGCCTGGTGGACATTTCCCTTTGAGCATGCTCTGGAGCAGTGGTTCTCAACCTTTGGGTCATGACCCCTGAGGGGGGTCACATATCAGATATTCTGCATATCAGATATTTACATTACAATTCATAACAGTAACAAAATCACAGTTATGAAGTAGCAAGGAAAAGAATTATACGGTTGAGGGTCACCACAACATGAGGAACTATATTAAAGGGTCACAGCATTAGGAAGGCTGAGAACCACAGGGCCTGGAGGCTGGCTGGGCTATGGCTGCAGGTGGTCAAGCCAGGCACAAGGTCAGTCCTGAGTCAGGACATCAGTACGGTAGGTTGGAGAGAGATGGGGGAGGCTGGCAGAGCGAAGCCCCCCCCCTCCCAGGATGTAACTGATCTTGGTTCCACAAGGTAAGAGGCCAACCTGAGGCACTGGCAACTCTCAGGACACAGAAAATGTCAGCTAAAGGCTCCCTGGGTAGATGGGGCCTGGGACTGTACTTGGGTGCCCTGTGGGGCAGCGTATGTGTGCCTGGGTTCCTGAATGTTGATTGGGGTCCCAGGTCTTTCTGCTTCTGTCCCAACTTTGCTTTGAGATTTTTCTAGCACTGCCCTCCTCACTGTTCTCAGAACCCTTGTGGCTGTTCATGGCCTCAGAAAAAAAAAGCACTTAAGTCTCCTATCACCCCTTTTGGAACCTACCCATAGGGTGTCTGTTATTTAACCCTACCCACTGTGAGTCCACAGGCCAACATCTGCTGGACAGTTGCCAACTGTGCCCCTGTATTCTGTCCCCACCCACTCCCTGGCCCCACTCACCCTGGGGCATAGGGAGCCTTGGGCTCTGCCTTGATGGGAGGCCCAGAGCCCCCCAGGAAGGGCTTGGGGGCGGTGCCCATGCCGTTGTTGTTGTTGCAGTTGAGTGGGGTGCCGTAGGTCGGGGGTGGGAGGGGGCCATGGCGTACAGGGGATGGTCCACTCCCAGGGGGGCTCAGATGGTGGAGCCCGCTGGAGCCGGGAATGGCTGGTGGCCCGTGGGGGAAGGAGGCTGTGCTGGCTGGTGCAGAGATGTCAGGGAAGCAGCTGTGGGGAAGGGAGGAGGCTCAGCCCCCAGGTCCCCAGGCCTGAGGGGAAGTTCCATCCCCTCCCGCAGGGAACTGCCCAGAAGTCTCAGCTAAGGTGACTCACAGATCAGAGGCGTCCTCCTTGCCAATGTACTCCTCCAGGATACTGGTGTCTATATTGGAGGGCTCCAGGGCACCGCTGATATCATGGCCTGCAAAGCAGGGGCAGCTGGATTTGAGATAGCTCCCTGAAGACCCCAGGCCTAGGTCCCACCAGCCCTCCTTAGGCTAGGCTCTCTGAAACGTATTACCTACCTCCTCTGTGCATGGCCCTTCACTGTCTACCCAATGCCCCTCTAAAAATAATGCCTGCCCACAACCCTCAAGGATACCCCATTTCCCAGGAGGTCAGCAGCCTAATGTATGGGGTTGGGGACAGAGAAGCCACTCTTGTCCTTCCACATCCTTCTTCTGGCTATATGACAGGGTCACCTCCCTCCCTCTCATCTGTCCCTCTATCTTACAGAGTGCTCTGAGGAGCAAGCAAGGCCCTACCACGCCAGTGGCTCAGACCCAGAATGACTTTCCTGCCCTGTCCTTCCAGGAGACCCAACCTTGAGCACTTGGAGGCATGAGGTCTGGCCGGGCAAAACACACATCCCAGGGCCCAGGAACTCAAGGAACCACTGAGCCCCAGGCTCCAGCTTCAGGGAAAGCTGAAAATCAAGAAGATCGGTAGTGCCAGCGTGGCCCATCTCTGGTGGCGAGGCCCATTGCCTTTGTGCCTCTGAGTAGGGAGCTCAGACCCGACTGCCCAGAGGAGACAGAGGATGAGGGGGCAGTCTGTCCTGGCCTCACCCAGGGAGGGACAGTGGCCAGAGCTCTGCTCCGCTACCCTCCACCTGCTGCTATCCTCCCTTGGCCTCAGGCCCATGAAGGGGAAGGACAAAGAAATGCAGTCCAGGGCTCCTGGGCATGGCAAGGAAAGAGAGGGGGTGGCAATGGCTTTTCCTCTCCCAGGGTCACCTTGTGGGGCGAGGAGGGGGGCAGCCAAAGGGAGGAGTGATAAGGAGGCTGACGTGAGAGATGCGTCAACCCCGATAATAGAGGACACCCCACCCACACTGAAGATTTGGCTGGCCAGCTCCACTGAGGCAGGAACGACCCTCTGGAGCAATGGTTCTCAACCTGTGGGTCGCAACCCCTGAGGGTGTCAAATAACTTTCACAGAGGCCACATATCAGATATCCTGCAGATCAGATATTTACATTACGATTCATAACAGTAACAAAACTATAGTTATGAAGTAGCAATGAAATAATTTTATGGGTGGGGCCACCACAACATGAGAAACTGCATTAAAGGATCTTAGCGTTAGGATGGTTAAGAACCACTGATCTACAGCCTCAAGTCCTGGGTTGGCACCTTGAGTCCTTCCTCAGGAGAGTCCTGGGAACAAGGCTCAGGCTGGTCAGGACAAACCGCATCTAATTCAGCCTGCTATGTGCCCTCAAGGAGGCCATACTCTCTTTGGGCCTTAGTATCCTTCCTAGGAAGATAGGGAGTGAATATCGCTGTTTCTTGGAGCGATTGTGATGGCTGTAAAGTTGTAAACATACAGATCCTGAAGTGCACTGCACACAGTGGGAGCCTTGCAAATGGGGGAGGGGCTGTCTTCACCTCCCCAACCCTAGCACCCTGGGGTCTCTGAGCCCCCAGCCCAGGCTCCTCCCTGTCCCCTGCTGGCATTTGAAGAATGTGGAGCCCCGCTTAGGTGATTAATGAATTAATGAGCATGAGCGGCTAAGCCTTCCAAGGAGTCACACGCTGCCTGTGACAGACCAGGGCCTCTGACTGACCCCCACCCAGGCTCACCCCAGCCGAGAAGAGAGGGCACCCACCCTCCATGCATGGCTAGTGCCAGCCATGACCTGCGGGGCTGTACTTGGCCAGTCTGTCTGCCCAAGTTCCAACTTCACCTCACTCATTTCTGGCAGCCACAGCTCCCAATAGTTGAGTGCCTACTGTGTGCCCCCATTGCCGAGTTCATATGAGGCATTCTGCCAACTCTACAGGCAACGTGTCGCTAAATCCTACCAACCCCTCATAACAAGGAGGAAAGCGACATTGCTGGTGATGGCAGCTCATGATGGAGTGCCTACCAGTCCTGAATCCACACTATGTGATGATAATAATGGAGGCTCATGCTCTCTGGTCAGGCACTATTTAAGTATTTAAAACATTGCAGTTTACCCTGCGGTTACTTCCACGATTCTGGTGTTACTACCTCTGTCTCCATTGTTCATGAAGATTCCTCCTCACCCCAAAGCCACACAGCAAGATGAGTCCATCTGACCCCAGGGAGAAAGGTATAGCTGATGTTTCTGCATCTTCTCCCAGCCTGGTCCCTGCCCCACAGCATTGTGGAAGGGTTTCTGAAGCAGGGAGGAGAACCTAAAGCCCCACCCCCACTCTGCCCCAGCTGCTGAAGCTGCAGGTTTTTGAGACTGAACTTGGCACCTTGGGTGAGTGATGGGCTGATTCGGTCATGGGCTGCTGTTTATAACTATTCTAGCCCCTCCTCTTGGGCCCCTCCTTCCCTGGCCAGGAGCACTCCTAATCGCCCCTAATCCTCCTGTCCACCTCCCCCGGGGGATGGGGGCCTCAGGCCCAGGCATCCTGGGAGACCCTAACAAGAACCAGATGTGGCTAGGGGAGGAGGGACCCTCTCGTGCCAGGGTCCGGGAGGACCGAGGTGGGAGGAGGAGGCTGATGGCAGAGTGAGGTGGGTCTCGGGCTCTGGAGGGGGAGAAGCTGAGGCTTCCTGAGGTATGCAGGGACCCCCCCACCTCCTTCTCCCTACAAGCCTGTCTTCTCCCCACACTGCCGGGTCCCAGCCTAGTCCACAGTTCTCTATTGTCAAGGAGGCCTGTGGGAGCCTGGGGCTCTTGAACAGGGCCCTCTAGGGGCCCAGGAGAGGACACAGTCCTCAAGGTACACTCTAGGAGTACTGCCCTAGTGCCAAGAGAACCATGAAACACTGGATCCCAGTGAGGAATACCTGCAGGGCTGGAGACTCAAGACAGCATGCCGCCCTTCCTCATCCCCTCCCCGGTTCTCAAGACCACCTGGAAAGTGAGCACTGCCCTGCCACAGGCCATCCAGAAAGTGGTACCCCAATGTCACCAGTCACTATCTGTCCTTTCCCTCCTCAAACCCTCCAACAAATGTGCCCAGCAAATTATAAGCCCAGAGCCCCTCGGCTGTCCAAAGCCTGGCACTGTCTGCCTTCTGCTTGTATCTCAGCTTCCTCCTCTGTGCCATTCTCTGAAGCCCAGTTCCTGCTTCCTTCCTGTCAGGGACGAACACACCCCCACAGGGCCTTTACATATGCTGTTGCCTCTACCAGAGAAAGCCAATTCCCATTCTTTTGCAGGTTTTTATTATCCAAAATCCCCACCCACGTGGCCTCCTTTTGCCCCTCTTCTCCTTTCATGTCAGGTTGTCTACCTGCTCACCCAGCTGCTTCACACCTCCCTGGAAAAGGTGAGTGAGTGCCCACAATCTGACTTCCACATTCCAAGGACTATCTCCCATGAGGCCGCTGTCCTCTGTTGTACAGAGGAAGAGACCGAGAGTGGGTATCTTTCCCCTAGTTCCAAGGCAGGAACTGGGCTATGGCTCCCGTGTGTCTCTGCAATGTAAGAATCCCAGTATACAGCAGGCAAGATTAATAGCCACAGAATGAATGGATGAACAAGACGGTTAACTAGAGACTAGAGGTGGCCTGGCTGGGCCTGGAGACCTTAGGCAGGCACTGTAAGACCTAGAGGCAAGGGTTAGGCAGGGCCTCTCTGTGTCCCACATTATCCGGCAGAGCTGTACCCCAGGAACGCCACACTAATTAGGCCCTTTATTACCTGCTTGAAACAAGAGCCAGAACCAAACGCCATTCTTTCCCAGCCAGGCCAGGGTCCCGGCTGTGGGAAAACAGCCTGTCCCCTTTTCTCCTCCTCCTTTTAAGATGACTCATCTGGGCACAAGGGATGAGAACACCCAAGCCAGGTGCAGGAGGCGAGCAGGCAGGGACCCAGGTGGTCCCTCCACCCTGGACCCTCCCTGTCCCCCTTCTTATACCTCCCCCCCACCAGCTGTGGCTGCTGGCTGAGTCTTGGCCATTGTCCTGGGGGGTGGGGAGGGTGGGGACGCAGCACAGTGGGAGTCTTGTGCCCTGCCTACCCCTCCCCTGCCCAGTCAATGGAGTACTTGTCAATTCATGCCTCAAACATGGCGGAAATCCCGTCAGCCACGTGGCCACGGGCAGGGTGGGCTGATCTGAACTCAGGGTAGGCAGGGTATCAGAGCTCGAATCCTTGAGTGTCAACCTCAGGTGTCGGAATCTAAAGGCATCCTGATTCCAGCAGTGACTTGGGTCAGATGCTTCCTTCCTTGGCATCCTTGTGGTCCTCTGAGAGGCCTCGCTACCAATATGGGGCTCAGCTTAACTGCAGAGTGACTTCCTGATGTCTCTGAGCCTCGGCACCCTTCTCCACCAAGTGTGCACGCATGGTCAGGCTCCCCAGGAAGCTATCTCTCAGTCAGAAAAGCGGCTCTTTTCCTCACTTTCAAGTGTCCCTACTCCATTCCTGCCTTCCTGCCTCTGCCCATGTAGTGCAGCTTTCCTGGACCTTTGGGTTTCTGAGGGCCCATGTCTGTCCCTGAATCCTTCCAGGTATGTGACCAGTACTATACTACTTCTCCAGTAGGGATGCCTTCTGTGTCTTCCCCCCAGCCTGCCCCAGGCAGTCCCTCCGCAGGCACCCAGCCACACAGGACCCCCAGGGGCATGGCCCATCTCCCGGTGTGGACTGAGCTACAAGCTCCAATCAGCCCACACGGAGGCAAGGCCCAGTGAGATGTCAACAATCGTCGGACCTGGACTTTCTGTCTTCATTAATACCCAGAACTGCTTGCTGGCCCCGTTCAAACTCCCAGTTGAGACGAGAACTCTTCTCGATCAAATGCCTGCGGCTTGGATACTTGGTTGTACACGCAGCTCACTGTACTGATGCACCCGATTTTCACTTCGTTTGGACCCAGCAGTCACACCTGACAGCAGTGCTGTTCTAGTCCCAGCAAATCCTTAAGCCTAAGTCACAGCTGCCCGTGCTCCCCCCACCTCCTCACCAGAGACCCAGGAGAGGCATCGTAGCCTGCTTGCAGTGGTGTTTGATCCTCAGCACCAAATAACTGGCTGTGGTGGAACATGCCTGTAAATCTAACACTCAGAAGTAAAGGCAAGAGAATCATAAGTTCAAGGTCATGCCCAGATACATACTAAGTTCAAGACCAGCCTGAACTACATGAGACCATATATCAAGGGGGGTAAGGGTTTGGCTCAATTAATTTGTCAATTGACTTTGAACCTTACAATGTCAAATGCATATGGCAGGGGGTATATGTCTCTTTTATCTCTAAAGCCTAGCACTGTGCTTGACACCCAGTGGGGGCTTGAAGAAACCTTCCTGAACAAATGAAGGGACCCCATGTAGAACATGCAGGTAGGTGTACGCTGCAGATCTCTTGGAGTGCACCCCTAGGGGTCATGCTGGTGTGTTAACACAAATCAACAGGAGGACTTGATGGAGAGCCAAGCTCTCCATGCTGCAGGATCCTCCCACGGTATGTGTGGCAGGTCCACCCTGGTTCCTGTGAAAAAGAGTCAAAGGCAGCGGGTGGGGCTCTCTTTGCCCCTAGAGTTAGAGCCTTGTGCTGCCAAAATGAAGTGCAAGTTTCTGGGAACAGTATGGGTTTCCTAAGAGCTGGCTACAGATTGGCTGGCTTCAGGAGCATCTTGGTGCTGAGTTCAGATTGTGTTATCCTGAGCATAAGGTGATGGCTGTGTGGGGACCAGGGGAAGATGTAGCTGTAGCCCAAGGGTGGCTGAGATTCTGGATCTCCTGGAAGAGCAGAGCCTCTGAAGGCAGGCTGGGAGAGTGGGGGTGGGGACTCTTTTCTTTCTGGTATGAAATTGGGCAACTGTGTTCTGGTATGAACACAGGCAACTGTGGCTTAGACTTAAGGATCTGGTGGGACAGTTCGTGCTCTGCACGTGCCAGGTAAGTGTTCCACCAGCCAAGCTGCATCCCCAGTGCTTTCATTGTAGTTGCAAGGGTGCAAGATAGTAGTGACAAAGTCTGTGAGGTACAAGCTTATTGGTCCAAGTTTACATCTCAGCAACCTTCCAAGGCATGTCTCAAGTGCACTATGCACACAAATAAGACTGGTCTACAGCAGGTCCCACTGCCACGCCTCCCAAGACAGGTTTCATATTCCTGGGCCAGGGGTCCACAACACAAGCTTCTCCCGTTTTCTTTCCTCCTATTCTCTCCCCACGGTCCAAAGTCAGACCCTTCCACCAGCTGCAGTGGGAGTCAGATAGGGCTGAGCAAATCCGTGCCACTGGCCCAAGTCCCCCAGAAAGGCAACACCTTGCCTCTAAACCACCCTCACTTAGTGGGTGGTTTAGAGGCCACAAACCCTGCCTAGAGGTAAAGGGAAGGCAGGATACCCGGGACAAGGGCAGGTCCAGCATCCTATAAGCCAGTAGGGGCTCTGGAGCCAACTGCGTCCCACCCAGGTGCTTTCCTCTTCTGCCCCTCCCCCTGCACTTTTCTCACTCCCCCTCTGACCTCAGCACTCTTTGGGTCTCCCTGCTCACACTCTGAAGCCTTGACCATGTGAGTGAGGGCTGTATGGTCCAGGAAGGCTGGATTACATCATTTATCATGGCAACCAGCAGGTCAAGCCCCTCAGTATGCAATGAGATCCCCTTCCCACCTACCCTAGGAGAGCTCCAACTGTGGTCCAGAATCCCATTCCTGTTTTTGCTGCTACCTTGCATGAGCAAGGGACATTACCTTCAGCTCATCACTCTTGGGAAAGCGGCCTAACAAATGATCTCCCCGTGTCAAGGACTGCAGGAGGAACATCTGCAGAGTACTCTAGCCCAGATGCCCCACAGGCAAAGATCAAACTCCTTTCCATTTCACAGAACAGGCTCCACATCTCTAAGGTTAAGGAGGAGACAGACTTCACTGGTGTGTCAGGACCAAGACCTGACACCAGACAAAGCAAAGGCAGGCCCGTCACAGCACAGCTGCCTGCACACAGAATACACTCGATAGATGATAACTGCCCTCCTCTTGGAGTAAGGTTCTCAGAGAGGGTGATGGTGTCTCCCAAAGCATATAGCACCATCTGTAAAGCCTGAGCCCAAGTCTGAGGCATCAGTTACTATACTAGTGGACCAACAATCCTGAGGGTGGGCACATGGCATCTATCCCAGGCCAGGCAAAGGGGCTGTGTGAGCCCATGGGAGGTTAGTTAAGTAGGGCTGGTATAAAGCCAGGCCACTGTCCCTAGGCCCTTCACATGCAACCCCACAGAAGCTCTGGGAGGCGACCACTAACTGCTGCCTTTTGACAGCTGAGACAATAGAGCCCAGCCAGCTGTAGCGACAAACCCAAGAGGAGGACCATGGGCTAGCTGCAGTCCCCACTGCCCACTAGTGAGCACACAAAATCCCAGCCATCCGCACCCAGTGGTAACGGCTGAAGATGGGAGAGGAGCCATCCTAACTGAGGGAAACTGAGGTGCAGAGGAGTGCCTGAGGCCTAGGCTGTGAGGAGGAGGAAGGGAAGGCAGGCTGCCTACTTAGGGCGGGGCCACCCCAGTTAATAATCCAGTTAATGATTTCTGCTTTGTCCTTATCAGGGAGGGCAAAGTCCAAGGGCAACAGCCAATCAGCAGCCTAGCTTGGTGGTTACCCAGTAGCCTCTGCTGCCAGCCCCCCCCCCCCGCCCCGAACGGTAACCCTTTGGGAGTTGCCTGAGCAGGTCTCTCAGGGAGATGCCATTCTACTCAGAGTGGTCTGTTCCCAAATAGCCTTCTTGGCTCTGCCTAAGACCTCAAGGAGTACCTGCTCAGCACCCCTATACTGAGGAAAGGTTCAGGACCAAGGGGTTGGTAACCAACTCTCCCGACCCCCTGATATAACCCCAGCCACTCCCAGAAAGCGGCTTTCCATGACACATCCCCACCCAAGGCTCCTTCCTGTTACATATAGATGGACCGATCGATCATGGTGTCCACTGGCAGGGAGCATTTCCTGCCTGCCCTGTGTTGTGCGGATCTATGATAGGTGTGGGGACAGAGAGATGAGTCAGACCCCCATCTATTCTCTCTTCCCTCCTACCTGGCTCAGGGTCTAGACATCAGTTCCCTACAGACTGGAGCTGGGACATAAGCCCCCCACCCCCCGCCGAGGGGGGTTGGGGGTGGGTTCCAGGTGGGCCCAGGAGGCCTTGTGTCTCTTCCCCAGGAAGGAGAATCTAAGGGATTAAGGAAATCTTGCATCTGGTGTCTCCGTACCCACCTGCTCCTGGGTGCATCACCAGTGACAGAGAGGTGACACAAGCCATACAGCCACCCCCATCTCACAGCCCAACTAGCACATGTTGAGTTGTGGCCTCCCTCCTGAGTTGCCAGGTAGCCTTCACCTGAGACTCCTGCCCTCTGGAGGGGATGCAAGGATGTTGTTCCCAACTGGTTGCCCTTCCCACGAGGCCTTGATGACAGAGAAAGCTGGGGACTAAAGTCAGCCTAGCCTACCCAGCTAACCTTGTGTCATAGAGCCTCAATTTTGACCCCTGGGAAATGGGTTAATTCTGGGCCTCCCTCCTCCCACCAAGCACTCTGTGGTCTTCCTTTCTCATCCCATCAGACACCATGAGTTTGGGTTTGTTGGGTGTCTAAAAATAATCCCATTAGAAGCTTCTACTCTGGTTCGACTAACTTATCCTAGCAGGAAAACAAGCCAGAGAGGACAGTATCAGTTTAGGCTCAGGAAAGGTGAGACTTGGGCCTCCTCCTCCAGCCCTGGAGGCCCCAAGGGCCAGTACCAGCCCCCAAACTCTCAGTGGTCTGTTCAAAACCTGCTAGAGACCCAAGTCCCTTCATTATCCAACCTCCCCACCATGCTCTGGGGGGCATCAGGAGCCCCTACCATCACCACTAGCACTACCTCCACCCAGAATCTCCCGTTCATACTCTAAAGTGTCCCTCCCTCCCAGGATTGGGACAGAACGTTCATCAGAGCTGAGGGTACCATGGACACCTCTGCCACTGAGTCCTATGTTCCAGGTGAGGAAAAAGATCTCAGAGAAGTGAAAGGCCCTGCCTAGGGTCACACAGCTTTCAGTGACCCACTATGAATTAGCCCTTTGAGGTCTTTGTCAAGTTCTCTGAACATGGTCCTACTCCATCCCTGGACTCTAAGAGGTCAGGGCCCCCACCAATCAAATGAAGAGTAACACACCATCCCTATACCCAGTTACCTGCTGGGAGCCAATGCATCCTGCCTGGAGGGTCCACTCTCTACAAGCCTTGTGCCCTCCACTCTGAACTGCTGGTGCCTATCTCTAGGGGATTAACTGGGCAGTCACGGGGACCCAGCTGTACCAGCCTCAAGGGGGACGCTCTATCCCAGCCTCCCACCAAAGGCCCAAAGCGCCTTAGCCCCCAGTCTTACTACTGGCCCAGAGCAGGGCAGGACATGCCCCTATGTGCTGAGCTAGTGGGAGTCATCGTAGGAGAAGGGACTCTTCAAGATTGCCCCGTCAAGCAAGAGATGTTCTGTCTTTCAGCCCAGAACCCAAACCATAGAAATCTCTGCCCACTATCCAGAGGAAAAGACTGAGGTCATGTGGGAATCTGGATGAGGTCTCAAGGGTCCCCATTTGAGTGTGAGAGCATACACTATCACCAAGAATGACATCTCAGCATCCATAAAATGAGGCTTTACACATCTTGGATGGGCTTTACTCACACTATGAGCACACCAAAGCTCTGTGCTTGCTCCCTTGGGCCCTTTCACCTCATAATGAGAACCTCCATCTCACCACCCAATGGATCCCCTGCCAAGGCCTTCCCCTCTCAGATAGCTCTAGAGGACTTGAACCAGGTGCCCACCCACCTATTCCTAGGCTCTGGGAGACTTCGAAGCCTGGCCCTCCTGAGCAGGCCCCACACCCCGCCTGCTCCCCACAGACATTCTTGAGTCTCCTCTTATCTCTCTGGAGGGAGCAGCACAGCCTCCCTGCCAGGCGGCCGCATGGCTAAGCTGTGGCGTCAGCCTCCCACCCCCCTCCCCAGGCCAGGAGGAAAGTTTGGCTCAGAAGTGTGGAGCCCAGGCCAATTAGTCCCGCCCCTGTGCCCAGAGCCAGGTGGGGGTAGGGTGGGGAAGGAAGTTTGGGGATACCTTCAGGAACCAAGGGGTCCCCGTTCATAGGTCATAAGAGCACCGAACAGGCACAAGACACTCCTAGTCAGTACCTGGGCCCCACAAGGACCGCTGACTTCTCCCCTCTCCTAGGGTCCCTGAGCACACCTAACCTATGCACAGTGTAGGAAAGAGAGCTCCTGGGATTGAGGGGCGCTGCCTGACACCCTCAAATGGCCCAGCTGCCTCAGCTATTGATGGTTGAATCTAGTCCAAACCTAACATTTTGGGACCTCTTAGGACTTGTTCTGCCTGGGTGTTCAGAACCCTGGAGTGAAGGTGGCTGAGACGTGGAGCTGTCCTCTCCTGGGCTGCTCAGAAAGTAGGAGTGGACAAATGTCCATTCTGTGATTCTCCAAGTCACAGAAAGAAACAGAGACAGGTCTCTAGCCCTGGGGAAATCTCTTGGGAACTAGGCACTGAACTTTAAACTTGGGTCTTGATTTCTATCCCGCAACTCAGTTCCAGCCTGGTATGTCCAGGGCAACAGGTTCTGCTCCAGGAAGGTTCTTCCCGTACTTAGGAGCAAGCTGTTAGCTTAGGGGCTAGCAAGAGGGTACGGCAGGGACTAGGCTCCCAACATAGCGGGCATAGATACAGAAGGGACTCAAGTGCCTGGTCTCATCCTCCAGCGAGGGTCTGAGAAACCCAGCAGGCTGGGAGACGTCAGCCTGCACCTCCCCTCCCCCTCCCACACCAGTCCCTTCCCTCCTGAACCCAGCTCTCAGGGGGGAGGGGCAGTCCTGGAAGAGGGTCAGGAGCTGCCCAGAAAAAGCCCAGGCGATATTTAGACAAGGAACAGACTCTAAAATCAATGCAGGGGTGAGGGGAAAAAATTTAGTGGGGCGTGCATAGATCCCCCTGGAGAAAGGTCTTTTCAGGTCAAGGTGATGGGGACCAGGTCCCTCCTGGTGCAGGGGAAACATTACTCCTGTGTCAGGTGTGAGGGACCCAGCCCTGAGGAGCCTCATGGGGCTGGTGGGGCGGGTGCCATTTACAGCCCTGTGAAGGTCTCCAGGAGCAGAGGTAGCTGGTGGCAGAGATGCCAGCTTCAAGGGAGTTCCATACTAGGGAAGCACACTAAAGAGAGGGCCCTGCCCCAGGCAGGGAAGCAGTGGCTGCTTAAAGGAGAAATTCAGTCTGAGGGGAGGAAGCAGCATTGCCCAAGACAGGTGACAGTCCCAAAGGGCATCCCAATCTCCAACGGTGTCTCAGCCTCCAGGAAGCCCAGTCAGGAGGTCCCAGCTTCCAGGGGGTAGGCTAGGCTCTGGGGTCCCAGTCTTAAGGGATACAGGAAGTTCACAATAGATGGAGTTGGAGCCTGGCATGGATGGAGTAGCAGGGAAGTGGATACAGGATCTCCAGGCTGGAGAAGTGTGCTGAGGATTGGAGTGTCACCATTTAGTGGGACTACAGGACTTAAAGTCTCCAAGGAGGGCTTAGCACGGAAGGTAACCCACCCCTAAAGAAGCTGAGTGTTGAGGGCAGACGGGAAGCCCAAGTCCAGCGAGCATGGGCAGATACCACTTGGAGACTACCAATCTCGAAGCCATTTACCTCTCTGTTGCCAGTCTGAAGTAGAGCCCCTACCCAAAGGAGGCCTTCTGGGGGTCCTTGCATGGTGGGAACCCCATGGGAGTCCTGTCCTCTGGGAGATCGGCTGGCATATCCCACTGTAGGAGGTTGGTCGTCCAGCCATCCCCGCGGTCTCTCACCTTCGAAGAAGCGCTGCAGCGCTTCGGTCTCGTCCACCACCTCCATGGCCCGCCTGCCCGGCGTGTGCGCTCCGGCCGCAGCCCCGCTACAGCGTGGCCCGGGGGCGCGGCATCGCCGGCGCGGCCCGCGCGACAGTCCCGGCTGGGCTCCCGCTACAGTCCCACCAGGATCGCCTCACGCTCGGCCACCCGCAGCCCTAGCCCGGACTCCGCCTGCCCCGTGCCCCGCCCGCTGCCCGCCGCGCCCTCTGGCGGTAGACCTGAGCACAGTCTCGGGTAACAGGACGCCCCGCCGCTTGCAGGGGGCGCTCGACGCGTAACCCTCGCATTGAAGTTGCGGCATCACGCTCTCCTTGAATGGGTAAGGTTCCAGATTAGGAGTCTAAAGTTTTTCAGAAACAGATCTCAAAGATGGCTCCTATTCTTTTTGCTATCCACCTTATCCCAGTGAAAGCAACATGCATGCACCAAAGGAATGTTTGTAATGTTCTAGGTCAGCACAGAGCACTCTACAGGTGTGTTGCCTCAGTTAATTGGGGCAGGTCTTTACCACAGAGAAACTTTTTTTCCCCTGGAGACGAGGTCTCACTATGTAGTTCTGGTTGTTATGGCGCTCCGCTCACCACTATTCGCCTTCTTCTACCTCCTGAGTGTTGGGATTAAAGGCCTTCATCACTACACCCAGCTGGAAGGAATTATTATAATTTTCATAAGGGCCCCACCTAAGGAAATGCTTCTATATGGAACTTTCTAGATTGATGGAAATACTCTAGGTGTTGTCATGAGCCACAGTAGCAGCTGAACACCTGAAATGTGGTCCTGGTCATTAAGAACCTGACTTTTCAGCTGGATTTTCTTTTATTTTGAGCTTAGTTAGTCATGTGGGATCATAGTGTTAGTGGACAGGGGACCACCGCCCTGGTTAAGAGAGACTTGAAAGCTTAACCTGAAATCGTGTAGGGTGAGGCCACTCCTCCTCCTGTCTTCACTCTCACCCTCTTCTTGCTCCTCTCCACGGAATCTCTCCTGCACTATTGTGCCCCCCCAACCATTCTTCATAAAGTAGAAACCAGATCACACCACACCTTTGATAAAAAAC
>PVIU01000236.1:246170-325939 GCA_004026605.1 Ondatra zibethicus
ACACACACACACACACACACACACACACACACACACACACACACACACACACACACACACACACACACACACACACACACACACACACACACACACACACACACACACACACACACACACACACACACACACACACACACACACACACACACACACACACACACACACACACACACACACACACACACACACACACACCAATAACAGCCCAGAAGGGTGGGAGAACTTGCTATCTAATCAAGATACTAACCTAGTCAGCCTAGAACTCTTGACTCTGCCTGGCAGTGGCCGCTGGACTGAGGTGGGAAACTAGCCCAGTTTTGCAGGTAGTGACCCCATGAGCTCTTCTGATTTCCCTCCTGCCTCCCTCTTTCTTAGTGGCCAGCATGGGGGAAGGGCAGCCAGAGCCCGAGCTCCAGATGTGGCCCAGTCAGCAGGCTTGTGGGGGCCCTCCGAGGAGGGCGTGGGGGAGGGGGCGCCCAGGCCGGCGGGTGCTTCACAATGAGGTTTTGTCCCTCTGGGGGCGGTTCTCAGAGCTGCCTCTCTTAGGTATATAGAGTAGGATTTTGCTGGAGGCCCAGCTGTGGGCACTGACCACAGCTCCCTCTTCCCAGCCGCGGCCCCCACAGAGGGGGGGAGGGGGCCACACTGAGCAGCCCATTCTTTTCCAGCTCATGTACCCAGAGGTTTGTCTCCTCTGCAGACTCCCCTAAGACAATTGTTATTCTGCACTCCGGCCCCTCCTCCAACCAGGGTCAGGCCTGCTTGTAGACAAAGTGAACACCCCGTCATGCCTTGCAGCTCTGAAAGATGAATTTATTTCCTGAGTTGCCTGGGACAACTTTGAAACGCCAACTACCCAAGGATCATTCCTACGTACTCTACCCATAAATTCTACGTCTAAATGTCTACTGTCTCAGGGTGGGCTGGTGACTTCAGTATTGATCTTGTCAGGTCGTCAACGGCTGAGGATGGGGTGACCCACCGTGACATTATCAAGACAATGAATCCAGGTAGATCTGAGGTTAGACCAGGCAGGATGAAGGCTCCTTTTAATTTCATGGGAGCGGGCCCTGCCACCTCCCTATTCCACTAGAGCCACAGGGAGCAAAAGTGCAGCCACACCCCAGGGTCTCCCATGCCTGGGCTGGAGTGAAGGAGGAGGCTTAGACACTGTGATGAAGTTGAAGTCCAAGCACAGGAGGGCCTACCCCAAAGCAGGGTGATGCTGGAGCTAGTAAGAGTCTAGGGGAACTTTTGTACCAGACTTTGTCATCTGTAGAGATGGTCGCCATCTGCTGTGTGACCCTGAGCAAGCCACATTACCTCTCTGGCCATTCTGCTCCATTAGGCTCAGTATCATTTGCAGAATAGTGAGAGGGGAAACCACTATGAGGGGAGGGTCCTAGGCTAGGACAAGCCTCTGGATTTGGTCCCACATCTGTCTGAACTTCTTGTGTGACCCAGAGCAGGCTGTTTCTGCTGCTGTCTAGCTCCTCATCAAGTGGGGTCATACTGGACTTGGGAGGCAGTCTGAGTGGGATGGAGGTGGAGTCAAGGCTTGGCTGGGCCAAGGGTGGCTACAGCAAGCTCTGCAGGCCACAGTGAGACCAGTTGGAGAAGCAGCGCCCCCTGCTGTGTGGAAGTTTCACGGTTTGAGGCTGGCAGGATGCTCAGCACTGCCTGTTCACCCTGGGCTCTCCTGCCATTCCCCAGCCTCAGTGCTCTGGATCCAGGCTAGGCTGTGTCCCTGTGGTTTCCCAGGTGTTCACACTCCCCAGAGAAGCCCTCAACAAAGCTCCTAGTGGCTTCAACACTTAAATGCTACCTCTCTGGGATTCCCATTCCTGCTGTAGCTCACAGCATGGGGTGGAAGGCAGAGGGGTGGGCAGGCCTGATGGAACCAGCCTGGGATTCCAATTGCTGGTTCTACATCTGGGGCAGTTTACCTACTCTTGAGTCTCAGTGCTCTCTGGGAGGGAAAAGGGACAACATGCTTCAAGGGTACTATGTGACAGATACTAACCCTTCCCCCAGTATAGCTTGCTTAGACAGAACTCAACAAATGACTGCTCTCAAGCCCTCAGGATTCAAGGGAACTTCTGCCTACTTGATGTAACTCAGCACTGTCATGGGCCTGGGCACTGACAAGGCAGGGAGCCAGGGAAAAATACAGGGCTCTCCCTAACACAGCAAACCATATCTGTGCTTTAGTTTTAAGTTTCTATTATGTTTATGCATTTACTTGGGGGGAGGTGTGCATGCCTGTGGAGATCAGAGGACAGTTTGGTGGCAGGAACTTCTTACCATGATTCCTGGGAAGCAAACCCAGGTGGTCCAGCTTAGTGACAAGTGCCTTGACCTACCTACTAAGCCATCTTGCTGGCTTAGCACGTAATTTTAACAAAACCATGGGAACTGTATCAACCTTGAGCCCCACGGTTCTAACCCACTGGGCTGTTCTTGCACCTTCCTACATGCCTTCTGTCTTTGGGGGCACAAAAGGCTTGGTCCCAAGAATCCTCAGGTTTTCCCCTTAGGCTTTCTGGCTCCTCTAGGGAATGGTCTCAGAGGTCCTCATTCCCTTATCCTGCTGTGATCTTGGCAGCATGTCCCCACACTGCCGCCATTCCCACCTGATGAAAAGACCATCACATGAGGCAGAGGTGTGCTTCTACATCCAGTTTATACACAGCTCTATACAATATACAGAAAACTTTATATACAGATAGATTTATAGAATAAGCTATATTAATGTCTCTCCTTTTTACAGCAATATTAGTGTGGATCTTTCATACATTAAGTACAAAAAGGTCATGGGAGAATGGCACACGGAGTGCAGAGGGTTTGTGAGGGCCTGCCTGCTCACTACTATTTGCATATGCAAGTCCCCCAGATCCCTGGGAGGACAGGCCAGTGCATGGCTGGGAGAGCTTGTGCTGTGGGTCTGGGGGCAGTGTGGGGGTCAATCTGAACTTGGATGAAGGGGGTGGCTCAGACCCCCCCAGATGTGGCATGGAGTGACAGGAACGTGCAGCATGCCCACCCTTCTGGGGTCAGGCAGGGAGAGGACAGGGAAGGGGTGGGCTGGCCCTGGGTGTCTAGGGCTGAGTCCAAGCCTGCCCCAGCCCCAAGCCTGTAACACAGTATGGCTGCAGCCTTGGGGGTGGGGGGTATGTCCCTGATGGCTCAGTCCTAGGCACAGGGGCACACCCTAGAGGAGCCCCCCACACCTACCCTGGCAGAGGAAGAGTTAAAAGGCCAGATCCACAACTCTCCTTGCTGCTGGCTGGGTGCTTGTTGGATTGTTTCTCTGATTTAAAATTCTGTCTAACATTTGAATTCTAAGAACCACTGATTTTTATTTTAATTCTGTGCTAGGCTGAGGCACTGCCTTGGCAGGGGGCAGAGTGGCCAAGAGTCTGGTGAGGTGCAGAGACACAGAGCAAGGGGAGGCCCACCTCCCAGGTCTCTATCCTCATCTGTTAGGGTAGATAGCTATCCAGGCCACCCCAGTTGTGGGGATTAGAGTTGGGGCTGGGGCCCAGATACCAGTGACCATGAGGTGGTCAGGGGAGCCTAGGTAGCCCAGAGAGGCTGTGATTGGGGCTAGAGTGGTAGGGACTATGTTTCCAAGGAGACAAGGGCTTGAGTGGGCAGTTGCTTGCCTGCACACCCCTGTAACTGGCTTGTCCCAAGGCTTCACTTCACAGGCTATATTCTTGGCAGGTTAGGAGCATCAGGAGGCAGGCAAGGTGGGGAAGGCGGGCAGCCCTCTGCAGCCCCTTTCCTCAGGAGTGGTGCACATTCATGCACATGTACACACACACCTGACACTAGCATGCACAACCTCCCCACCCCAGCATGGGGAAAAGGCTAGGTTCCTACCTCCTGGACTGCTTCTCCAAACCCCAGGGAAACCTACAAAGGCCTCGGGCTACCCTGGGACAGCCCCAGTCCCTGGCCCCTCCCCTCAACAGTGGGCAGGGGTTTCCAGCCAGGATTCAAGATACCCTACTCTTGGCCCCTCTTCTTAAGGGCAGAACATAATGGGAGGTGGAGCCCAGACCCAGAAAGGAGCTAAGTAGCCAGGAGAGCAAGTGGGCAGAGGCATGTTTGGTTTCAGACCCCAGGGCCCAGAGCTGCCTAGGCATGGTGGGGTAACATAAAGGGGTCAGGCAGGATACCCAGGAGATGGGGCTTTGGATGCCTTCGTTCTTCCCAGGGCCCTGACTCTGCAGCCAGATGATGTCACAGGAAGTGTCCACCACCCTTTGAATGGCCAGAGTCCTGGGGGGAGAAGGTAAGCCAGGAAGCCAGGGAGTGGCAGGTAGGCAGGCAGACCAGTGGCCAGGACCCATGAAGATAAGGGCCATCAGCAGAGAAGGGGTGGCCCTGACCCCACTCACCTCCGGGCCCCTCTGGTCCTCAGGGGACAATGAACACGATTAGGGGTGGGGCTTTCAAGCCCAGGAAACAACCTGAGCGAAGCCCAGCAGATTCTGTAAACATATACAGCACTGTGGGCCACCTTGGTGGGGATCACCCCAGGGGGCTGGCCAGCAGGCACCAGATCTGGGGGATAGTGACCAGGGCAGGTGCCAACTTGAAGGACGTGTGAGAGTATGTGGAGAGGGGGCTGCTTTCTGCCTCGGCTCTGGGAGAGTAGCTGAAGGGCAGTGACAGGAAGCTAGCTTGCCTAGTCCCATTCCCAGAACAGAGATACCAGGCTGCCCACACAGGGGAGTCAGGCTGAGGGCTGAGGATTGACCATCCAACCTGAAGTCTCCTCCCTGTACCAAAACCACCCCGGTTTTTCCCAGACATCTTGGTTCTGAGGGTCCTAGGCTGAGGTAGGGATGCTGACCCCCTGCTCAGCAGCAACGCTCCAGGGCCTGAGGCCACTTGGCCTCTGAGAGCCTCTCCTCAAAGCTACTGGGCCCCAAGTGGCCATCAGGTACCCACAGAGCCTTGAGTTCTGGTTGGGGAGGAGCTAGCAGCCACTGCCAGGCGCTAGCGTGCTGAGATGACCAAATCATCTTGCTTGGTAGGGCTGGCCCCGTGGCCTGTGGGGGTGGAAGTCCGGATCTTGTCTGTGGCCAGACACTCCTGGCTGCTGAGGCCCGTTGGTGTCAGGTCCATGAGCTCTCCGGAGGAGCTGAGTGGGAAAGAGGGTGAGAGTGAGACGCCAGAGGAGGGGTCGGTAGACCCTGCAAAGAGCCTTGGGGGCTTGGGTACCAGATTGGGCTCAAATTGGGCCCGAAGCAAGATTTCCTGTTGGCTGGGGGACTTGGGGCCCTCAGCATAGTCACTAGTGGGGCTCTCAGGCACCACCATGCAGTAGAGGTCCTGGAAGGAGCTGCTCTTGCTGTCCAGGTTGAAGAGGCTGTCGATGAACTCAGCAAATTCTAGCACCTGAGGGCTGGGTGAGTCCCCCAGGCGCCCATTGTGCAATGCCAGCTCTCCTCGGGGGGCCACCCCACCACCCTCGCCACCTGCTGCCTCCTCTTCTTCATTGGTTGCACTTGGGGGTCGCTCAGGAGTGACACCCCCACTGCCCAGAGCTGCCTCCAGGGGTTGGGTATCCTGCGAGTGCTTGGACAGGCTGTCGGCTGCCAGAAGCTCTGTGCGTGAGCTGAGGGATGGGTTCTCCTCTGGAATGGCCGGATCGATGTAAAAGAGGTGGCCCTCATCACGCTCCAGTACCGCGTGGAGGCTGGGTGAGCCTCGGATGCTGCGGAAGCCTGAGGAACGGCGTGAGTCAAAGCTGTACAGCGATTCAGTGTCTGAGAGGCTCTCCATGGTGGCCAGCGGTGCCCGCCGGGACTGTAGCTCTGCCGCCAGCCGCTCCTGGGTGGTCAGCAGTAACAGCTCTACAGGGTCTTGGCGGGGTCTTGCTGCTGATGCTGCAGCCACTGGGGACAGCAGCCGCCCCTCAGAGAAGCCCTCCAGGCTCATCTCAGACTGAGACTTGCTTCTGCAGGGGGAGGGCATAAGGACGAGACTCAGAAGGACTGAGGAGACCCCTACTTCCCAGGCTAGAAGGAAGTGGTGGGGGGGACAAGGACAGAATTAATTCAGTCCTTGTTGAATGGTTTGGGGCAGGGAATCCTGACTTTTGAAAACCAACTCATAGTGTCTGGAGAGATGGCTTAGTGCTGTAAAAAGCACTGGCTGGGGCTGGAGAGATGGCTCAGAGATTAAGAGGGTGTTCTTCCTGAGGTTCTAAGTTCAATTCCCAGCAACTACATGGTGGCTCACACCCATCTGTAATGAGATCTGGTTCCCTCTTCTGGCCTGCAGGCATACATGCAGACGGAACACTGTATACATAATAAACAAATAAATCTTAAAAAAAAGAAAAAAAAAGCACTGGCTGTTCTTCTAGAGGACTTGGATTTGATTCCCAGAACCCACATGGTAGCTCACAACCATATGTAACTCCAGTTCCAGGAGATCCAACACCCTCTTCTGACCTCCAAGGGCACCAGACATATACATGGTGCACAGGCACACCTGCAGGCAAAACACCCATACACATAAAAAAATAAAGTCAGGTGGTGGCGCACACCTTTAATCCCAGTGCTCAGGAAGCAGAGACAGGCAGATCTCTGTGAGTTCAAGGCCAGCCTGGGGCTACAGAGCAAGTTCCAGGACAGGTTTCAAAGTTACACAGAGAAACCCTGTCTCGAAAAACCAAAATTAATTAATTAAAAAAAAAAGCCAACTCATAGGGCTGGAGATATGCCCCAGAGGTTACAAGTGCTTCTGCCCAGTCGTGAGGACATGGCTTTGGATCCTACTACCCATATCAGGCTTCTCACAAAACCCAGTAACTCTTGCTCCAGAGAATTCAGTGCCCTCTTCTGGTCTCCATGGGGACCCACACATATGTATACAGATGCTCACATACACACAGATAAATAATAAAAATCAATCTAAAATAAAATGAAATAAACCCCATTCATAAGAAGCTAAGATAGAAAACAAAAGGCTGATGCTAGGTGGACAGGAGTGGGATCCCCAACAGGCCTAAGACCCCACCAACAGCATTAAGATTTCTGGAGGAGTCTGGGTTCTATTCATCCAGACCCATTATGGTACTAACCCATTAGGACATGAAGAGATTGGCTGCACTGGCTCACTCATGAGGCCACAGTAAATGGGAGACACAGAGGGAAGGACAGAGAGGCAGGGACGGAAAGAGAGCAGGGAGGAAGGGGAGATGGATTCTACCCCCCAACTTTCAGACCAGCACTTCCAGTGCCTCTTCTATCCCTTCCTCACCCTGGGGTTCCCCCACACCTTCCTATGCTGGAGAGGGGCAGCAAACTCTGCGGCCACCTTGCTCCGTTGGGAAGGAAGGAGGAGTTGGGAAATGGGTGGTTGCCTCACGTACAGTGGCCAAGGATAGACTGGGTTCTTCATGGAGACATGTAGCCACCACAGGAAACACACAAGGAAGGTGTCTGAGGTGTCCCTACCAAAGACCAGGAAGCAGTGACATCTTACTTCTCGCAGCCAGATTTATAAGAAAGGATGCAAGGCCTGGGAGTCAGGGTCCCAGAAAGGCAGGACAACCTTCCCCTAGAAGGGGTGCCACTCTAGAATCTGCCATGATGTGTGTGCACATCTGTGAGAGCATGTGTATGCCTTGGTACCTGTGTGCAGTTGGATCACATGTGTGCTATGGGTGTGGCACAATACAGCCATACTTTTACATGTCTACCTGTCCAAGTGTGCCCATAACCATGTGTGTTCTACCTGCCTTGGTGTGTGTCCTGTGTGGAGTATTTCTTATGAGGAAAGCTTGTCATAAGCCCCAATGCATATGCACAGCTGTGTAAGTACACGGATCTAAGTGGGAATGGGCAAATTGGTGTTTAGGTCTGGTGTATATAGGTCTCCGTGTGCTTTGAAACCTCCCATACTCCCTGGAACCACGCCCCCCTCCCCAGACACTGATGGCAAGGTGAGAGACGGCTACAGCAGAGAGAGCAAGATTCTGAGCAGCATTTAACTCCCACATTGAGCATATGGACAGGGCCCAACAGCCACACAGAATGCATGGATGTGCATGTACACAGCTATGCAGATTCTGGATCCACACTCCCTGGGGGTGGAGTGGGGATAGGAGACTTACCTGACACTGCTGTTACGATGGTCTGCAGCAGGCAGCTCCAGGGCCAGGCCGGTGGGCAGAGGTGGCCCCGTGGGCAGTGGCTGCTGTTGGAAGATTAGCTCAGGAGTGAGGTCGACCTCAGTGGGGCTCACCATGACCTTAGCAGCAGAAAGCAGTGCTGTCTTTCCCTTGTTGTAATTCTCCAGCACCTGAGGAAAGGATGGGGGTGGGGCTGATGGTAGATGGGTGGCCAGCCCAGCGCTGTGGCTTCCCAGAGCAAATAGCCTGATGGTTCAGTGGAGCCCCTTTCTTTGTGGATGGCCTGGGATTTGCCATGGGATGCTTGTCCCTAGAACAGCCAAGCTGGAGTACTCTTCTCTTTCTAGTCCTTCAGTGGCCCATGAAGGTAAATGCTGTCCCACTTAGCTACATATGTGGTAATGGCCAACTTGCCTTCGGGGCCTCTACTTCCATCTTTCTCAGGGATAGACCCCTAGGAATCTTCTGAATTCCCTCTTCCCTACCATGGGCAACGTGGTGTATGTAAAGAGCCACAAGTGTAGAGTGGAAAGATTGCAGGTCTTTCTATCAGGGCCCAGCTGGGGACTGTGCTGGCCTGCCTCAGGACCCCGTCTTTCAGGAGGGATAGGACAGCCATGGGCTCTGCCTGCACTCACCTTGTTGAGCCCCTCCATGACCACGTAGGGCAGGTGCTCATGGAGCATGGCTGGTGAGATGATCACCTCATTAAAGGCTTTGTTGTCACCCCAGATGGCGAAGTATGTGGGTTCCTCCTGCTCACAGCAGCTGAGAGGGACACAGGTAGGGAAGAAAGGGGTCTGGGGCTCTGCTCTGTGCACTTGCTTAGGGACTAAGCTGGATTTGGAGGCCCGTGTCTACCCTCGGCTGCAGGTCAGTGTTCCCTTCCAGGCCTGGCTACTTTGCCTATAGCCTATGAAAGGCTGACCTGGAGCCTCAGTTGCAGTCCCGACAAGGCCTCCAGTTTGCTTTTGGTCTAGGCTCCATCTGCTACCCCTGGTTAGGGCTCAGCTCTCCAGCTTTTTGTCGGGGAGGGGGTCAGTCTGTGTTAAGAGGGCTCAGGACCCAGGGCTCTGAGAGTGGCAGGAGAGCCTACCTACAAGGACACTGTTCTTGCCTATGCCTTGGCCACATGTGTCTGTCAACTAATTCAGGGACACTGAGGGATGAGCTGGCTCAGAGCCTGGTGGCTGCTATAGGTCATCTGCTCCTAAATGCATCAGGCATAGGAAGAGCTGCCTTGGAAGACACCAGTCAAGGGCTGGCAGGAGTGCAAGGCAGAGGTGGGACAGGCCTCAGTTTGGCCCAGCTGGACTGCCACCTTTGGGTCAGGTCCCTGACACCTGCTTCTGGATCTGATAAATGCCTGGGACTGGCCCTGGCCCTGTGAGGGGTAGACACTGCTTCCAAGGGCTTGGCTCCTTCAGAGAGACACAGAATCATAAGGCCCTGTTGGAGACGGATGTGGGATGGGTTTTTGGCTCCCTTTCCATGGCTAGCAGCTGGGGGAACCCCTCTGTAGGGATTCTGCACTATTGTCTCTATCTCTGCCCCAGTTGTGAGTGGTTAAGTGACCAGAGGCCGGTCCAGCCCTCAGCAGCCCCTGTCCTGGACCCGCACCTAAAGGAGTGGCCCAGATCTCCATTAGCACCTACCAGCATTGTTCTGCAGGGTGGTTATGAACCACGTGGATGATGCGGCCAGGTGGGTAGAGTGGGGTGCTAGCTGAAAGGGCGATGGTCAAATCACTGGGGTGGGTCCAGAGCCGTGTGCTGGCCAGAGTCGTCACCTCCACCTGATCCTCAGGCAGCTCCGACTTGGGGATACATTTCGTGGCCCCCACAATGATCCGCCACTGTATAGGACCAGGGAGAGGGAGAGAGAGCTGAGGAATTCTGGCTAGGTGGGCAGGATCAAGAGTGCTTGCAAGAAGGAGCTCAACAGATGAGAGGAGAGGGCTGGTGATGGAGGCAGTAGCCGGAACATTAAAGGTCTGTGCCCACCTTAAGAGGCAGTGGCTGAGGTGTACAGTGGCCAGGTGGCCAATAAGATGCCAAGGACAGATGGCATAGAATTGTTGCATTTCAGGGCTGGCAAGGGCCTGGAAGACTAGCCAAGCCCTCATCTAGTGGGTAGGAAACACACCTGGCGAGGGGAGGAATTTGCTCTGGGGTCACCTTGCAAGACAGAGGTGGGACAGGCCTCAGTCTGACCCAGCAGGGCCTGCTAGATCAGATCCTAGATCTGAGGAATGCCTATGCCTGGCTCTGTGAAGAGCAGACATTGCTTACAAGGACTAGGCTCCTTCAGGGAGACAGACCCATGGTCTGACACCTGACCCAGGATCCTGATTGCCAGAGGGTCATGGGCACCAAGGCTAGGAAGGCTGCAGATAGGCAGCAGAAAGAGGGTGAACAACTAGGGGTGGGCAGCTATCTCATAGAGCACCCTCTGATCGAGGAGGGCCTCCTACCCCAGGATGTCTGGCCACAACACTTTGCTCCACCCCACCTGCCTGGCAGTGAAGGTCTCTTTGCATAGAAAGGGCCTTCACGATCTTTCATGACCTGGGATGTGTTAGAATTAGCTGGCTCTCTCCTAGCCCCAGAAGAATAGTGGATGAAGCTGGGTTCAAACCCTCCACATGGAGCAGCAGCCTTCCCCGAGCCTGGGCAACCTCAACAGGCCTTCCTCTGCCTGCTCAAAGTGTCCTTCGGGGACTGCCTTTCTCATGTCAGGCAGCTATGTGCAGGAGAAGCTTCCAGTTCTGATGCCATGACAGCTTACTATATGAGCAAAGTCCCTTCCACACTGGGCCTCCGTCTCCTCATCAATGGCAACGATTGGATGGGCTGAGCTTGGACACTGAGGGTCTGATTGCCTGAAGTGTCCACACACAGCTGTGACCTCTTGCGCTTTGTCTCTGGGATCAGTGGGGAGCAACAAGAGGGACAGCAAGGACTTCCCAGTGGTCAGGGAGCTGGTGGGGGCTCACCTTGGGCTTGGTGCTTCGCTGAAGGACGTCCAGAAGCTGTCGGCGGAAACCCTCCAGCTGGGAAAGGCCAATCCTGTGGAAAGAAATGAGCATCAGCCTGGTCCCATCAAGGGCTGGAGAGGGGCAGGAGAGGGGGTGGTGGGGGCACCTGGCCTCCAGAAGACAAGTCCAGCTGGGTCATGATGTAGAGGCAAGCCAGGTCAGAGAGGCCACTCAGGAAAGTGCGGGACCTACACTGTCTTCTCACCACAGGGCCACCAAGAGTGGAAAGGGACACTAGAGTCCTAAGGAAGAGGGTGAGGGAGGGGGCCTGAAGGAGATGTGAGAGCTGTAGAGTCGGGTGAGGCCTTGCTAGGGGACCACAGCAAGGGAGAAGGACTAACCTGGGAACAAGGTCTTTGCCCAGAACTACAGCAGTAACAAATTCTTTGGAGTACTCCATAGCATCCTCGCTGCAAGAGAAGTTAAGGAAAAGCGCTCAAATCCAGAGCAGGGCTTTAGCAGGAGCAGCCCCACTCTGCACCTGGGGTGGAGGCTTTCCAGGGAGCTTATAGTGCCAGGCTGGGCTTTAATTTCTACCCTTCCTTCCTGTGTTTTACCACAGGTCTTTGGGGGAGGGGGAGTCCACTTGGCATGTTATAAAGCCCTCATCCTACCACCCAAGACCTGTCCTGTGCCATTCCCAGGTCTCCAGTGTTCAGAAGCCGTGCTGCCCAGTCCAGCCACCAGCTCTCAGTCCTGGCCAGCCCAAGTCAGCTCTTGGTTTTCAAGTGTCCTAGCTGTTCCAGTTAGCTCTAAGGCCTCAAGCTTCTTACCTCAGCAGGCCTCCTGGCGGGGAGTAGGCGAAGCACTTGAGGGTCGGGTACTGAGGGCGCAGGAGGAAGGAGAGGATGGCAGCTGTGCCAGCGCCCAAGGAGTGGCCTACCACAATTAGGCCATAGTGTTTGGTTCCACGGCCCTGGGGACCAAGAGATGCCTGAGAGCCCTGCCTCAGTTTCCCAGCTGACACTGGGAGGATGAGGGCTCTTCTCAGAGTCCTGGGATCATGCTGTCCTGCATGGATGCTAGGGCTGAGGCAGAGCCAAGCTGGATCCTCACAGGACAAAGGCTTAGTGAGACTTTTCACACACTCCTACTCATCCTCTAGCGCCTCCTTGAGGAAGCCCTCCCTGATTTCTCAGCAACAGCTCCCTCCCTCCTAGGCATTGATTGCACTTGCTCTTTGACCACTCTGGGGATTAGTTATAATTGTTCGATTACCTCATCCCTCCCCCCTGACCACTAGCCTAGAGTCTGTGAGACCTGGGAATGGGTGCTGGCAGCATCCTCAGGAGCTACCCAGGCTGCCACCCAGATGAGGTGCAGCCTTCTCCCTGCTCGGTGGCTGCTTTTTGTCGCTGGGTTCTGTAAAATGTCCTGCATCAAGTGTTCCTGACTCTGAGGCTAGAAAAGCACACATATTACACCTGACATGGTGCTAAGCAAGGACACTTTGAGAAGAGGGAGCCTGGGAGGTAGGGTGGAGCAGGGTGGAGCCAGCTAGGAGTTGGAAATGTGGGAGGGACAGACAGGAGCTAGTGTTTGGGGAGGGGGTGGCATCATTCACCCCTCCTCTCCAGGATGGGATGGCACAGAAAACTCCTCACCAGGTCTCGCCCAAAGGCCTGGGACAGGACCATCTCCTGCTCCAGCTTCTTCTTGATATACTCAGCTGAGAGCACCATGCCCTGGAACAGAGGAACAGAGCAGGGCTGGTAGGCAGCCTCAGGGACCAGCACGGCCATGATCTCATGCAGTGCCTTCCAGCCAGCCCTCAGAAAACAGGCTGTGCAGCCTGTGGGTACTTCTGTGGTTCCATTTTGAATTGCATTTTACAAGTGAGAAAATGGAGGTTCAGAGAGAATCTTCCTGGCAGAAACAGGTAGGGCATCTCCCCACTGTCTGCCCTGGGGCTTCTATGGACAGCCCCTGAACACCCGGGCCTCAGGCTGGGCAGGCCAACGAGACCACAGCCTCCTGTCTGCAATCTGGGAGGAAAGAGCCTGCCAAACACAGGCACCTGAGTGCTGTCTGAGATTGGGAGCAACGGTGAGGGCACCTCAGGTATGGAGGCTGATACCTTGTGACCCAACCAGGTGCCTCGATGTCCCTCCACAGGGAGTCGCTCAGCATCTCCAGTCAGGTCAGTCAGGGCATCCTTGGGGAAAGAAGAAAGGCACTTAAGGGTGGCTAAGGAGAACAGGCAAGGGCCACAAGTACTTGTGCCTATGCGGGAGTCATGGTAGCCTACCTTGGGGGACAGGGTTCCCCGGATACTGATCACCACTTTCTTCTTGTCATGGTCCACAGCTACGTAGAAGGGAGTTTCATAGACCTAGGAGTACCGTCTCATGAGCCTAAGCGACCCCAGGATGAGGCCAGACTTAGGGCATGTCAATGAAACTCCCCACTGGCCACAGGGTCCTGAACCCCTGCCAAATCCAGGGCTCCCGGAGGTCGCTGAGGCTTCTTTGGTGCCTGGCCCTCCCATTCCACTCTGCCTCAGGCAACCCTGGGCTCATTCCAAATGGCTCACTATCTCTCCCCAGTATCTTGGGTATCTTCCATTTCCTTAAGGCTGAGGCTGGAGGCCCTAATACTGAATGGGACTGATGTTCATTTTCCCACCTAGATTGAGGCAGTGTGGGTCTGGGTGAACAAAATGGAGGAGGCCATCTCTGGACTACATATTGGAGATGATCTGGAAGCTACAGCTGGCTCCACTGGCGGAATTGCGTTGGTGGCCCAGGTCCCCAGCCTGGCCCCTCACCGCATCGTGGCAGGAGGTGTAGACGATGTCCACTGCGGTCATGTTCTCATCCAGGAAGTGACGGCGGATGGCAATCGCATTGCAACCGCAGCAGTTGTCTTCCTCAATGGTGACACCAGGGGCGAATCGGGGTCGTGCAGGGCAAAGACAGCACCTGGGATGGGGTGGCAGAGAGCTCAGGGCTAGTCAGCACCAATGGGGTGGTTTTCTCCCTTCCACCCTCTCTGGAAGTGTCTCCTGGGGCTTCAGCCTCAACCCTCTTTATGTCTCCTGACTCACTCTTGCTAAGCCCTGGTGACTTCTTTGTGGTCAAACCCTGGACCAGTTCATCACAGTCTCCAGGCAACACCTGACTCATGACTCCCTCCCTTCCCATTTGGCTGGAGATCCCATCCCTCTTCTTTCTTCCTACACTGAGCTTGCCCTACATTTCCAAGGTCCTGGGTCTAGCCTGGACCTCCCTCCCCTCTAGCAACCTACTTCATGTGCTTGCCATCAGCCCACTCTGGACCCCAAGAGACCCACTGCAGACCTCCAAAGGCACCGTACTGAACTCCCCTTAACCGTACTATCAGCCCTCCAGGTCCTTGCCCTCCTCCCTGACCATACCAGCTCCTCTCAGTCACACCACACCCCTCCACTTTGTCTTCACATTTAAAACCAAACCCACCTCCTGTCCTTTTCCGTGAGACTAACTTCCTCTTCCTTGTCCACCCTTGCCCCTGCACTATCAACCCGTAGCACAGGGACCCTTTGAAGACACATCAAGCCACTATCACATTTCCTCTTAGGATCCCATAGGAACACCCTCTAAGACCTTAGTCTTTTCTGGGCTCTGGCCATCTGGCCTTGTCTGACTGACTCCCCGACTCCCCTCTCATCTATACCACTCTTGCCTTTCCTTCTCCCTCAGCTCCCTCACCGGAATCTGTGCACCTTATCCCCCTATATCCTTTAGTGTCCATCCCAATGTGACCCTACAATGAGGTCAGCCCAAGCTACCTCTCTAACAGGGTGAGTCCTGACATGACCCGGGTCCAGCATTCAGTCCTTCCAAAGTACCCACATGCTCTGAGCTGCTCAGGTGTCCCTCATTCCTGGTATGTCACTGTCCTGTCTTGGTAGGAGCTACACAGGCAAGGGCTGCTCTGTGCTAGTCACAGATGTTTCCCCTAGCACCAAGCCTAGTGCATACAGGAGGCTCCCAGGGTAGATAAGCCAGGGCTGGACTGATCACTCAACTAGGGATGGGGTGGGGAGAAATGTATCTGCCTCTCGAGCCACCAGAGGGAGCCAGCACCCAGCAGATTGGGTGCCACGAGCTGGGAGCAAGCGTGACAGGACTGCCAGCTGTCTCGAATTGACATTCAGTGTGAGGTGTTTGTCTTCTCAGAACAGCGCCTGTGGAACTGCGACTTCCCAACAGGGAGGGGCCTCATCGAGAAACCCCCAGCGTCAAGCCAAGACCTGGAAATGCCTGAGCTTGGGAGTGGGACTGCCCGATACACAGGATACACATCCCAGAGTTGAGCCCAGAGAAGTCACCATACCACCAGGCCAAGTGGTGGCAGGCTTGGCCCAGGGTCTGAGCTCCTACCTTCAAGCCTTCAGGAAGCTCCCCTCTTTCCTCAGCTGAGCAGGAGGCTTTAATGAGGTAGAGGAGAGTCAGAACTTGGGTTCAAATCCTTCCTGGTGTGTAACTTCCTGATTCTGTAGCCAAAGTCCAGCTAAGCCTCAACTTCCTTCCTGGCAGAGCCCTCACTGACTGCTACTTCCCAAAGCTACTAGACTCCAGCCTGTCCCTTGTGTCACGTTCCTTGTCCTGCTCCACCCTCCACACACAATAGGCCCTGACAAAGAGGTGATGTCTCACCTGCTGGGGCAGACAACCTCAGTGCAGGGCCTGAGAGCTAGCAAAAATGATACCAGCAGGCAGACAGCAGACCCTAAGACGGGTGCCCAGCCATTGCTCTCTCCAAGCATCCCTGTGCTTTGGCATTCTTCTCTGCTTTACCCTCGGCTCATTCTTCCAGGAGTGGAACCTGACTGTGTCCCACCGAGGCTGAGGACTCTGTCCTCTGCCGTTTTACACAGGTGCTCATATATTCTCACTGTTCTATGAACACTAAGAGCCCCACTGCCAGGGGCTCGTAATTCTGAACTGTCTTATGGGCTGATAGCACCTGCTAGAACCATGGAAACAGGCCCCCAAGAAGTGGAGCAGGTCCACCTGCTTGGTGGGTGGTCTTGGGATCCCTGGCCCATGTTCATCTTGAGAATCTCTCCATCCAGGCTGTGCCCCAGGGATGCAGAGGAAAATGACAGGCATATACATTTGGCAGAGATGGGAGGAGCATGCAGTGACCTGGACTTCTCTGATCAGCTGCTGGGGGTGGTGAGAACAAGGTCCCAAGAGCCACCAGCTTTTCTCAAGTAGGTGTGGATGCTGTCATCCCCCGGGACAAGGCATGGAGGGCCAGGGGTACTGGCCTATCAGGTCAGCTTTTCTGGAACAGGAGCCCGGGGAACTGTCCTGCTTCTGCCTATCATGGGCTGAGGGTAGAGACACCACAGAAGGACAGGGTCCTTCCAAAGCCCTTCTCTGGCCCACTTAGAAGCACAGGCCCTGGGTGGGGTTGAAGGTGGAGCCAATTACAGATCAAATTTGGGGTCCGGATCTTTCTCGGTTCAGAGCCTGGTAAAGCTTCTCAAAGTGTCTTCTTGGTGCATTTCTAGAGCCTCCATGGTGTGGGCCTACTTCCCAAGAAAGTTCTTTCTTCTTGAAAGGCAGAGTACAGGAGGGGAGCCAAGAGAAGGGAGATGTGGCCAGAGGGAATGGCTGTGGGGGGCAGAGGAAGGCCCAAAGAAGAAAGAAAAACCACAGGGTAGACACAGAAGTACCACATCTCAAAAATGGATGTATCACACCCCACTTCACAGATGCAGAAAGCAAGGGTCACAGACGTGCACTGATTTGCCCAGGGCTGCAACTGAAGTCTGCATTGGAATCCAGAACCGTGTAATTCTAGTCCAGGAAGGAAGCAGGAGAAAGGCAGTAGCCCATATGGGAGAGAAGCTGCTTAGGGCCAGAGGAGGTGGGGGTGGATAGCAGTTTTGAAGCCCTAGGTAGGGGAAGTGGGTACCAGCACATCATTGTATCTCTTTCCTCCACCCTATGCTGATGTGGCTGGGGACTGACAGTGTACTCACGAGCAGGACCGAGCCAGCTGGCAGAGGCCGCAGGTAGGCTTGCGCATCAGGTACATGGGCCAGCCATAGGCAGCCAGGGCGAAGAGCATGTAGTAGCAGACTTCTTTGTAGCGTAGCATCTCGTGCTGAAAGACAGGATGCAGAGGGTGGTAACCTCTGCTCCTCCTGCACACTACCTCAGCCACCACTAGTCCCTGAAGTGGGAGCCTGCCTACCTGCTCCCAGTGGAGGGGGGGAGGGGACAGCTGTTGGTGGGGGAGGGGCAGCCCCTTCAGACACTGATTGCACGTGCCCAATTATCTCCCTGTACCCAGGCCAGAATACTCATGAGACCTATCGTATCACAAGAGTCTTAGAATTCATGATTTGGAGACAGAAAATCACTTGGAGCACTGGCTTGTTTACCCAAGAAGGAAGGGAGTGTGGGATGTGAGTGGCAGTCGCCCCGCCTCAGCAATCAGGCCCTGAGGAACTTAACCCTGCGAAGCCCTGGGGCCTGCAGCTGTGGGTGTCTTACTATGGGCAACAAGACAGCCATGCTGGGCATGGAAACATGTCACCAAATGTCTCTGGCTCTCTAGTCTGACTCATGGAGTCCCGGGTTCTTGAGGCTGGGGGAAGCTGTCTCCCTGAGATTGGGATCTTGCTAGAGAAAGGCACCACTGAGAAACCCAGGAGTCTGCTGCCCAACAACTGCTCTTGGTGCTATGGTTGGTATAGGTGCTACAAGCTGTCCAGAGGCAGGGTGGCAGTGTCCCAGGAAAGCCTGTCAGTCAGTCCCCAGCCCCTGGGCACCAGGCTGTGGCACTTAGAGGGAATTAGTCACCTTGTAAAACTTAAGGAGGGTGATTAGTCATCTTGTGCCGTGAACCAGGTAGGCCTCAATCAGCACCCCTCTGCCTGCTCTTCAGGAACTCAGGAAGGAGCCAGTAGCTGCAGAGGCAATTACCCTGGGTGATAGGACAGGGAGGGCGGGGCACTGGCAGCCTCTGCCAGGTGGCAGGTGCAGACTCTGCACCTCCCCCCAGGGGGTGGTAAGAGCCAGCCAGGCAAGGCCCTAGTGAGTGGCAGGCATCTGAGTAGGGAAACCACCTATGTATGTGTCTGGTGAAATGAAAAGATGTCAGATTCGGAGAGGCAAGATGCCTGGGGCTTTTCTAAAGAAAAGGGCCGAAACTTCTCCAGACCTGTCTTGATTGGCCCCAGAGTTTCTAGCACCTTGCTGGGCTGGATTTAGGATGGGCCACTTCCTCCTACTCCAGCTCTGGGTGCGAGGTGTGCGTAGGGCATTTCATGTCTGTCCTAAGGCTTTGAGGATGACAGACTTGCTCCAAGTCACAGAGAGAAGCCACGGGACAGGGATGCACCTACATCAGTTTGCTTTCCCTGGGCCAGGCTGACTGCTCCTGCTGCCACCCTCAACCATGCTGGCCTTCAGAAAATGGGACCCACTTTCCCTGTAACGCATGGGCTTTCTACTAAAGGTGCTTGAGGAAAGTTTCTACTGCTAAAAAGGCTTTAAAGTGACGATGACACACTGCCTATCATGAGGGCAGCAGCAGCAATAATGTCACAGCTCATTCTGTGAAGCAATCTCTAGAAGACAGGGGCAAACGTTTGGGAGCTCCGTTAAGAGCTTCAGGGTCCTACTTATAGACACAGCACAATGCGAGGGCTCTTGAGGACCTGATCTGAGAGGAAATTCCCTGGACAGTTGTGCAAGAGTGGTGGCGTTGGCTCATACCATGGAGTTGTGGGGAGGTGGTAGGAAGAAGCACAGGGAGAGGAAGAAATTTCCAACTCACCGAGTTCTTGAGGTCGAGGTACTTGGTGTTTCTGGTCACTGGCATCCCAGACAGAAAAGCCAAGATGTCATTGTTTGCCTGGAAAACAGGCATGGTAAGATGGACAGTGGTCCAGACACGAAGATGAGAAGGGAGTTCAGTTTCAGTCTGCTTCAGAGGTCTGAAGGAGCATGAGGCTTGCAGTTCTTTCAGTATCCAGCAGTTTTCCAAAATCATACCTCCCTGTATTTCTAGTTTCCCCATCCTCCCAGGGGATGGTCCTGAGCCACTCCAGAGGGAAAGGATTTTGGGTGAGATATATAGAGACCAGAATTGGTGTGCTGGTGAGGACAGGAAGGCAGGGCAAACTTCAGACAAAAGGCTGAAGCACTTGAGCTGACATTGGTCATCTAACCCCAGTGACTAGCATGTTCTTGGAGGCTGGCATCAGAAGCAGCCACATATGGTCCAGAGAACAAGTCACCCTATTGGGAGTCAGTAGAAAGGCTGTCTCAAGGTTTCAGCTAGGACAGTGGAGGGCAATGAGCAGTAAACAGTGGCCTGGGGGCCCATGGGGGAGAGGATGCTACAGGATCAGCAGCAGGGGCCCACACTCACCTCATCCAGCACCGCATTGCGTTTGGCTCGCTGCCGCTGTCTAAGCAGCACCAGGCCAGCAATGATGTCGGAGGGCACGATGTCGAGGTCACGGAAAAATTCAGCAAAGAGGTAGGCAATTTCTGAGTAGGCATCCTGTCAAGCAAGGCCCAGGAAGGCAGGAGGCGGTGGCAAGGCAGCAGGAGAGAGGAGAGGGCATGAGTGAATCCCTGGGGCAGGGTCACCAGGAACCTCCATTATACTGGTCAACTTGGCCCTCAGGCAATGGCTCTGTGCCGCAGGAAACCTGTTCTGGATTCTGGAGCATTACCATCTTAGCTGTTGATCCTTCCTCCTCCATCCAAACCTCTTCTCTCCACTGAGGTCCTACAGCTCGTGCTACCCTTCGGTCACAAGTGCCAACCTGAGCTCTTACCTCTTTTCTTTCTCTAGATACCCAGAATCAAGGCCCAGGCAACCCTTCTCCACCAGAGAAGCCACACAAAGCACTGGCTGCCCTGTCCCACCTGCTGTGACCCAGGAAGTCCTTCTAAGAGCTGCCTCCCAGGTCTCAAGCTCCCCCTGCTCCCCAGGAGCCTCAGCTCAGTGGGCCCTCGAATGTGCTTGAGAAGTGCAATTTCATAGTCGGTGACCTCTCTGGCTTCGAGCTGGCCCTGGGCCTTGTGTAGGAGGCAAAGGACAGAGGCAAGTCCTGCCAGGTGTGGGTCCTGGGTCTCCCCTGCCTTTTGCTGCCTGGAACCTGTCAGGAAAGAGTGGAGTGGAAACAAACTCACAGCAACTGAATCTGTCTCGCTGGGTCTCACCCTTGAGTGCCTGGCAAGCCAATGGCTGCAAGCTCAAACCTCTAAGGGGCCACACAGAGCCTGATACTGCTCAGTCCCAGCTGCCCAGCCCAAGGTGCCAGATTTGGACATATAGGCATTTATGCAAATGCTGCTTTTTTTTTCAAAGACTGACATTTAATTCTAGTTCTTTAGCAACAACATACAAGCTGATGAAAATCACTCTGATGGAATCTGCCCCTGGGCTGTCTGTATCTAATAGGACCATGCTCTGGGGACATGCGACCTTTACACCAGCTTCTCACAATGGCCCTGAAGTGTTGTGTGCAGAAGACTATGCCCTTCACAGGCTCAGGCAAGCCTAGTTTCCACTGCCAAGGCTCCACTCTCTGCCTTCGGCATGGCACACCTGCAGCCAGGATCTAGGGATCTCACAGGCATCCCTAGATGCTCCATGAGGGACTCACCTCCTGCCAGGGAACACTGGGGCTTTCTTCCACTAGGTTACTTACTCTAAGGTCCCTGGGGAGGGGCGCTGTTAGGGAGGGGCCACACCAGGCTTCCTGGGGACATCTGAGGCAGGCACTTTGCTGCCTGTCCCGGGAGGAGTGGTCTCTTCTAGCTCTGCTACCAACTAGCTGTGGGATACTGAACAAACCATTCCATCTCTCTGGGTCTCAGCTCTCTAACCTACAAAATGAGGAGTGGAGCTGGATGACCTCTAACCTCCCAACCCTACACTAAGAGGGTCCTCTCTCCCCACTCAGAGCTACCCTTAGCTGATGCTGCCTCCCTTCTGCTGAGCTTGCTCCTCAGAGCTTCAGAGATGAAGGCTGACTGTGTGCCACCCCACCCCAGGCTAAGCATTCAACAGACTCCCAGACCCACCCACTGCTGGCCACGTGCTACTCCTCTTCTCCTAAATTAAACTGTGCTGCAAGGGAGTCCCAAGGGGGGTCCCAAGTCAGTCTTCATGCCTTTCTGTTTCCAATAAAACAAGGGAAAGGCTGCTTTACAGGGTGGAGTGGTCTATAGCAAGCTGCCACTCTGCCCACAACCAAAGCCCCGCCTCCTACCAGCCCCACTCACCTAACAACCCCAAAGGAGTGAAAGGCACCTGCATGGCAGGGAAAGACAGCAACCCCGGGTACTTGGGTACTTACTGACTGGGAATCCTTTGTCCGGGTGCAACAGAGGAACACTTTAAGACGGCGGGACCAGCTGGTGGCCTGACCCTCCTCTAACCGGTGCCTGTGACAGGTAGACAGTTAACATGTTGAAGTCAAGGGCCTGGACCAGAGGAGCTGGGCCAGATGTTACGGAAATAGGACGCTCTGTTCCCAGGACACACCAAAGAGCTCCCCGGAGGGCCTGGGGAGGGGGGTTAAGCAACAGGCTAGCTATAGCTGGGTGGCCAGTGACCTAGATATCAGCCAGCCAGGGTATTCCCTGGAGACTCTTGCTGGTCACCCTGGTGAGTTGTTGTGGGGTGGTGTAGTCCCTGACTTTTAGTAGACTGACCCACGAGCGTGACCTGGGGACTTGAGAGCTGGGAATCAAAAGTAGGGGCTACTCTGCAGTCAGGTAGATAAAGGCTTAACTGAAGGGCAGTAGGGGTGCCAGCCAGTGTGGCCTTGCTGTCCTCTGCCTTTCCTAGCAAAGGACTTCAGAAACTCATGTACTGAGTACTTAGAGGAAAGCTGGGGGTTGGACGAGGCCCTGGCATTCTGCACAGCTGCTGTCGGGTAGGACACACACACTGCCTGCATGGTTGCCCCATCCATTTTCTTCTCCCTCTTCAGCTCAGGTGGGGAGTTAGGGGGCTCAGAAGTCAGTGAGCAGAGGCAGAACAACGGGCTACTTCCCTATAAAGATACCATCGCGCTGGGCACCCAGGAAATCGGTGACATCAACCATGTTGATCTCCAAACCCTCTAAACTAGGCCATAAAAGGCTGGCTGGGTTTGATCAATGTGCTGCCCCCTTAAAAGCCTGTCACAGGATGGTGGGGGTGGGGTAGGGAGGCAAGGTGGCACTCAGATGCATTCAAGGTACTTTATAGTCACCAGGAATGAAGGACTGGCTCTCGATGAGCTTCTTGGCTCAGCTCTGCAGCCAAGAGCTGCTCCCCATTCCTTTAACCCTGACTACATAGGCAGCAGGAGGGGCTAGCAATGATGTAAGAGACCAGCTGTCTGGGGGACCTGCAGTCCCTAGGAAATGAAGCTGCCTTGCATCCCAAACCAATACCCCACTACCTTTGACAAAGACAGCGTGAAGCTGGACATACTGGGTTCTCATGGCATCACATATTTTTTGCTTTCTGATCCAACCAGGCTTTCCAATATAGGATGTGAAATTTCTTCCCCAGCCTCTGGCCAGGTAGAGGTGCTCACCCCACTGAAATAGCTCTCATGAACACCAGGGGGCAGATGATCGTAGGAATGCATGAGAAGCCGACAGGTTTGGTCAAGTGCAGTCAGTCTACTGACCACGCTGGGAAGACCACATACCAAGTCTGGACAGAAAGTTCATAGACCCCAACAGGCCTCTGTTGGGAGACTCATTATGTGAAAGAGGGGGCAGACATTCCTTCTACAAAAACCCAAGGTCAAGCCTCCTGGGAAACAGCTGGGACTAACATACTCCCCCAGTCCCTACCAGATTTCACTGGAAAAAGAAAGAACCAAAAACTTAGACACACCCCTGGTTTTCAGAAACCAAAATAACTTAACCGTGTGGCAGACGGAGTGTGCATGTCCCTGCCCTTGGGAGTTGATAGCTTGAAAAATGTCCCTGTTAGAAACACTGTTAGTTTTAGAGCCAGTGGAGGACACTCAGGCAGGCGGTCAGTTTGACAAAGCCCCACAGCCAGACTGAGCTCTCCAGCCTTGCAGGAGACCTGGAGAAAGCACAGCAGGTCACAGGCCTGCAAGCTACGGCTCTGACGGGGCCTGGAAACCACAGGGAGCTCCCTAATTAAAATGACAGCAAGCACCAGGCCTTGCTGCACAGGCTCCTGCTGCCTGGAGCCCCAAAGCCAATCACCCAGAGTCAGGAAGGGAAGGAAGTTTTCTCCAGGGCCCAGGAGCCCAGAAACAGGTCGGGTGCAGCATGTGCTCAGAGCAAGCAAAGTGGGACAGGGGGGCGGTGGCCAGCTAAACTGGGAGGGAAAAATGGGTTCTGGAGCCCTGGCTCCAAGGCCTGACATTTCAGGCTGGGAGGTGGCCAGACCAGGCATGGGTGTGGTGCTGGAGGCAGTGACAAGCTGATGGGCTGACGTGGAAGGTCTGAGGCATGAGTGGGGGTGGGGGACAGGCCTGCTGGGCAGGGGTCTTGGCAGCCTGCTCCCCTGTGGCTTGGGGCAATGACTCAGATCCTCATCTATCGCAGGGGTCTTACAGCTGCTCTGGGATAGCAAAAGAACTGACTGGATTAACAATGAAGGGCTAAGCATAGGCCCTTCCTTTTTTTTTTAAGATTTATTTTATGTATTATGTATACAACATTCCTTCCATGTATGCTTGCATGCCAGAAGAGGGCACTAGATCTCATTATAGGTGGCTGTGAGCCACCATGTGGTTGCTGGGAATTGAACTCAGGACCTCTGGAAGGGCAGTCAGTGCTCTTAACCTCTGAGCCATCTCTCCAGCCCACGTAGGCCCTTCCTTACTGGAGAAGCCTGCTTACGGGGGCTACTGTATTGTGACTCATCCTGGGAGCACCCCTTGCTTTCATAAAGAAGTCACTATGGCCATGATGAACACCCTCTCTCAATCTCTGCCATGCCACTTCTTTAAAACGCCTGATGAAATCTCCTCCAGGAAGCCTTCTTTGTTTAACTTCTCACAACCTCTGAGACCTAGAGGGAACATCACCTAATAATTAAGCAAGGGCTCTGAAGTTAGGCTGAGAGCTAGTTTGCAGTCTCACCACATAACCAAGCAATCATATAACCTTTGTACCTTGGTTTCTCCACTCCCATTAGAGGGAGGACACGGGTTGTAACTCGCTCTGAACAATGCTTGTGTCTTCTGCTCTTACCATAATTGAGACTATGAGTCCCGCTGCTGCTGTTGACAGCAGCTTCCCATTAACTCGCCCATAGTGTTAACCACGGGCATATATTATCTCACTCGAATCTCACAATGACATCCTGAGCCAGTCCTGAGCCAAGAACTGTTATTCCTACTTTTTTTTTTTTTTTTGAACAGGATCTCACTGTATAGCTCTGGCTGGCCTTGAATGCACTATGTAGACTAGGATGGCCTTGAACTGATCCCAAATGCCTCTGCCTCACTAGTCCTGAGTGCTAGGATTAAAGGTATGTGCCACCATGCTCACCCTATTCTTACTTTTTCAACAAAGGAATTGAGGCAGTGAGAGGACGAGGCTTTCACAAAGAGCCTTGGCTCACATGGATCCCATGATGCTGACCTGTGATTTGGGAGGGAACATGACCCCCCTGTGCCCACCAGTCTACAAAGCTCACTAGGGCACCACCCGCCTACCCAGTCAACTGACCGAAGGTTATAAGTCCGCAGATTTCGCTGCCTTCTCTTGGTGGCTCTCAGCTTGACGAAAGTGCGGCCCGTGGGGTCAAAGACACAGAGGACAGTGATGCAGACGCTGAGGATGACCACCCAGTTGCAGACAACCATTCCTGTGGGCAGCAGCAATGAAAGGTGTTGGGTTCACCTTCCTGGGACATGAGCTCTGAACAAAGGGACACTGTAGCCTCTGTGTCCCCAGCTGCTTCTAAGACCTAAGAGGAGACTCAGAAGTCTTTGATCTCCAAGGCCCAGAGGCAGCTCTGTGGGCTTTTGAGAAGGTGTTGAGAAGCCCTAATGCTGCCTGGACAGTTCTGTGTCTGCTGCTGCTCACCCTGGCGAGGGCCCCATGTGAGATGGCAGAACCCAGGGTGAAGGACGCATCCGTGCTTGGGCGTCTCTCTATTGTGGTGCCTGGGCCCCATCCTCTGCAAGCTGGGTCCTATTACCACCCCTAGGGCTGGCTTGAGCTGATGGGGCAGATGGGGTGCATACCGAGGGTGACATTCTTAGCAGTGAGGTCATTGCAGGAGGTGTAATACTGCGTGAGCCAGACGATGCCCACGATAGCGTAGATGAACTCGATCACCAAAATGGCTGCAAGAAGAGGCAGGTTCTGACTAAAGGCCACTGTCCACCACTAGGGAAGGACCCGAAAGCCTAAGCCTGGCTCCTGCTGCCAGGCCTCCAGCCGTCTTACAGCAGGGGTGCACAGAGCCCTAGCCTGGTCCCTGGCAGTGTGCTCTCCAGTTCTCAGGACTTCCCTGAGACTGTCACTGGACAGGTGAACAAGGGAGAAATGCTCCCAGCTTCTAGGGCTTTCACGATTTCATTTATGAGTTCTGGAATCAGACTTATTTTAGGCAAGCTACCTAATCTCTCAGAGCCTCCATTTCCTCATCCATATTTGAGAGTGCCAATAACTTCATGATAGGACACTGAAGGCTGGAACTCACAAAAACTATTGCTTCTAGGTAGACTTAGGAACTTGGTTTGGTGGGGTAGGGGGATGAGAGAGGAATCCCAGGAGACAACCCATGGTGGCCCATGTGTTCAGTGTTCTAAACCCAGAGCCCCAGTGGGAGTGGGAAGGAAATATGACAGCCTGGCAGGGCCAGTAACATATAGTAGCAAAGAGCCTAGACTATGGAGCCAGATAGAAGCATGGGTTCAAATCCCAAGTCTGATGCTTGCATCCTGACTGAGTTGTGAGACCTTGAAAGAGCTCATTAGTCTTCTTGGGCTCCAGTTTCCTCATCTACACAACAAAACTGACACTTTCATCTCCATGAGCTGTGGAGACGTTTGAGAGAAGTGCTCCCTAGGAATACCCCAGAGGTTGCTGGGACATGGTCCAAAAGAGATATAGGCTGGTTCTCAGGGGAGCTGGCTTGTCCTGGCCTCAGGGTTTTCCTGATCTATTTCAGAAGGATCACCAATGCACTTTGCAGGCAAGCTCACAGTTTCAAATAGGGGTCAGCTAAGTTTGTCTATGAAGGGCCAAGAGGGCAAGCATTTTAGACTCTATGACCATCTAGTTAGAAAAGCTGTTTCTCAGCTCTGCCACTATGGTACCAACGCACCAGAAACAACACATAAATAAGTGGGGTACGCTCCCCAGTGAAAAGATTCACAAAACAGCCACGGGGATGGACTAGACCGTTGGGTCTAGAATGTCAGTCAGTCCAGTAAGGCACCTCATGCTCCCCAAGGTTTGGGTCTTAGTTTGTGTTAGCAATCAAAACCTGAGGAAGTGCAGAAGGGTGTGGGGCTCTAGGACTTCCCCAGCCCCCAGCAAGGGGTCCCTTACCCAGGCGCACGTAGAGCACGTACTGCATGGAGTCCCGGGGTTCCGTGTAGAGGATGCCACCACGCATGCTCAGCCAGATGATGGCCATCTCAGCAATCATGCAGCTCAGAAGAATGCCCAGGTAGCCGCGGCCGTGGTCTACCAGGTTTAGGGAGCAGGCCTCGTGTGGGTTATAGACCAGGCCGAAGAGCACCACGGACAGGATCACAAACCTGCAGAAGGGTACAGGTGAGCAAGGGAGGGCTGCCTCTGTGCCTTGTGCTGCCCATGGCTGGCAGAGCCGGTGTAGCTCAGTAGGAAGAAAGGGAGGCAGGTATCTGCCCAACAATAACATTGTCCACTGAGGCTGGGCAGTGGTGGTGCATGCCTTTAATCCTAGCACTCAGGAGGCAGAGACAGGGGATCCCTGTGAGTTCGAGGCCAGCCTGGTCTACAGAGCTAGTTCTAGGACAGACTCCAAAAGCTACAGAGAAAACCTACCTCAAAAAATTTGAAAAAAAAATTGTCCACCTAGCTTGGGGTGCCTCTGAGGTGCCTGCTGTCATCATGGGGGAGGTGGTGGCAGCTACTATGCCCACTGCCAAGGTCTGGAGGATTGCTGGTCAGGAGGGGTCCTGACTCCTGTGGGCATACCTAGAGGAGTGCCTGGGAGCAGGGTAGTCAGGTTTGGGCCTGGCATTGAGGAACAGGTAGTCAGAAAGCTTCCTTCTATACCTTTCTCCTCAAACCCAGGACTGTGGCCTCAGCTCTGAGACTCACCAGGTGGTGTGCAGGAGGAAGAGGAAGATGGCTGGCAGGACGAGGTCATCACTGCCCACAGACCAGCGCCTCCGGAACACCACAATCCCGGGCATGGCTGGCAGATCTGGGAGGTTCAGCGGTCCTGGCGCTCACCTCCTGAAAGCAAGAAGAGAACCCTGGAGCTGTTTGGGCTCCTACCAGGTGTAGTCAGCAGCACAGGCATCTTGGGCGTTGGCACCAATCCCCACCCATGCCTGATGGGCCTCCAGGTGCCAGAGATAAAGAAGCTGCCCCCTGCCCTCTCAAGCCCCATAACAATAAAAGCCTTAGCAATAGGACAGCAATCTCACAGTGACCCCTGAGGTCACTCCTGCCTACCACCAGATTGCCACTGCCCAACATCATTCCCATAGTAACTACTAAGCTCCACTGAAGATCTAGGTCCTGTTTGGCCTGCCTGAAATCCCAGCACTTGGGAGACTAAGGCAAGAGAAGCATGATTTTGAGGTCAGTCTCCATCTCAAAACAGCGACAAAAAGACCCTAAATTCATTCTCTTTCCCCCTACATGGGATCGATGGAATGCTCAGTCCCTGGGGCCCTCACAGTCTTTCCACAAGGAAATCTGACCAGTACTCACAGTTCTGGGCCAAGGCTTCCAAAATCAAGAACAAGTGATCCTTAGCACAGAGCCCTGTAGAGCGGGAAGAATGCTGAAGGTTTGGAGAGGGCACGAGAGGAGTATGCGAGTGGTGGTGGCTGGGACTAATGAACACCAAGGGTGATGATGCCCTTCATATAGTAGATCTTGGTAAGCCTTTGCACAGTGATGTCTTTGGTTTCTTGTTCACTGGAGCCCAATGAGCTGCTGAGTGTGGTTTGACTTGGTTTAACTTTGTTTTGCACCCATCTGACAAAACTCTGAGCCACTGTCATGATTCTGGGCAGGAGGGGCTGTGGTGGAAGCCAGGGTTTGGGTTGTGGACATCTGCCCCTCACTGCGAGGACAGCAGCCGTTCTAACACACTCACTGCTAGCCTGAATGCTCTCACTGCTTGGTGCCTATTTCTGTCAAGTAGTTGAGTACAAACCAGTCACCAATGAGCCCCGGAGTGGCGGCCAGGAGCTGGGGGCCTCCTTTGAAACTGGGAGTAAAAAGTGGAGGCATAAGTGGAACACTGGTCTGAGCAGAGACCCAGGACTTGCTCTATGGTAGTGGCTGCCCTGTGTGGAGAGGAGCTCCTACCCTAGAGGGCTGGGCACACTGCTAGCGGGCAGCTACCCCGCAAGGCCAGCAGAAGCTTACATGGCACCTGGTCCAGGGCTGGCAGCAGGTCCTCCTCTTCCTAATGATAACTCCAAGGAAAATGTATGTATGCGGAGACTGGACTCATCAGGGAAGAGACCAGGCAAGCCTTCTGAGAACAGTGACCACGGCCCTGACAGTAAACAAGGGGACATGGGGCCAGGTGGCTGGGCAGCATGTCATGTTGGGCCAGGCTCCGCTGCTGGGCTTATCTCCCAGGAGCAGCCACTGCAAGCTCCCAGGAGGGTGCCCAGAAGCAGAGCTAGCTGCTGCCAGAGCAGTAGGCTGGGCTAGCCTGCTGGGGTCGTGCCTACTCCCCCCTCAGGAAGTGACATCATCCCATTCTCAAGGAGGAGTCAAGCCAATTGTGGGAAACAGGAGAAGGATGGAGAGGGAAGAAGATGCAGCTGCCGCTGGATGGCTCGGATATGGGGAGGTCCACTGTGGACAGGGGACCAGGACTGGAGTGAAATCTGGGGCAGGCAGTCCAGGACACAGCTTAGAGCTTGGAGGAATGGGATGGGAGGGAGCTGAGGCATCATGGGTGGTAGCGTAGCAAGGCTGGGACATACAGAGCTGCCAACAGCTGGTGTACCTGTTCCCTCCCTGTCTGTAGGTGGCTCACAGAGTGGGAAGCTGAAGGTGGGACACTCCCCCCCACACACACTCTCAATGCACCCAGTGAGGTGGGGCTGGTACCGAGTCACCACCTGCTGAGGCCCTGCATTTTACCTTCACCAGGCCAGGGGAGATGCAGTGCCACGCTTGCCTACAGAGGTTGGTCAGGGAGGGCCCTGCCCCTGCAGCAATCCAGTGTATCTCCTCAAGCAGAATATGACCCTTTCTCAGTCACACCCGGTACCTCCTTTCTCCCACCTCAAGGAGTCTAGAAAGGCTGCCACTGTAGTTAACGAGGTATTCAACATCCCTGATCTGGCCTTACCTGGCCTGCAGCGTTCTCTCCAGCTCCCAGATTAGAAAAGTGAGCCAAGACTGGCCCCAGATCTTATAGCCATGACTGCAGGACCATCAGTGATAGGAAAGATAGGGCAATAGCAGCCTCTGCTCTAGGGGCAAGGAGGTGACCAGTCCGTGGCTAACAGCTGTGGTCAGAACCAGGGCCTTTCTACCATATGGTAGAGCTTTGAGGGGCTGGCCCCATACATGTCCTGTTACTAGCATGGGGGTTCTTTACCCCTCCAAGATCCCCTCCAGCTTCTGCCCTGGGCAGCTAACCTAACAAAGTCCTAGATTCAGCAGGTGGGAGTCCAGGTCCAGGAGCTGTAAGCCCAGCATTTACCACCCAACTGTGTAACTTACTAGGAAATTGTGCCTCAATTTCCTCGTCTGTGAAATGTCGATTATGCTTCCCTCTTAAAGTTCCAGGCAGGATCCCAAGAGAGAAGGTCTGCAGAACCCTCACAACGCTGGACAAATGCCAGAACACATCAGTGGGCGTGGAGGGGCCAAGGGAGTGCGTGTGAGCCCCTGGCAGCCCAGCTGCCCTCCCAGGCCAGGCAGTGGAATCTTCAGCTGGTCACCACCAGGTCACGGGGGGGGGGGCATCCCTGTACAGATTCATAAATCCTAAGGCTTCTATTTTTATGGGCCTGAAAGGCGTCCTTTCTCTGGAGACCCCAGCCCATCACAATAGGGGCCTGTTCCCCTGCTGGGCTGTGATTTCATCTGGAGGAAATGTCTTAGGAGGGGGAGGGCCTGGCCACTTCCTGGCCTGGGGCAGCTATAGAGTACCTCCTCAGTCTCCCCCTCTACACCCCAAGTGGCCTCTAATGACTAAACTGTGGTGGGTCAGGACTCTGCCTCCCAGGGTCCTGAGGACTTCCAAGGCAGGCCACACCCTCTCCAGCAGGAGTTCTGTTGCCCTGCCTTGGCAGATGTGAAGGGGTACTAGGACCCAGGCAGGTGTGAAGGGGTACCAGGACTCAGGTGGGACAAAGGGGTACCAGGACCCAGATAGGTGTGAAGGAGTACAGGACCCAGGAAGGTATGAAGGGGTACGAGGACCCAGGTAGGTGTGAAGGGGTACAGGATCCAGGCAGGTATGAAGGGGTACCAGGATCCAGGCAGGTGTGAAGGGGTACCAGGACCCAGGCAGGTGTGAAGGAGTACCAGGACCCAGGCAGGTGTGAAGGAGTACCAGGACCCAGGCAGGTGTGAAGGGGTACCAGTACCCAGGCAGGTGTGAAGGGGTACCAGTACCCAGGCAGGTGTGAAGGGGTATCAGGACCCAGGCAGGTGTGAAGAGGTACGGGACCCAGAAAGGTGTGAAGGAGTATCAGGACCCAGGCAGGTGTGAAGGGGTACCAGGACCCAGGTAGGTGTGAAGGGGTACAGGACCCAGGAAGGTATGAAGGGGTACAGGACCCAGGAAGGTGTGAAGGGGTACAGGATCCAGGCAGGTGTGAAGGGGTACAGGACCCAGAAAGGTGTGAAGGAGTATCAGGACCCAGGCAGGTGTGAAGGGGTACAGAATCCAGGCAGGTGTGAAGGGGTACCAGGACCCAGGTAGGTGTGAAGGGGTATAGGACCCAGGAAGGTATGAAGGGGTACAGGACCCAGGAAGGTGTGAAGGGGTACAGGATCCAGGAAGGTGTGAAGGGAAGCCAAGAGAATCCTTCGTGTGCATGGAATGACTTAAGTTGTAGCCGTAAGGGGCCTCTTCCTCTGCCCTCTCCCTTACCATGACCCAATTTTCCAGGTGATGATTTAGGCCTCTGGGTTAAATATTGACCATTCTGCAAGTTCCTCTTTCTAAAAATGCAAACTACTTTTTAAAATGCACACGTTGTCTTCTCCATTGATATTATTATTATTATTATTATTATTATTTATAGGGTCTCTATATCTCAAGCTGGTCTCAAACCCTGTATTTAGACCCTGTATTTGGATTTCTGATTCTCCTACCTCTGCCTCCAGGGTGCTGGAATTACAGGTAATGTGCCCCACACCTGGTTTTATGGGGTATTACAGATCAAACCTGGGCACCTTCTCTGATTCTAGGCCCTTATCCCTGAGCCGAAAGGGTTCAGGTGCACAAAGTTTGCCCTTGGGGGGCAGGAAGGAGAGTCTCCTTCTAGTTAGGGAGACTCTCCAACCCCTCACAGTTCCACATTCCCATCCTGACATGTCCCCCCATATGCCCCAAGCTTGCTACTTTCTGCAGAGGCCTCAGTGACCACTCCTTTATGGGGGCTGTAGCCCCCTCAAGCCCAACCTGACCCAGACAGGTTCTGCAGTTAACTTTTTAAATACTTACTGCTGTTATTGCCTGGGCTCAACTGAGAATCTTGGGGGTTAGGGCTACAATATCCATACAAGGCCTGGTGGCATCACCCCAAACCACTACCATATTGCCAAGGCTGCCAGGAACAGCTATGTCCTGGTCAGGAAGGAAGCAGCAGCCCCTTCTTGGCTTATACCTGCTCTGCTTGCCAGCGAGTGCCTGCCCCAGATAGCTCAGTGGTTCCCCCCTCCAACCATCTGAACAGTGCTAGGTGGTTCCTGCCTTTGTAAAATGGGATGCCCAAGGCTGCAGTGACAATGGATAGGTGTCAACCCTACAGGTCTGCCATGGATCTGAGCATAGCTAAAGTCCCTGAGGTGGTCACTGTAGTAAAACCCTCAGGTCTACTGACAACCTAGAACTGCCAAGGACCAAAGGACAGACACACTGAAAGCCTTGGCCTGAAGATCCCATGGTGAGGACCACAGGCAGCCTGTGTTGTCAGCCTGACGTCTCAGGCACATACACACACCAGGGCCACCACTCCAGAATCCCTGAGGAATTTGCCCTGTCTTTCTCCTTTCCAGGCCTGCAGCCCATCTGGGAAGGGTGGCCGAGGGGCTGGCCTTTGAAAGCACAGGAAGGGATATGGTGGCAGAGGAGGTGACAGAAAGTCGCGTGGGCTGAGGGCCGCGTGCGCCACCAGCCTGTGCCCAGGCGTGTGCAACCCAAGTTAGGGGCCGTAAAGCTGTTGCTTTTCACACATCAGCTGTGCTGGAGCAGAAGGCAGAACTGAGTCTGCCCAGGGCCAGGGCAGAATTTCAACAGCAGAGGGGTCCTCAAATGCCTGACCCCACGGGGCACAGACAGTGTGCCTGTGGCAGCTGGGCCAGGAGAGGAAAGCCAGGGTCTAAGACTAACAGACACCTGCCACATCCTCACCCCCACCCCATGGCCTTGAAGGACAGAGTTTCACTTCCTCTGCCCCTCAGCATTAGGGCTCCTCACTATACTCCTCCAGGTTAGTCTGCCTGTTTTCATCTCACAGATGGGGAACCTGAGGTGCCATGAAGTTAGTAACACAGCAAGGGTCAGAGTCAGGCTGTGAAGTCAGTCCTGTTGTTCTATTGGTAAACCATCAATGGGCTGATGACCAGAGACCATTTCCATAAAAGCGCCACCTAGGAGTCAGGCATGAACTTACAGGAATTGGGGGGGGTGATGCTGAACCAACCCACCTGCACTGAACCAGACATACTTCCAACAATTACTCAGTCGCATATTTATTTTGAATTATGTAGTGTTTGCTGTTGTTAGATATGGTAGCAAGCAGTCACAGAATCCCTTTTTAATACTCCTAACACTATGAACTGCCATTTTTCTCCCCAATTTATAGATAAGGAAACTGAGGCTCAGAGAGGTTAACATAACCTGACCAAGGTCACTCAGTTCAGTAAACACTGGAGTCAGGCATAAGGCTCTAGAGCCTCAGCTTGGCCCTGCTGGCCCCTCCCCACCAACCCTCACCAGACTCCATTTATCACCAGGCTCCACTTCCAGTTCTCACACTAATTATTTTCCACTCTTCAATGAAAAGAATTTGCCATCTGCCACCAGGCCCTGCCACTGACACCAGCCAACTCCCCAGGAATCAATTGGGGCCTTTTGCTTCCTGTTGGCTGTTCTGGGAGGGCTGCTGGCTGCTAAGAAATGGGGGAGGGAGGGCCAGAAAGAGTGGCAGGACCCTCTCCTTGGCAGCCTGGACCTATCTTCCCACAGTCTGTCCTGTGCAGCAGGGTTTCCTGAAGGTGGAAGATCCCTCTAGCTCTGACCAGGCCAGGCTTTGTTTCTGTGTTTGTTTCCAGAGATCATTTCTCTTCCTCCCCACAGGCCTCTCATGCTCGTTCTAGTTCTCTGGGCAGAGGTGGCTGCAGGGACATAAACAGGCAAGCTATGCTGGCCTCAGGTGGCAGCCAGTCTCCTCCCAGTCGGCTCACTCACTGGATCTCCTGACCACTCCCCCTTTCAAGCACACAGACCCAGAGGCTGCTCCAAGAGCAGCTACCACCTTCCCATCTTCGCATCTCACATCTGGATCAGGGCTGATGTGGTGCTGGATCCTGGCTCTGTAACTTCTACTTGTCTGTATTCAACACTTCTCTGAGCCTCAGTTTCCTTGTGTGCAAAATGAGACAATGCAGTCCTCACTTCTCGGAGGGGCTGTGACAGGCAGGTGAAGACATCACAGAGCTGGGTCTGCTCCCATTCTGGTTCATTCATCTGTTTTCCTCAGCGTGCACAGAACCTTTACCTCTGCACCAAGCCTGCTGCCCTGCAACACAAAGTCTCTGGCCCTCTATTCCCAGGGGCAGGCAGACCTGTACCTGTCCCAGTCCTGTCTGAGTGATCTCAGGTAAGCTTGGTGGCATCTTTGAGGAAATCACCAGGGTACTGACTCTTTGAATTCACAAGTCAGTGAGGTGGGAATGCCATCTCTCTATAGCAGACAGCTTGGATTACTGAGCTCTCGTCCAAGGCCACAAGGCTGTAGAACACTCCAAATCCACATCTCTATAGGAAAGCTATATGCCTGTCTATTTGTGCAACCAAGTTTCAGGCTGTCACACTGCAGACCTCTTCCCACCCAAACTCAACATGCCCTGGGGACAGAGATCCCCGCATTTCCCTGCCCAGCCCAGTGTTCCTTCCACCACACTGCTCCTCCCAGAAAGTTTCCCTTTAGCTGGGGCAACATGCTTGGCTTCCCAGATGGCCCCCTGCAGGGAGGTTCACCAGATCTCAGCTGTACCCCATTTTCGGCTCCTCAGAACTTCCTCCAGAGGAAACTGTCAGTCTCTGGTGCTGGTGACACCTCAGAGAGGAATTAGCACCTTCTACATCCTTAAGAGATCCCTAATGAGGTCGTTAATGAGGTGTTAAGTGGGCACACCAAGTATGACACCTCCCCTCTGGGGACCCCCACCCCCTGGGCCCAGCCTACCCTGAGCCATGTTCAGCCCCACCTCCTTAGGCAGTAGGCCAGCCCTTGGATCTGGTCTGCTTGGCTGCATGCTGTTTAAAGGTGAGAGAATGCCTTCCGATGAGCTGTGTGTACCTCAGAAGGCCACCACCTCCTGGGTAGTACAGCCATCTAGGGCACAAGCCAGAGGCTCAGGCTCTGGGGTTTCAGCCACTCCCCAGTCATCTTCAAAGCCAGCCGGATCGAATGACAGCAAGCAGAGCTCCTTCCCCAGGGAGCTGCTCTACAGAGCTCTGGTGACTTGAAGAGCCAACACCCCACCCCTATCCCCCAACTGTAGAATATGGGACCACTGTCAGCACAAGCTATGGCCCACTCAGTCATCTGATTGTCTCTCCTTCTTCCTGTACCAACTGAGGGAACCCCGGATGAAGGGAGGTGACCATGGCCGGCAGGTCTCTGGAGCCTGGCACTCCATGTCATTTAGAGCAGGCTTCAGCTGCCCTATGCACCCCAAGGTTTTGAACTAAGTGCTCCAAAATGTCTGAAAACCATGAGATGGAGGAGCCCTCTGGTCAGTTCTGGCATTTAGGGAGAGCCTTGGGGTTGCTACTCTGGTGCCTGGACTCATAAGACCATAACACATGTCTCTTCCCTTGCTGGAGCTAGAAGGGCAGAAGGGGTTCCAGGAGGAAACTCTTGCCCTCAGGCCACAGCTTCTTTCATTCTCTCACTCCCTCTTCCCTCCTACCTCTCAGTAGGACAAAGCTGGACTCATCACAAGCTACACAGGCTTCCGAGAAGGGGCAGTGCCTGGGAGGCCCCTACTGTTGGGTGGAGCACAGGCTGGGCCTGGCACTGATCCTAGGGACTCTATTTCTCAGCCATCCACTGGGCGAAGACTTCAGAGTGCAATGCAGGGGCCAGCCACTTCCTATGATGAGTCAACAACCATTTCCCCATCAGTAAACGGCTGACACTGTTGACAGCGGCTTCCCTCGTGGGCTGGGGGTGGTGAGACAAAGCCAATTCTAAGTTGTACAATGTTGAGAGCAGGCTCTGGGGGAGGTGGGGGAAAGGAGTGGGAGGAGAGGAGGGAGGGGAGGTTGCGGTCGGGATGTAAAATAAATAAATTAATTAAGAAAAGAGAGAGTGAGCAGGCTCTGACACTGACAGGGTGCTTGGTAGTATGAACTCCACACACACACACACAGAGCGAGAGAGAGAGAAAGAGAGAGAAAGAGAGAAAGAGAGAGAGAGAGAGAGAGAGAGAGAGAGAGAGAGAGAGAGAGAGAGAACCATCCTCTTCCTCACAAGCCTACTGTGGAGCCAGTGAGATGGCTCAGCAGGTAAAGGCACTTGCTACACAAACCTGATAGCCTGAGCTTGCTGGAACTCACAGGCAGAATCAACTCCACAGAGCTGTCCTCAGACTCCACGGCAATGCTGTGGAGTGAGTACATGCCCTCCCACATCACAGACGCACCAGTAACATTTTTCGTTTGTTTCAAAGTGTGTCATGATTCCTAAATGGACATGAAATTCTTAAATTTCAATAAAATTAAAGCTCTCAGGCACTGGCTCTAAAGCTATCTACCAACAGTCCAGACCCCTGCATCCTGCCATGATCACCAAGACCCTCCTCTATAGCCCAACTCTTTCCTGTGTTCTTTCAGGTCCTGCTCCTGTCCATGGTTCCGACCAATTGCACCTGGCCAGAGACTTTGTCCTCTCCTGTCCCCCTTGTTTCACGTGCTTCTGCTGTGAAGGGTCTGGAGGTCTGTTTGGGTGCCTGTCCCCAAGCTCCAGCCCTGGTAGTGGGTCAGCCTGTGGCCCACTTTCTGCAGATTTCTGGTTTGTCAATTTCACATTCTCTATTACATGGTAAATTTCTAAGGGGAAAACTTTGGCTTCTGCCTGTTTCTGTCTTGGTCTGGGGGCTAGGACCCAGCACTCTGAGCAACCAGGAGGCTGAAAATAAGAGGCACTGGGCAGTAGGGTGCATGCTTCCAAGTCGAAGCTGCCTATGTAGACCTGGATAGATCCCATGGCCCACTTTGTTCGGGGTAGGCTGGAAAGAGGCAGGGCCCAGCCTGTCTGGTGTTACTTTCCTTCCCAGAGGCCTTGCCCTTGATAGTCAGGTGCCCAGCCCTGCCACACTGTCACTTCTGTGGTTCAACTCCCTTGGTACATCAGAAGGTGGAGCTGGGCCCTCTGCTGTCACTTGGCAAGATCAGAGCAGGGCAGTAGCAGGGGTTTGGCAAGCCCTGCTTCAGTCAACCTGGGGCCACTGCCCACTGTGGAGGGATGAGGCAGACCTCTGTGCTGGCCCTTACTGGCTGAGAGGGGTCAGTGGACCCAATCTTCAGGGAGCAAACCTTTAAAGGAACGAGCAGGTGGCAATGTGCGGGAAGGACTGGCAGGGCAGGAGAGTGCTAATGGAATGCCAATCTGGTGTCTTCAGACCAGACAAGGTCGTGGTGAGACCAGAGAGGCTAAGGTTCCTGTCAGGCTGAGACTAGTACCTCATCTCCTCCGGGGCTCAGGGTGGCAATGTGATAAAGCCTGCTTCCTCAGCAGGCACAGTCCTTTCCTGCACATCCCAGGAAGGCTCTGGAGTGGGGGATGGCAGTGGGGGGGGGTCGGGCCTGCGTCATAGCTCGTGCTGGCTTCTCCACCCTCAGTGGCCGCTGGCGGCTATAAATACCTCTCCATTCTCTGGATGCTGCAGGCGATGACCTAGAATCGTGGGCTTGGAGGCCTCCTGGGGCCCCCTCCCTGCTCATTTCGGATGAAGCCTGTCTGACCAGAACATCCTTGTAGCTGGAGAGTCAGCTCCCTACCTGAAGCAGGGGCAAGACCAGAGCAGTAGCCAAGACCTGAGCAATGCCTCCGCTAGCCATGGGAAACCCTAAAGGACAGTACTTTGACTCCAACCCTCTTCACAGGCTAGTTACTAAGGACACCAGGCCAAGAGATACCAAAGAGACAGTGCCCAAGACACTTGAGATCTGCTGCCGCTTGTACCACTGCCCCACCCTGGTCTTGGGCTCTCTCTCAAGCCCCACTCGGAGTGGAAGGCTCCAAAGTCACTGGATCCTAAGCCATCTTCTTTACCTTCTCGATCCCACAGTCTCTCTCTGGGGTTTTGGTTCAAACTGGATTCCAAACATGTCATCACCCTGGGAGCCTCTTTGGGACACACTCCACTCTGTCAGGGACCTTTGGAGTGCTTAGCCATTGTTTAGACAGGCTTCTTCCTCCTACCTGGCAGCCTGCCTCTGAGGGAGACCTTCGCTCTTAGAAGTCCAGAACTGGCTGATCAGGAGCACAGAAAAGAAGGTGGTTCCTGGACATGGAAGAGTAATGACACCAATTCTCACATGGTAGCGTTTGGTTCCAAGTTTCCTAGCTTGGGACAGAGCAGGCTTCAAGAGAAGACAAGGAACAGCTGACTGGGAAGGCCCAGGGCTGTATGAACACAGATGTGATCTGGTCAAACAACTCTTTCCTATAGCCATCCTCTATCCACTGGACCATCAGAGTACCCACCATATGACAAGGACCTATGGGGCAAAAAAGAAAGGTTGAGATGGAATGATGTGGGGTCAGCTTCCCAGGGTACCTACAGTCCAGAAGGGAAAAGAGGACCCAAGCTAATCTTCATATATGGCCAGGAGACAGAGAGGTCACATAGATCTGAGTGTGGCTGCCCAGAGAACATGGAGGTAGAACTGGGTCAAGCAAGACAGAGAGACCACTGGAGAAGGCAGGAAGGGACAAGCACAGAGGACACACCTCTACACAGGCTACATGTCAGGAAACAGAGGGTGGGGCCAAGACCAGGCTAGCAGGGCAAGGACAGAAAGGAGGCTGAAGGGGAAAACTGGTGGGTCAGCATGGCAGGGCCTTGTGGGACTTTGGCCGAGGCAGATGTGAGGCGAAAGAACATGAATGGTCCAGGTTCAGAGTCAGTGCACAAAACAGGGATAGGCAGGGCACCAGGCTGGGCAATGGACAGACAGCAGGTCCTGCAGGGGTGCCTTTAAATTGCAGGCCTGGAGAGCTACCTAGCCCCACACAAAAGCACTATATTTCTAGAGTTCTGGTTTGGCCCAGTCCTGATTCAAGCGAATCTCTCCACAAGTATGCCAGAACATGCTCATGGCAGGTACCACTCAGGAGTGGTCACAGGGTTCTATTCCCAAAGTATGCTCAGAGTTTGAGACATTTCCCCTGAATGGTTAATTCCTTACTCTGCCACCCAGTCCTGACAACGATAATAACCAAACAGGGAAGCTCAACTCAGGAGAAAGATTCAGCTAATGTAAACTCCACACAGGGAGGGGAACGGAGAGCAGATCTATCTGAAGTCAACCATCCACCAATCAATCCATCCAATTATCCATTCACTAAAACATACTTGCATCTACCCATTCAATCGTGCATTCACCCATGCATTTACTCATCCATGCATATATACATACACTCAAGCATCCATCCATCCATCCATCCATCCATCCATCCATCCGTCCGTCCATCCATCCAACCATTCACTCAAGCATCTATCCATCCATCCATCCATCCACCCATCCATCCAACCATTCACTCAAGCATCTATCCATCCATCCATCCATCCATCATCCACCCATCCACCCATCCATCCAACCATTCACTCAAGCATCTATCCATCCATCCATCCATCCACCCATCCATCCAACCATTCACTCAAGCATATATCCATCCATCCATCCATCCATCCATCCATCCATCCATCCATCCACCCATCCATCCAACCATTCACTCAAGCATCTATCCTCCACCCACCTATCTAATACATCATCCATCAACTAACTTAAGCATTCATCTATACATCCTTTATTCCTCTATATTCCTCTTATTTCTACTCATTTCACAATGTCCATCACACTAGAAAGTACTCTCCTTCACACAGGGCTGCTGGTCCTGTCTTTGCCTACATTCACCTCCTCTCATGCTGTCTCATCTCTCTCCTAAACACAAGCCTTTACTCTGTCCTTCCAACCCTACCCTTACGTCTTCACTTATTCCCCAACCCCATCCCTGAATGCCTGTCTCTCTTGTGTCATTCCATTCCTAGCTCAGGGGCCCTCTCCTTGGGCCTGCCTGTCCTGTCTCAGATAGTCCTTCCTATCACACAGGCCTGTTGCATTTTCCTCTCAGCACTGTGTGTTACCTAATACTCTCTAGTTTTCTATGTGGCTCTCCTACCAGGGTGTGGTTCCCGAGGGGCAAAGGCCTCTCCTGTTCTCCCCACAACTATGTCCTCTGCACCCAGAAAATGGCCTGGCAGATGGAAGGGGCTCACCAAGGCTCTGCTGTCTGAAGGAAGAACCATTTCTGAGAGACAGAGAGAGATGATGTACAGGGCTCTGATGGCCAGGCTCGAGCTCTTTCTTTGCCAGGATGCCAAAGCCCAAGCCCAACTGCCCCTGCAGCAGGAACTATACAGGAGCTCATACTGGCACTCAGCAAGTGTGCTTTGGGCAGGGCAGGAATAATACGGTATCTTCATCCTATGGAAGAAGCTTGTGGCAGGAAAGGAAGGTTGAGTGGTCTGCTTGTGGTGAGGTTCTGTTGCCTAAGGGGCTCCCCAGCAGTGATAAGTCTGGCACCCCCTCATCTCCCAGATCTGAGCCTTCCTGAGCAGTGCGACTTGTGCCACCTTTGTTAGGTATCTAGGAGAGAAGGAAGGAAGAACTCAGAGAAGAGTCCTGTGTCCTCAGGACAAAGACAAGCCCTCTTCCAATGGCAGGCCTGACCAAGGATTCAATAGTGGCCTGCCTATAAGCAAAGAGTAGGACCTGGGAAAGACTGTCTCTGGTTCTCTTCTTCCCTGGCACCCTCAGTTTCCACTGTCTTCAGCCTGAGCTTCAAGAATAAAGACCCCAGGAGATATGGAGCTCAAGCCTTCTGCTGCCTTTCTCAGGTATTGTACAATACCCCTGCCATGCCCTGGGTATTGTAAGTGGAATTACTATGACAGCCTAATGCTATGGGGCCTCCATTTTTGAAATCTGACAGAACAAGCCTATTCAAACCTAACACCCATGAGTCCGTGTGAACTAAGCAAGGCTCTCAGCCTGGGCTCCTCTTCGTATGATGAAGACAGAAGCAGTCACTGTATCCTTGGCCACTGGGGAAAGCAGGAAGAGCCTGAGCGTCGAGCCTGCTCTCAGGATGCTTACCCATTCTACCTCCTTCCCTGGGACTCTCACTTGCCCTCTGCAGGCCTGCTACAAGGAAGTGCTACAATGGCCACACCCCATTACTCCTGTGAATGCACACAAGACACACCCTGACACGGGTTGATAGTGTTCACCTTAGCTTCTCTTCCTCCTGCTTACCCCAGCACAATCCCAAAGAGACCAGAGGAAGGGTTCGGAGTTTTCACCCTAATACCTCTTTCTTGGAGGCTAAGAGCTGAGAAAGGTCAATAGGTTGGTGGTGGAGCTAATGTTGGGTAACAGCTGGTTTGAGGCCCCTGTGGTTCATAGGTGCCAGCCTTTCCCCATCATCTGCACAGAACCTCCTCATAGTTCTTCTGGGGCTTTGACAGGATGCATGAGATCACGTCTGGGAAGTGCTCAGAGAGAAAAGGCCTGAGGGACAGAGGTAGGATTAATTATGTATTAATGTGTTTATTTTATTAGTGCTTCTTTGACTGCAGGGGCAGAGTGGGAAACACACGCATGGGACTTGGGGTCAGTCAGTATGAGTTACAACTGGGCCTGGTCACTGAACAGATATGGGCAAGGTGCAGCCTCTTGGAGTCCCGATGCATGGATAAGAGGAATAGTATCTGCGGGATGCTGGTGGAAGAGCGATTCAGACATTTCCTTACCTGTAAATGAGAATGCCAAGAGGCACAGACAACCGGGCTGCGCATGGGGAGGAATGATGGAAGGCACCTGGTACCAAGGTGTGTGAAAATGGTAACTAGTGGGCATTCCTTCCACCACTGGAGGACAAGGCATAGGAAGAAAGCCATCAGGGTGTGCTCTGTAGTCTCTCCCCTCCCAAGGCTAGACAACTATGCTTGTTACCAAGCAGCATGCTGAGACAACTCCCCCACCCCCATGCCCATCCTGGAATCAGAGAAATAGCTCTCTCTTTCTCATCCATCCTGCTTAGTCCTGGGCCCCTGGGATCCCCACAGCTAGGAGCCAAAGGTTATCTCTATCATGTCAAGCTGCCTTCTCACCTTTAGCACATGGTGAACTCTCCCAGGCCAGACTCAATGTGCCCACCTGGAAAGGCCGTTATGAAGCCTGAGTGAATGCGCTCTCCTAGCCTCCCTCAGTTTAGAGCTCGTCACTCATGGGAAGTACAGCACGGCCTCTTGGTGACAGCCTGCTGGTCCTCATGGCTCACATGGGCAGGTATCTAGTAATACAGAGGTTACAGGTCATAGCACTGACTTTGTTAAAGGTGACTGCAAAGCAGAATGGAAACTCAAAGACGGTGCTTAGAGGCTTAGAGTCCCCATCTTACAGGACGGAAACCACTCCGCGAGGCTAGCCATAGGCAAAACTACAGGAAGTGAGGCACCTGGCTGCTTGCCCAGCTAATGTAAGCCCCATCCTGGGCTGCCAACTAAGGGAGAAAGGGGGTTCCTCATCCTTGGATCTAGTTACTATTTACTTAACCTGTTCCCTTTGACCCAGAGGGTCCAGATCACAGTCTCCAGGAGCCAGAGTGGATAAGCTACATCAGGCCAGGGAGGATGCTGGAAGGGCAGACCTTAAGGGGGCAAAACAGCACGGAAGAAATTCAAGTTCAAGCTGCTGATGTAGATTCAACTAAAAGGGGTGAAGGGAAGGTCAGGGATAGGATGGCTTGAGCCAAGACAAGCTCTCCTGCTAGGAGGAAGGGTAGAGGCCTGCAGACTGGCCATCCCAGGACAAAAAGGAGCAGATGTGTCTGGCCATGTGTTTCTCTGTCCCAGCCACACAAAAAGTCCCATTGATGCTGCCCCTCACCCCCGCGTCCAGGGGTCAGTGCCCCAGTACAGGGCTCTGGGGGCCTCTCCTGCTCCTAGCTGACAATCCAGCTGTTGCTGCTGCCGCTACTGTTATCCAGGCATGCCAGGCATGCCAGGCCTGGGCAATATGAAGTCACATGCTCTGCGCGGGCGAGGCCATGCACTGGCTGGGAGAGTGTCAGGGAGCACAGGAAGGTATGTGTTCATATGCAGCACAGGATCTGCAGAAAAGTCGGGTGCCAAGGGACATTGCCACCTGCCTGCCTCCCCCACTCAGTACCGCCCATCTTCCAGAAGGGCAAATCCTTGGGCAAACAGTCAGACAGGTGCAAGAGGCAAAGCAAAAGGCGGGGCAGGAAAAAGCAAACACCAAAGCCTCCACTCTGCCTTGCAGACTGTATTCTGCTGGCCCTGCCTGTAGAGGCCACTAGTGTCCCAACACTTGGCCTGTGGTATTTGGAGAGTCTTGAAGAGCAAATTAGTTGCCTCCCTGCTGTGCACTCCTCCAGAAGGCCTGACTATGAAGCTGGGGAGGCAGCAACAGGAAGAATGGGCAGGGCCTGGGACCTCCAAACTAGGCTCTGACAGCTGCTTGCCACCCACCTAGGCCTGCCACACATCCCCCTCAAGCTTTGTCTAGGGGACAGGTTAAGTAACTCCATGGGAGACATGCTGGAGAAGGGCAGGCTCACCTAGACTTGGAGTCTGCTGAAGGACTTTGAATAAGTTATAGGGCCTTAGGGCCAGTGATGCCCATCACTCAGAACCTTCCAAGTTAATTGGATGAGGAAAATGTGTGAGTCCTTGGCATGTGTCTGGCAGGAGAGATACTCTAAAGAGAGACACTGTGCCCCACCCTTTGGCTATCGGGCTATAGGAACAATAGTCCCCAAAGAATTAAAAAAATGCCCCTAGGAATCTCATGCTGGGAGAAGAGAAAGGCAGAAGCCTGGTGTCAGCCAGAGAAGAAACTTGCTTCCTAGGAAGAGATTTCACACAATTCTGACCATCTTGCAGAAGCAGAGCCAATGATCAGCAGGGCCACACCCTGATCAGAACTGTTTAGTTAGGCATGCTCTTGCCTTCTATTTAAACCTATGCCTCCCCACAAGACTCTAGAGACACACATGGAGGAGACACTGGACCCTTCTCTCTTCTTCCCCTCTGTATGGCCGCATTGAGCTCTCCTTTTCACTACTACTTGTCTCTAACTGGCCAACAGGGAACAGATGGTCAAGCTAGCTTGTTGGGTCTGCCAGAGCTCAGGCTTTGACCCTAACAACTCCAATAACAGACAGAGGGTTCAGCACACACAAACCACTTACTATGTGGATGCTCAGCCTAGAGCTGCCTGTGGGAGTGGGTGGATTGGGAGTAGGTTCAGAATGAGGGGTAGTGCTGCAGGGGTCTAGCATGCTCACCCAGCTGTTCTTGGACCCCATGGGCAGACAGTACCAACACCTGACCACTGACCTGTGGCTGTAGGATTGGGCAGGAGGAAAGGATAGGCCATATCTACTCCAGTGTCAGAGGCTGCTCTTGCTGGCCTCAAACCCAGGGCAGAACCCCTAGAACTGAGAGAAATTCCTGCCACTCCCTTTTGGAAATTGACTTGAGGCTGACCCCAACCTACATGCAAACAGAGGGCAGGCCATATTCTAATGGTCCAGTAGAGGCAACATGGCCTTCTTTTGCTCCATGTGCCTCAGTTGGGTGTGCTACAGGCAGGGTTCTTCAGGCCTTCTATTTTCAGCCCACAATGCTTTCTCCAATTTTCCTATCTACAGAGTTCTTCAGGTTTCCCAGATTTAGCCTCCCCATCCCCTCGAAGACACTGTTGGAGCCCACCAACCCCTTAGGTGGAACAACTGATGCTCCTCCGCCCTGCAATCCCTGAAGGCTGGGGGCTGCTACAGGACAGGGCTGCACACCCTGCATCTCCATGTCCTTGGCATCTAGTACAGAGCCTGGTGCCTAGCAGCTGCTCAAGAAATGTCAAGCAAGGCCCCAGCTCGGCTCCTTGCTCCTCTCAGATCACGCTGCCAGCACACTTGGCCAAGAAGATTCAAAGTCGGCTAGCAGAATCCAGGACGCGACTGTGTCCCTGAGCTGGGGAGTCTGAGGCTTCTGCTCCTTCAGAAAGTGTCCACCTTGCATGCATTGAGCCTCACCCACCATCACAGGCAGCTCTGGGGACGCGAAAGCTGCCTCCCCATCTCCAAAAGAAGAAACCAAAGTTAACAGGGGGTGAGCAAGGGAGGTGCACCGGAACTGCAGGGAGAAAGGCAGTTGTGGCTGCCATCTGCTGTGAGCAAGATGTTTGGAGAACATGCGCTCCTAGCTCTGAGGTCTCCCAGCCAACTTGGGAGGGTGGGGTGGCCCCTCTGCAGATGGGAGCAGGCAGCTCAGCCAAGACTTGAGAAGCCACCGAGGGGTGCTAGCTAGGGTCAGTCCTACCCACCCAAACTCTGTAGCCGCACCTACCTGACCTTCTGATTCTTGAGCATATGGGGACCAGGATGCTATGGGCTTTGGGGAATCAATTCTACAATATGACAATGGTAACGTAAACGTAAGGGTAATAAGGATCACAATGTCAGCTAATGCTAACTGAAAGCACAGGTGCTTGTCTGACTCTCTTCCAGCCATTACCTCATTTCACCCCATCATTCCCATAGGAGAAGGGCATAGAGGTTCTAAAAAGTGTGACCAGTCCCTGCTCCTCCCTGTAGTGGGACTTGGCTAACTAGGACCTACCCAAACAAAGTTCTAGGGTCCTCGACGTTTTTAGAACAGGCTGGCTTCAAACTCACAGAGATCCGCCTGCCTCTGCCTAACGATTGCTGGAATTAAAGGTGTGTGCCGCCCCCACCCCACCCCTTGACTATTCTTTAAAGCCCGGGAAGCAATAAACAGAACACCTTGACAGAAAGGAACCTCCTGGGCCACTGAAGACCTGTCACAGGCCACATCCACTCAGCAGCAGGAAAGAAGCAAATCCAGAACCCTGCTTGCTCCCCAGGTTCCTACAGCCTTGCCCTACCCTGGTACAGGATTGGCCTCACCTTCCTGTCCTCAGCGCTGCCTAACTTACCACAGAGGGCTACCCTGCCTCCATGCAAGCAGCTTGACACTGTGCTCACTCACTGGGAAAAACTGTTCCAGCTGGGACCTGATGCTCCTTCATGTCACCCAAATATGTGGTCTGTTTAGGTCACAGCTGGCTTAGCCTCGGTGCTAAGTACGAAGCTGAGTACCAGGTTAGGCTTAAAGCTGATCAACCCTGGGCTTGCCAGCCTCATTCCTGCCTGGGACACGTCACCACTGTGCCTGTCCTCAAGGAATCAGCAACCTTTGGCCCAGATGTGCGATGGACGTTCAGATACCTGCTTGTCAGAGGTGCTGGCTCTGGCACCTGACCAACAACACTACCACATTTTTCACACGGCTGGACGGATGGGTGCCATGACTGAAGCATGCCAGGGTCCCAACTCTCACTCCTAGAGGCAGCCATCTCCACAGCTATGTTAGGGAGTCAGGGGGGCAGCACCCTCCCCCATTGGTAATAGGAAGACAGGGATTCTGGGGCTAGTCACCCAGAACTGCACATTCCCCCAACCCACCCCACGCAGCACTGCTGCCACCGCCCCCACAGGCCTGCTAGCAAGCCATGCACTCCAGTGCTGTCTGCTCAGTCCTCCCCCGCCCCTCCCCACACTGTGATTGCGACACCTTTGTCCTACTGCCTGCTGAGGGAGGCCTGAGGATGAACCCTGGGTGTCTGAGAACCAAATAGGACCACAGGACCTGTGGGGTTTTTGGCGGGGGTAGGGGAAGACAACAGTGTTCTCCTTTCTCCCAGGGGTCCTTGGCCACAGCTAGGTCACTGGGCTGACCCCACTTCCTGTCTCTCACAGTCTTCAGCCTGGTGGCCCTGTCTCTGTCTGGAAAGTGCCTCTGAATCAATGGCTTCCCTATTCCCTGGTCTCTTCTCAGGGGCAGGGCTAGGAAGGCCTTTGGCCTAGGAATTTTCAGAAGCAGCAGTGCTCAAGACCTGAGCCTATTTTGTTTCATGGTGGGAAGCAGGGGTGATGGGCTCTTTGGCAGCCCTGGAATGCTGTGCTAACTCTATTCCCTCACCCCATCCTGGGTCTAAGTGTGAGCTGCTGTCACCACCCAGACACCTTCACAACTCCTGTCTCAGCAGAGGCACAGCCAGGCCTGGGTGAGTCAGCCAGGGGAGTCCCAGCATCAGCACCCACCACTGGAGAGGCTCCTCTGACACCTATGAGTGGGACATCCAGCCCCTCCCACAGAGGGTGAGAGGAACACCCAGGCTCCCTCACCCATTCCTGCTCCCTGAGAGGAGAGACAGGCAGGAGGGGCAGGAGGAAGTCACACTGCACACCGCCCTAAAAGGTAGGCCATGGGCATACAGATGCCCTCCTATAGCCTCTAGCCCCTCTGGCTTGGCATATTAGTAGAGAAGAGTCCTTGGTGGCTCCTACCCAGTGCCAGCTACCCTGGCCTCTGAGTACCCTGCTTTGCAGGTTTTGGCACCTGTACAGCTCCAGAAGATGATGGGATGGACAGGCTACCTCATTCTTCAGGGGCCTCCTCATTGTCAACTCAGGATGGAGGGAGGACTAAGATCCAGACCAGAGGTCCACCCCATCCCCTTTCCAGGAGATGAGACAAAGGCCAAACAGAAAACAAGGCCAGGAGAGAACCAGGCAGAGCCAGCAAGAAGTCCTGTTTAGAAAGAAACCAAGAGATGGCCAGGCCTGTAAACCCACTAGACCGGTTGGTGCTGGAGGTCACTGGCTACCTCCCGTGGCTTGCTTGACAGTGCTAAAGAGATTGCTGCCTTTTGCAGCTGTAACATCCGGCCTCAGGATGCCCCTTTCCCCCACCTCTATCCTTTTCTGGTCTGGCACTCACATAGGGAGGGACCACTGCCTCTGCCTAGGTAAGAGAAGTGGGGTAAGGAGGATGTTCTGAGCATGCTCCACCCACAGCCTTGGGTGGCTCAAGGCCCAGGGCAGGAGAGCATTGGAACATTTGGCTGGGGAGCTCCCTCCCAGACCAGGAGGCATTGGCCACACTCTTCAGGACCTCAGAAGATGCCACAGTCCAACCTCCAGGAGTTCTATGGTCAAATTAACAAAGAAAGCCAAGGTAGGCCATTGAGTTACAAAGCAAGAGACCTCCAAATGGGGTCAGTGCTCAGTCAGGAGACAGAAGAGGCATCCAAGAGGGAAGATGTCTGTCTGGCTCATATTTCCTCCCCTCATTTCACCCCAGGACCAAATGGGAGATACACTTTGCATGGGGCCCACTCTCTGCCACTGCTGCCAGGAGGCCCTAGAGCTAAGCACCTCCATTAGTTCCCCACAACCTTCTGAGTCACATGCAAAAGCAGCTCTTCTGGGCTCCTGGACTACAGGGTGCACACTGGAGAAGACACAGAGGCCCAGGGGCTGCGTCTCCAGCTTCTTGAGATCACATGCATGCTGGCTGTGGGCTGGGCTGTACCAGAGACCCTGGCCGTGGGCCGTGGGCTGTGATAGGCATCTGGGAAAGCTCCCATTTAGGCTTCTCCAGCCCCGGCTAGCTGGGCTTGATCTTCAGCCCCTGCTAGCTGGGCTTGATCTTCAGCTCCTGCTGGGCTTCGCCTTTCTTGGTTCTTCCTAAAGCTGGGCCTCTTGCACTTCTGGGGCAGGGAAGTGGGTGGTGGGAGAGATCCAGAAACCATCCACTGCGTTGAAAGAAGACTGAAAACATGTGGCCATATAAATCTCCTGGGTTACTCAAATGTCATGAATGGCTTTCTCCTATCCTTTGCCCGCACGTGCCACACACACACACACACACACACACACACACACACACACATACACACACACACACACACACACACACACACACATACCATGAACTGAGCCACTCGATAGAAAATAGTTCAAAGCACAGAGTCTCAGGGCTGTTGGGCTGCTGGAAGTGAGGTCTTAGACACACTGTCGGTCACTGGAGCACTTATAAGGCAGCTCAGACCAGGAAATAAAGAGAGAAGGCAGGGCAGACCCCACCCACAAGATCCAGAAGGCCAACCTCAGGGCCAGGATCACTCAGGCACCCTGGGTCTCTCAGTGGCTCTACAAAATCTCCCACCACTCACCATATCCCTATGGCCACAGGCATGGAGGCCTATATACCAGAGACAGATAGTCCTGATCAAGTCCTTGTCTATCTAGGGGACCATGTGTTAGCAGCCATACAAACCTGGCAGCTGGAACAGTCAGGAGAGGTCTTCTCTGGCAACCTAAACTGCTCAGAAGACCAGACAGCGGAGTAGGAATGGGAAGACAAGCAGTTCACCACAGAGCAGAGCACAGCTATGTGTGTCAGTTAGAGTTCAGGCCTCTCCATCCTCACAATCTACAGACAAGGGCCCGAAGCCCAGGGAGTATACTGGCATGGCCAAGGACACACAACTGTGGGTTTTGCCCTGTCAGAAATGTTACTCAAGTCTCATTTTGTCAACCTTAGAATGCTCTATGAGCCTAGATTCTGGAGTTTATGTTTGGGCACCTAGGTAGCACATCCTGATGGAAAATGAACTGTACCGTGTGAAGGGGCTTTTGGTCGTTTCTCCTCACAGTTTCCTCCTGTATAGCAGACAGGCGTCTTTACCATCTCCAGAGGAAACAGAAACAGAGAGCAGCAAGAAATAGATCAGTATGATGGACAGGGAGCACTAGGACCTGGAGAAGGTGAGGGGATTGGATAAGGTTACCTCGGCCAGAGTGCCACATTCCTGGCATACAAATCTTCCACTAGTCAAGGAGGTCTCTTGTCTCATGCTGGGTGAGTCTTCTGTGTCCCAGAGACCCTGGACTAAACATGTTTATGTCACATTTTCCTCCTTACTATGAAATTATGTTCTCTATGGAAAAACAGAAACCACCACCACTAACAATAAAGCAACCAAAAGTCGCCCCCATCCCACTAGGAAAATTAACTATGAACAGCCATCTAGTCCTTTGTTTTCTCTGTCCAAATACAGTGTGTGATGGTTACTGCTGGCAGAATCTAGAGTCACTTAGGAGGCAAACCTCTGGGTGTGCCTGCATGCCTGCGAGAGAGTTTGGAGGCTGGGTTACCTGAGGTAGGAAGTCCCACTCTAACTGTGGGCGGCACTGCTCCATGGGCTGGCGTCACAGACTAAGGAGACAGTAAGTGGAACACCAGCATCAGTCTCTCTCTGCTTCCTGACTTTGGATACCATGTGACCAGCTGCCTCAGGCTTTTGTGGCCACAACTTCCCCGACATAACGGACTTGAACGATGAGTCAGAATAAACTCTTCCTTCCCTGAGACGTCTTTGTCCAGTATTTTAAAGAAGCAATGAGAAAAGTAACCAATGCATAGGGCCACTCTGCATCTGCCACTTCTCTTCAGGGAACTAGAGAAAGTGAACTCTGCTCAGCAAATGGTTGTTCACCACCTCTCCTCCCACACAGCAGGATTTCACCCAGTCCCTCAGTTCCCCTCTTCTTGCTGGGAGGAAACCTCTGAAGCAAGCCTAGGAATATACCTCTGGGATCCAGGCTTTGACGGCAGGACCGGGCCAGATCCTGTCTTTTTGACGGGTGAAGTTTTCCTGTTCTCTTGAGTTTGAGGAGCCAGAGTTCTGCCCTTCACCCAGCTCTTGGGTAGTGAGTGACTCCCAGAGATGTGCAGAGGGGAATAGCAGAACTGACTGATAAATGCAAACCCCCAGCCCCTCCTACTTCCCCACCCAACAATTCTGAATCAGTGAGTTGAAGGTGGGGCCCACGACTGTGTTTAGAGGAGCCCTGATTTAGAGAATGGGCCCCAACAGGGCTGCCATTTAAGCAGGCAGAAACTAAACATCCATTGTTGGGCCCTGCTAGATTCTGGGTTCCATCTCAGAGACGTCAGGTGGGGTGCCAAGTAACAGTCTACTCTCTTGTTTGTTCCACAGTGGGGCCACACTCAAGAGCGCTAAGAAGTACCAGTGCAAGTACTTGTGAGAATACTAGGCAGGGTCGAGACTGATCATCACCCTCCCTAAGGGTCACACACTGTGACTGTGCCTTTACCACTCAAACCACTGTCCATGGAGCAGCTGCAGCCCACGGCAAGTTAGAAACTCAGCTTATTAGAAATACAGATCTCGGTCCATCTGGCCTGAGCTAGAGCCTACATCAGCAAGCTCGCCGCATGACATGTGAGTGTCCCAACAGCACCATACCCAGTCCTGGACAAGCAACCAGAGAGTGCATCCCATGTTCCCCTCCTAGTGTTCTCAGAGGTTCAATCATGCCCATTCTACAGGCAGGAACTTCAGCTAAGGCTAAATGACTTGGTTAAGGACCCAGAAGCTGCAGGAGGAACCCCACATCAGAGCATTCACTACTCCCCAGGGAGCTCCAGTCCCACTTCTCAGATCATGCTGAGGCCCAGCTATAAACCAGGGTCACAGCAGCAGAGGGGAAGTCAAATCAATGGCTCGGTAGCCTTCCCCGGACAGCGGAGCTGTAGCTGACCCCCACTGTCTGTCTGGAGCCCTGTTTCCTCCTGGCCCACTGTGCCTGCAGTCTGCAGCTCCGAGCCAGGGTGGATGTCCTGCCTCCAAAGCTTTCAGTCTCTGCAGACACAGCTGGGGACAGGAAGTAGGATCTGGGGCAGAGGAACCAGGAGCTCAGTTTGGTCTAAGGACATTCTTTCTTCGCAGTCAGACCCAGTTCTGTGTGCCTTTTGAAAGGAAGTAGAGAATAGCTGTGCTCAGCCCAGTGAGGCCGGCTTCTTTCAACATTCCAGTTGCTGCCATTTCCAATTACAACTTCAGAGGGCTCCTATAATTTATACATCCCAGGATGCACTGCTCCAGCTGCTTTATGATGGGAGTTCATTACACCATTAAGGTTAAACTTTTATAAAGTACTGAGCAGGTGGTGGGCTGGGCGCCCAGCTTAGTTACCGCTCCCAGAAGTCTGCTGAATGGGGTTCACCTGGGGAAGGGAGGGGGCAGGCTCTTTAAAGGGGCCAAGAAACAGAGAAGGCGGCTCCTGAGGTGCCCAGAGCCTCCATTAGCCTGTTTATTAAACTGCATAGTATAGTAGGCAGGCAGCAGGGAGAACAATCTGGAACAGCTCAACAGCACTGGCAGGGGGCATGCGGGGTGAGAGGGACCATCCTGTGTGAGCCTGAAAGGCGTTGCCAGGGCCAGGGAGGTGTGGGGTCTGGGGAGGACAGGGCTGGAACACTCAGCAACAAGGCAGCTACAGATGACAACTCAGCCTACACATAGGGAACAGAGTTAGGGCTTCCTGAGAATGGAGGAGATAGGTCTTCTCAGCAATGGGGGGATACAAAAGGAGGATGGCTAGCCCCTGGTTTACAAAGTCCCCAGGGAGAGATGAAGGCATCGTGGAGGATCAACACCCTTAAAGCAGGGGCCAGACAGACAGTAGCAGCAGAGCTGTGGCTCCTAACAGGTTTCCTGGACCATCCAGGGAAGCTGAGAATCTTCCCTAGCCTCGGCTTGGAACACCCAGTGCTCCTCCTAGGCGCCATGCGACAATCTTGAGTGCAAAGGGGATGATAAGGGTCCAAAACACAGAAGCTGCTAATACTCTGTATTAAATGTGACCCTGAGCTTGGAGTCCTTTGAACTGGTTCTGGAAGGACACATCAGGGAGCATGTGCTGGAGCTGCTATTAAAGCTATAATGTCATGTGTCAGCCACTAAAGGAACCAGGAAGAATCTGGTGACTTTCCTCTTATGCCTCGCAGCTCCACACGGTAGTGTACCACACAGTAGGAGCTCAGCTCGATGATGACCTTTTTGTCAACAGTCTGATCAAAACGGAAAGGACCCTTGAGAAGAATTCCTTGGCTCAGCAACAGGGAAGAGACTCCATGGCTGGTGTTCCCAGGCCTATCTGGCTCTCCTGACCTCCTTCACATCTTTATAACTAAGAGGGCCTTCTGCCTGGGGCCTCAGGGGGGGCAGGCTTTGGTGGACCACTTCATTCTCCAGCCACTGTAGAGGCTGTCACAGCCAGGCTATAGCTATGTTGTGGAGCCCAGTCTGGTTTGCAAGCCCATCATCCATCATCATCCAGCCCCAAGGTGGCTGGAGGGCCACATAGCTTTGCTTACAGGAGCTGAGAGAAACTGGCTTCCCCATAGGCCTCAGAAGAGGATTGTTAGACAAAGGCGAGAGCCGGATGGAAGGGGTGCCAGAGGGAAGCAAACCAAAATAGGAGAGGAACCAAAAGGAGCTGGGGGTTGGGAAGGCCAGCTTCAGAGCAGGCTGGGATGTGAACAGAGTGAGACGCCAGAGGGGGACCAGCAAAACAGTGCCAATTTGGAGAAGAGGTCCAGATGCTGGTAGGGAGGGATGCCCAAGAGGCGTGGCTTGCACTGAGGAAGGGTTTGGGTCATCTAGCTTCAGAGGAGGCACAGCACTGGGAAAAAGAGGGTCTTGGCACTGGCCTTGGCTACTAGAACAATAGAGAGAAAGATCACGGAAGTTACTGACAACACTTAACCAGCATTGGGCACCTGCCATCCTAGGCCCTGGGCAGGAATTCCTACATGGTGTCATTCGATACCAATATGCCACATCCCAGTAGATTCCCCCACCCCTATGTTGAAGAGGAAACCAAAAGGTCTCATGACCTGCCCAAGTAGCAGTGTGCTACAGTGAAGCTCTGTTGTAAAGTGGAGCCCATGTCTGAAGGCTACGTTATTTAAAAGCCGAGAGGATGAACCAGAAGCAGACAGACCGAGGTACTCAGGGGTGGCATGCTCTTGGTGACAGGAAGTCTCTGAAGAGGATGAAGTACTGAGGGGTCCAGGTCCCTGCAGCTGAGGCTGAAAAGGCTGGAACTGTCCCCTCAGCTACCAGCCCAAGGCTGCCTAGCCATTCTGTGGCCTGCAGAGAAACTGCAGCAGGGCAGCTGTCCCAGGACAGTGGAAGAAGCTATGAGAGCGGGGGTAGGGCTACAGGGCGTGCCGGGGGAGCCTGATGTAATCCCAGCGTGCAGAAGGCGGAAACTTGGGACCAGCAGGCAGCACGGCTGCAGATTTCCAGCGAGTGGGGCCAGGCCTGCCTCGCCCCCACCCACAAGTCAGTCCTCTGCTCTGTCCTCTACTCTGGGCCCTGGGAAGATCAGTGCAAAGCCCTGTGGCCTTCCTGAGAGAGCCCCTGCCAGGCGCTGAGCTGATGAGAAAGCTGAGGATTCCTAGCTGACGCCCTGGGAATCCTGCCATGCAGAGTCCGGCGGTGTCTTGCTTCCGGGACGCAAGGCTCACCTCTTTCCCAGGCTTCTGCATGTTTTAGGGGGTGGGGTGGAAGAGATCTAGGTGGCTGCTTAGCAAATATCTCTTTTCCTTACTAAACCCAGCCTGAATTGACCTAGTTAGAATGCACACGGAAACCGAGGGGAAACAGGGCCCAGAATCCTGGAGAGTCCTCTCACCAGGGCCCAGGTACTTCTCAGGAAACCACTAAACCTAGGCCAGGGCTAATGACTCTCTCAGGACTTCCTGCCCCTTTCCTGGCACCACAGGGTTCTGAAGTTTCCGGCAGCTGGTAAGATTCTCTCAAAGCCTGTCTGGGTAGCTTGGAGGTGGGCATACACGCTTCAGCTTGAGTTTGGATGTTCAGCCTTAAGCACTATTGGTATGCATGCCGGGGACCTCACAGGCAATCTTAACCTTTGTTTAGCACATTGTCTTCCCAAGGGCTCTTCCCACCCAGCATCACCTTTAAACATAGTGCATCCAGGACAAATATCCTTACTGCTGGCCTGAAAATGGGGAAACTGAAGCTCGGAACTGACAAGTAACTCATGCATAGATGCCCAGCAAAGAGGGACAGAATGCAGGCCCAGCTCAGCACACTTCATGCCTCTGAAAGTACCTATCCGATGGAAATGGGCACTCCCAGTCCTCACAGCGGGGGGGGGGGCTGACACAGGTCAGACAGGACATAGGGGTGTGCTATTTGATAAACACAACATAGTTGGCTGATGGGGTAGGCAAGTCCCAAGGAGACTTAAACACCCTCAAATCCAGCAGCTGAAACTTTAGCAAGTTTCTAAACATCATCCATAAAAAGGGTTCATGTCACCTGCCCCTGGGTTGCTGAGGATGAAATGAACTAAGGAACAGGGAATGATTAGCCTGGTGCTGGCATCTCTGCTCAGCAAATGTTACATCACTAGTTCCTCACTCTTCAGAAAGCAAGGGTGACCAAGAGGAGCCAGATACACTCTTAGGGCTGTCTAGATAGAGTACAGTTCAAAAGTGTATGAAGAAAGGCTTCCTGTAGGAAGAGGCTTGTGCAGAGCCTGGAAGAGAGGCTGAGACATGACAATGACCTCAACCTGTTCAAGCCCTGGTTCCTGAGCTGGTGACTCAACCTCTTCTAGCCTTTAGTAAGATGGAGCCTACAGGGATGGAGGAGTGAAAGGGGTACCTTTCAAGCAACAAACAAGATCCTCTTTCTCAAGCTGGCATTCACAAGATGAAGGTTAATATTATTGTTACCATTGATGCTGTTGCTTTGAAGTAGGGTCTATCTATGTAACCCCAGCTACCTTAAATCTTGCCATGTAGACCAGCTCATCTCAAACTTGTAATGATCCTCCTGCCTCTGCCTCCTAAATGCTGAGATTCCAGCTGTGGATCACCACACTCAACTCCTTATACACACACACTAGAATCCTCTAGGACCTCAAATATACAAGGATTGGAAAAAGGCAAGTGGAGGGTCCTGTCCCCAGAGTGAAAAAATTGCAGTCCATGGAGCCCATCCCTGACACAGCCTGTCCATCAGGGCAGCAACGACAGGTAGGTACAGGGTATATGGTACATAATGAAGGACCATCAATAATGAATTAATCACAAGTGAGTCCAGGAACATCAATCATAAATTAATTAAATGGCTCCATGAGAGACCATGACAAGAGCCTACTGGGGACAAATTAACACGGGACTCTTATCTCAGCTTCCACAGCCAAGTCCACCTTCTCCAGGCCCCAAAGAGACATAGCAGCTTCTTGGCTAGGAAGACCTCCAGGTGAGGGGATGCTTCTCGGAAACAACCCCCCCCCGCCCCGCCCAGAACACAAGTGCAGACAAGCCCTGTCTCTTCCCACCCAGCCCCCAGCTTGGAGAACTCTCCAACGCTGAAAGGGTTTTGATGAAACTTCCCAGAATAGTAACCTCCTGGGCTGAACTCAGGCAGGCAAAATTTCAAGGGGTAATTTGGTGAGAAAATTATTTTTAAAAAAATGCCTAGAAGTACTGGGAATAACTGAAGCCTTCCATGGGCCTCAGAGACAAGGACAACCTTGAGGCCAGTGTTAACAACCTTATGGGGATCCTTGAGAGCCTCTAGATTACACTCAGGCCTGGTGTCACCCTGCTGGGACCATCTCAAAGTCACAAGGGAAAAAGACTCTAAGCCCTGTGCAGGTTCTCCTGTTCCTTCTTCATGCCCATCTTCTGGAGACCAAACCCACAAAGTTTGTGGCTTCTGTCTCCCCTCCATCTTCCATCAAGGTTCACATCTGCTTCATATCTTCACACTTAGCTTCTCGGGGTAGACACGACCTTACTCCAGCTTTCTGCTCTGAACCTTCCATGTTTCTGTTCATCAGTAGCCCAGGTACTTGTTCCAGATGCCTCTTCCAGGATGGTGGCCCCAGGCCTAGATCCTTACTCAGGACATTTCAGTGATGGCCATGTTTTACATAGATGGAAATCCAACCTCTGCCCCTACCCTCGTGGTCCTGGGGACCTAGCTCTTCCCTACCTTTCCAATCATGGCTTTCGTTGCTTTTAGTTGCTTCTGACTGTGCTGGCCTTCCCAGCCACATCCACTATTGTGGTTTATCCTCCCACTGGTCCTAAGGGCCTGGGTTAAGAGCCAAGACCATACAAATATCCTTTAATCACAACATTCAAATTACTTCCCCTCATTTAACCTCCTGAAGCACCACTTCTGGAAATTTGAACCCCTTGGGGGCAGAATCTACACTTTCTTCTCTAGTGTGCCCAACTTGGCTTCATGACCTTCTTTGACCCTAACCCACAGCTGGTTCTCAAGAAGTAACTGCCACTGTATCCAACAGAGGCATCTCTACAGGTGATGCTACTAAGAGGCTCTTCCAGGGCAGGATGGCCCTGCCATCTCCTTATCAAGTATCAGAACCAGCTCTCCCTCCCTGGTTCTATATTCAGATTAGGATGTCATATTTTTTGGTGGAACAGATTCTGACTAGAGGGTAAAAGTCCTGACTGTGCGAAAGCTCCACGGCTCCCGTCTTGATCTCTGCTCCATGGACACTAAAGATAAAATTCTTACAGTTCTGCTTAGTGAGAGGTTCACTGTCCCTATCTTACAGATAAGGAAACTGAGGTGTGGAAAAGTACCAGTACAGAAATCTAGATCTGTCTGCCCTCAGCATCTAGAGTCAGAGTATCCTCAGGCTATGATACTATCTGGACTGTCCCCCATTGGACTTCCAGGTGCTGGAGGAAGAGATAGGAGGCAGGTGTGAATCACCCCCCAAACTCCCAGGTCACGGGCATATAGGACTTTGCGAGCCAGGCTCTTTCTAAAGAATACTGAGAAAGCAGAAAGGCTCCTCAGCAGACACCATCACAGAAAGCATGAAGACCACCTCATCCTGCCCATCGGGTTTCACTGCTCCCTCCTTCTGCAAAACCCCACTCCACACACCCACTGACACCAGGCCAGCCAGACACCAGAGCCCACAAATTCCCACGCCCCAGCCGCTCACACCCCCTCAGCCCTCACTTCCCACAGACACAATTGCAGGCACACGTGGCTCCACACATGTGTACTCTCTGAGCAGCCCTGTGGTGGAAACAGTCCTGCCCGACTTTCCTCAACCACAATCTGCTAAACACCTCATGGAAACCACACCTTTACCCTTAGCTGCGTTGGTGCCCACTACATTATCTCTCCTAGGTTCCTAAGCAGCAAAGTGGACCCCACCAAAAGTCAGCTCCCTGTCCTGGAAAGCCAGGCACACTCAGACATGTCCCCATTCAACCCAGCTCAAAGAGGTATCAGTAAGGAAAAAGAGAATCAAGATAAACATTTTTTCAGCCCTGCCTGCTGGTAACCACATCCTCAGATGTCCTAGACTCCGCGGTTCAGAAAGATTTATCTTCCCCTGACCACACACTCATTGATACTTCCCCAAGTGCTACTTGCCCAGTCCGCTGGAGTGTAATGTTAAGCTATTCTGGTGAGAAATTGAACTCAGATGGAGGGCTGACCCAACAGGTGATGAACGCAGAAGTGCCCTACTCTGTCCCAGAAAGAGGGAGAGGACGAGGGGCAGTGTCTTCCAGAAGCAGGCCACATCTTTAGCTGCAGCAGACTCACCTGGGGATCCTTCCTCCTGTCAATAACCTCTCATCAGTAATGCCAGATTCCCTGGCACCCCTCAGGCCGAGCAGTTGGGCATTGTGACTTACGGAGCAGCCAAGGAAGGAAAGGATGCCAGGAGCTGAGTAAAGCAACTTTTACAGAAACACGGACAGAGAAAATGGGGGTAAACTGAAGGCTGGAGCTGAAAAACCTCAGTTCCAGCGGTTAGCCTGCCCTCAACGTCTGCTTCTGTTACCAGACCCCTGCCTCTGCTGAATCTGTCAAAAGCCAGCTTGTCTGCACAATGACCAAGCTGGTTACCTGGCAAAGCTCCCTACTTTTCTCAAACACTGGGGACAGCAAAGAGAGCTCAGCTCTGCTTTGGAGGAACAGAGGCCAACTCCTCCTCTCAGCATCTTCTGATCCACCCCACCTGCTGCCCAGCTCCACTGTGCAGAGTCCCAGGATTCCAAGCACATGGCAAGGGGTAGCTGGAAAGGGCCCTGGAGCACCAAACCATAGGCTGAGCCACAAATCAGAACACACAGGCGGAGGTGTGGAGGGTGAGCTGAGGGGACCTAAGGGCTGAATGTTCACAGCAGAGAGACTGAAGGCTTCCTGCTTAATGGATCTGTTGTTCTACAGGGCGCTTTCCAGGCAGGAGGTGAAGTGCCAAGCACTTCCTCCTGGCAGGTAGAAAGGCACTGCAGAGAGCATGTGGATGGCCTGGGACACCCCTCATGCCAACCTGGGAACTGCCAAGAAAACACTCGCCATATCAGGCTATGCTATAGTGGCAGCTATCGGGACAGAGTGAATCCTCCAACGTAGAAAAGTCAGCTCACCACACCTTTTACCGGTGGTTCAGCGCTGCAGCCTGGACAGGAGGCAAAGCTGTAGCTCTGGGAGCAAGTTTTTGCAATGCAGATAGTCAGAGGGAAAGAAAAAGGCCCAAAACAAAGCAATTTACAGCCTCCCTCACCTTCCCCACCCGGAAAGGGTGTTCAGTCAGAAGTGGATCATATCAGGATAGATATCTTGGGACTTCTTAGCATATTTATCCAGCCTTGGAGTACTCCTTAAGGATGCTCACGGACTCTTTTCCTCCTCCATGTGTCTCGGGCATCATTCACTGTCCCCCATCCCCGGGCCATACAGCTTCAACCTCCCCCACAGGACCACCTGCCCTGAGCCCACTTAGTAAGCACCCTGACCCAGTTCATTTTCTTTAGGCCATGGCCTCCAGAATGCTGACATAATGCTCCCCACTCCCATTCTCAGAAACAAGGGAAATTCTCAAGAGAAAACACACTTTCCGAGTCTCCCTCCCACACAGGTACCCTAGATCTGTCAGCCACAGGCACCTTCCCAGACCTTCCCAGAAAAAGAGGTGTGTCTACAGCCCAAGCAAAGGGCCACTCCTGCAGAACTCTGAAATCACCATGGCCATGTCCAGAACCAGAACCGTCCTCAGGAGACCTGGGGCCTGGTTCCAGCTCAGCAGCTGACTCACGGTGTCAACAGACCCCACATCCCCCCACCAAGAGCACGTATACTCTGGGCCTCTAATCTCCCAGGACAAGCCCTCGGCCTTCAGCTCCCTTCCTCACCAGCCACACTGCATCCATTTCTGACCACCCTTGTCTCTTGCCCTGGTCTCTTTGCCTGATGAGAACCCCTGACCGTGGTATAGCCTTTCACTGCTTATGGAAGCCTCCCTGTGCAACATCTCCTGCTATTCTCTGGGACCACAGGGACCACAGTGTGAAGTGACACTTAGAGGGAACAACGTCTGCCCAAGGTCACCTAACCAAGACTGGAATTCGAGTCATCTGGCTGTAAATACAATGAACGATACGCCAACTTTAGGGAACTCAGCTCAGTTCCTGCAGGCGCGGGAGGCTTCTCCAAGCACCCCTATTGGCAAAGAAACATCCTCCCCATGAAAAGCTCAGCTCTTTGCTTCTACCCCATGCCTTCCCCCAAGAAACCCATAACACCCTGAAGTCTTCTCCAACATCCCAAGATTTCTCTGGGAGGTGGGGAGCTGCAAACTCTGTGAAGTAGCATGTGGTACTGAGAGGCAGGGAGAGAGGGAGGGAGGGAGGAAGAGAGAGGGAGGAAGCTCTCCTCAAGCTTCTCAGAAGACTGGTAAGGACAGATGCAAACCCAAAACACTCCCAGTGCTCACAGAATCATCTTCCACACAGCCCTCAAAAGGTCCTCTGAAACCCAAAGAGACAACTCCCAAAAACCCAGGAGCGGCCCCATCAAGTGAAAAGAAAGGGCCCAGGAATGAAAGCTGGATAGATGGTGAGCCACATGGCCACCTGACCCACAAACATGAGCCACTTCTCTGCACCCTGCTGATTCTCATCCGGTCAAAGCAAGGACCACCAGTGAGAATGACCTATTCCTCCCATCTTCCACAAAGTGGGAAGGATTCCTGAGTCCGGTACAGGTTCATAACCAGGCAGAGCTCAACCTAGGGCAGCAATCAAGAATCTAATGGTAGACTAATCTCAGGTGTCTCTCATTCTTGTCCATTATAATGAACACCAACCTTCTTTGAGTCTTCTGCCCCCAGGCCAGCATACCCAACAGGCATTAAAACTGAGCCCCATAACAGAGCATTGCCCCTCCTGATCTCTCTGTCAAGATGGGTATTTACCCTGCTATCTATCAGGGTCTGAGGGCCACCAAGTCTCCCCTCACAGTGCTAGTCATTCCAGGGCACTGTGCTAAGCCAAAGCCATTTCTCACAGCTGGGCCAGAGCCACTAGTCATGCCCAGGACACTGATTCTTCAAGCCCCCAGGATCATCACTCCAAACCATGTCAAGCCCAAGGCCAGAACCATCCCAACATCCAGGCAATGGCAACACTTCCTCACACCCATGCCCACCGCAGCACCATGGCCCAGCACTAGCTAGCCACCCACCCCGCACCAGCTGCGTGCATCACCCTCCAATACAGAGGGTGCACCCTCCTCACACCTGGGCGGCCACCGCCACACCAAGGCGGGGGTGAGTCTTCTGACACCCTTGCCGGGAAAAATCACGCTGCCCGTGCTGGATCCACGCTGCCCACGCCCGTGCCACGCGTGTCATCATTCTCATGCTGGTGGCCCGGGGCTCCGCGGACCTCACACCTGCCACAGGCGCGCGTGGCAGCCGCACCTCCGCCCGCGGACCCGTCGGACGGGCCATCACGCGCAGTGGACATTGCCCAGCCCGCCGCGCCGTTCGCACCGCGCCCGTGCCCGGGGCTTGGCCCGGGCCCCCTTACCTCCCGCCCGCCGCAGGGCTCGGCCCGCCGCGGCCGCTGCGACCGCCACCTCCATCCTGGGCTCCCCAAGGCCCCTATTCACTAACGCTGCTTCCGCAGGGCGCCGGCGCCGGCGCGAAGGCCGCCTCCGCCCCCCGGGGGACGCTGCGTCCTTTACGTAAACCCCACTCCGCCGCCAGCGGTGACCATGGCGACGGTCGTGGGGCGGCAGCGCCCCCTAGTGCCAGGGAGGGGAGCGGCGCTCAGGCCGGAGCTGGCGGAGCCTTTGCGGGAGCCAGGCTCCCGCGCGTGGGGGCGGTGGGCGCGGGACTGAGGCCTCCACGGGGGCTCTTTGGGCAGACGAGAGGGGTTGGACCGCAGGCACTGTACAGGGGCACGGGGACTGCTTGGGTTCCCCCTCCTTCGGGCCCCGCGTGACAGGGTTTAGCGTGGGAGAGGAAAAATAGCAAGTAGGATCACCGGAGAACTGGTTCGTTTTGGGGGGAGGAAAGGAGAGAGATTGGTTCCACCTCCTTCAAGGGACCTAGCAGCGTCTTGAAGAGTTGGGATACATCTTTATCTATGTCCTCCCTTCTACCCCCACTCCCACCCTCCTCAACGCCCAGCATCGTGCCTGACAGCCAAAGGGGAGTTTGATCAATTTTGATTTTCTGGTAAATGAAGAAAATCGCCCCTCCTGTTCTCCTTCACACACGCCCATTCATTCACGCTGCAAGTCGCTCAACACGCCTTCCTGAAAGCTGCTTTTTAGCAGGGGCACAGCTATACTGGTGTGCTGGGTTGAGTCTGAGGAGTGGGTGGATGCCGGCCTGCCCTTAAGGATCTCAGGTCGTTGCGGGAGGCACATGAGAGAATCAACGTTGCACGTGGGGTCTAAGTTGAGAGCTACACCTGCTCAGAGGGTCAAGGGTATGAGTGGATCTAGAGGTCATGATGATGCAGTCAACCAGGTCTCAAAGGTCCAGCAGAAAGTCATGAGAGGTGAAAGGGGACTAACACAGAAAAGTCTCTAAAATGTTTCCTGGGCCCAGTAGTCATCCTGTGAAATCGGGGCGATTGAGTGGACATAGGGCTGAAAGTGAAACCCTGCGACCAGGACAGACTTCCCTTTGTTGTAGGGATTCCTCCCCTCCCCAGGTGATTCAGAATTATTTATGGCTATTTCAAAGGCAAGCTCTGACTTAGGTAAAGAAAATGGGAAATGGGAACAGACACCTCAAGGAATTCAGGAAATACAAGGATTGGGGGAGACCTTGGTTGCAGGTCAAGGACCTATCTCTAGATTGTCATGATTCATTCAAATCACACAGTCAGTCTGGTGGTGGTGGTGCAGGCTTTTAATCCCAGCATTCAGGAGGCAGAGGCAGGCAGATCTCTGTGAGTTCGTGAGTTCAAGGCCAGCCTGGTCTACAGAGCGAGTTCCAGAACTGGCTCCATAGCTACTGAGAAACCCTGTCTTGAAAAACCGAAACCAAAACCAAAAACCTATGAACAAAAACAAACAAAAAAACAAATCACAGACAGCCAGAGATAATACCTCTTGCTTCAAAGTTCCAGACCCCTGGAAGAAAGAATTCTACTGGTCCTGTGGACCACGGAGGATCACCTATGGCCAGACAGAAAGTCCTCTGCAATACCAGCCCTCCTCCTTACTCACAGAAGTTTCCAATGGAGAAAGCATGGCTGTGTGGCCTTCCCTAGATGTTTTACTACAGTCCTCCCCTTAGCTGTCCAGTACACATGAGAGTTCATTGCACACACTCACTCACACATCATGCTTCCCATTCATGCGACTCTCGCCAAACCGGTTCTGACAATCTAGAATGTGGGAGGCTAATACTGGGGATCCTCGAGGTGATGTCCTGTTCACCGAGTCGCTGCTTCACTGACTCCCATGTAAGTGTCCCACAGCAGGACTGAAAGGTACATTCGAAGCTGGGTAGGTGACATGAACACTCATAGGGAAGCTTACTAGAAATTCTGACCCTCTAACCCAAGATCTTAACCTGATTACAAAACGCTCAGGGGATCTGTGTACATGTGAAAGTTTGAGAAACTGTCATTGTGCAACTGGGGGAAAGAGGAAAGGGAAAGGGAAAGGGAAGGGGATGCTTTGGATTGTGATCATCCCCTTTAAAAAGACAGGGTCTGGGAAGGTTCTGTGCTTAGCATGCATGAGATCCTGGGTGCAATCACCAGCTCCAAAACAGACAAAACATATTAGTTAATTATTTAGGATTCAGCAATGTGAGTCCTAACAAGGAAACACAGGTAAAGGCTGCAGGCATTATTTTTGCAACTGGTTTTGAACTCCTGGAAGGAATTTATGACTTCCTTCCTCTGACTCCTTACCCTTTCCTTGCCTCCTGTCCATGTCTCATTTGGCTGACAGGCTGACCTAAGTCTTTATCCTTTCAAGGCTTCAGTGGTCCTCTATAGGGTCTCTGGAGTTCCCGTGTGCATGTGCCTGCGTGTGTGCGTGCGTGTGTGTGCTGTATATGTATATGTGGTGTGTGTATGTGTGTGAGTGTCCTTCTCTATTGCTGTCCACCATATCTATCTTATTCTTTGAGACAATGTCTCTCACTAGTACAGGAACTCTCGAACTCACTGATTGGCTAGACTGGTGAATACCAGGGATCCTCTTGTCTCTGTCTCTCTGATGCTGGGATTACAGGCCATGTCCAGCTCCCCCTACCCCACAGGGTCTCTTTATTTAGCTCTGGCTGTCCAGGAACTCAATGTAGACCAAGTTGGCATTGAACTCACAGAGATCCTCCTGCCTCCACTTCCCGAGTGCTGAGATTAAAGGCATGCACCACCACACCTGGCTCATCTCCAGCTTTTTGGGTGAGTGCTAGTGATCTAAACTCAGGCCTATAGGCTTGCTAAACAAGCACTTTGCCAAATGTGCCATCTCCCCAGTCCTTCTACCCCTACTTCTGAGATTCTTGACCAAGAAAAGTCATGCAAGGTGGCTAACTCTGAATACATACTCTGGTGCTTGTCCTGGTGTGGCTTCAATACCATGTTTGTCTTTTCCTCACAGTATCTTCCGGCCTAGTTCAAGCAGGTGTCACTGGAGACAATCAGCAGGGTTGTGAATGGTCGAACGAAGGAGGACAAAATGAGGCCCCAGAACCAATGACAAGTTATAGACTGGTCCTGGTCCAGCTGCCTAGCTGAGCTCCCTGAGCTCTGTGCCAAATCCTCATTCTGGCCTCAGTTTCCCTCTGGGTCCCAGTAGAGATAATAACATGGCTCCTCCTCCCAGGGGGCTGTGTGGATTAACTAATTAATGAGTGTGACATCGCCTGTTTCCACAAAGGGGCTGATTAAATGCTGGGTGTTGTTATTAGAAGCGATGGAGGGTGTGTGACAGGCAAAGTCGGCTGGAGACAGATCTGCTCCCCTTTGTGTCCTCCCCACCCCCTTCCTCCGTCTGCCCCACATTCTGCAAGCTGAACATCTTGCAAGACAAAACCAAGATGATTTTTTTGGCACCCCCCAAAGACAGCGTATAACTTTTGCACATTTCCCCTGTGCTGGAATGTGACTCACGGCTGAGTTTCATAGTATAATTTGTCTCCAACAGCTGGTACAACTGTGCCCTGCCCCAGACTCTCACAGCAGCTGTAGACGGGGATGGTTCAGTCTGTGACTGCAAAATTCCTGAGCTGGACACTACCCCTGTGTTTTGTTTTTGTTTTTGTTTTTTAACTGTATTGCCTCTTGGAGGCCTAGACTGAGTAAGTAATCTCATCCACTACACACACACACACACACACACACACACACAGAGCCTAAGGAAGAAGGCGCTGCTAAGACACTCCTGACTCCTGCAAAGGGTTGGGAGAATTCAAAACACACAGGGTTTAAAAGTATAAAGTGTCTGATCATGACTGGGGCGTAGATGGAAATACCACAGCTACATCTTCACTTGAATGTAAGATACTGAATTACTGGATGAAATCACAGGTCTGGGGCATGGTGACTTTGTGGTACCCAACCCTGGATCCCTGTAGCTGGTGTGAGAACTTTGACCACCCTTAGGGACCAGGTCTTCCATCCGTGAGTATTACAAGGTGACAGCTCCTGCCCTGCATCCTGGCATCTCAGATGGGGGTAGGTGGGAAGGAATTGCTTGGTTGCCACCAGGTAAATAAGTCTGTTGCTGGCATCCCAAGAGGGGAATGTTGTTTATCCAAATAGCACAAACTCAGCCAGCCTGGGGAGAGGAGAGAACGCTCTGGAGGCTGAGCTGTCAGACTCCCACGGGGAGAGAGATTAGCCAGTCACAAAGTCTAGGAAATGCATGTGTTAGGGGCACCTGGCGCCAGCACCATCTCTGGATCATCTTAGTCATTTCCAGTTAGGATTTCAGACCTTCCTGCCTCTGCAAACAGCCACTGTCCCTGCACTGCCAAACCTTTGCCCCTCTGTCTTCCCTTGGCCTACTGTTATGAAGCAACAGGGATAGATCACAGGGACTGACTAGAAGTGGTGGGGCCCGGGCCACATAACTTACCTGGCATCTGAAGGGCTGGAAGGTCAGCCATCATCGAAATGTACTGAGGGCTTGTGTAAGGGGTGAGTTCTTCTCTCCCACCAAGAAGGAGCCACAAGCCCAAATCTTTGACCTAAACTAACTTAGTTTACTAGTAACAGTTCAACGGCTTATGAGAGTGTCTTAAGAAGAGGCCCTCCTGGTGATGGTTTGCTGCTGGGAATGATAGGAGGGACATGCAACCTCATGCCTCCCAAGGGAAGGCGTAGGAAGTTTCTCCACTCTAGCTTCACCCTGTTCACATGGGCATCACCAGAACCTTCCCCCAAATGCCCAGAGGATTGGGAGATCCTCTCATCTCATTAAGACAGCCTATTTGTAAGTGTCTACTCCTTGGTGGGCATTGTAGTAACTAGTTTTTCTCTTTGGGGCACTGGGGAATGACGAGAGTGTAAACACAGATGTCTCAGGGGAAAGTCAGTGTGCTCACAGATAGGATGATTCATCTCTACACTCTGGACACCAAAAACCAGAGTAGAAAGTCTGACTACTTACGGGAGCTCTTCCATCTACCTATCCAGCCACTCATAATCCCACCACCTACACATCACTCATCTGCCATCCACCCAATGTGTCACTTCACCCCACCCAACAACCACCAATTCACCCATCCACAAACCCATCCATATTCTTTGTATCCACAAACCCATACACACACTCATCTGTCTGTCATTTCTTCCTTCCACAGACCTATCCATTTACCCATCCACTCACCCTCTATGTATCTATCCACTCAGAATCTATCCCTCCATCTATTCTTCCTTCTATCCATTAATTCTCACATCTATCATCTGTCCATCTATTTACCTCTGAAATATCATCTCTTCTTAATTTTTCCTTCCAAATGTTTTTCCTTTATATGTGTGTGTGTGTGTATCTGTGTGTGTGTGTGTATCTGTGTGTGTATGTGCGTGAGCATGTGTGTACATGGTCGTGCATACATCCTGCAGTGAATATGTGGAGATCAGAGGACACCTTGTGCTCATTGGTTCTAACACTCCACTATATGACCTGCAAAAAATTGAACTCAAGTCATCAGGTTTGGCAGCCAACACCCTTACCCACCAAGCCATCTCTCCAGTCCCCTTCTAAATATCCTTAAAAAATCCATTTCTGCCCATTTTTATCAGTATCTCCTAACAGGGTGCCTTTGACTGTCTTAAGAGCAACTGCAGTGGCTCTCACCTCTCATCCATTTTTCACCCAGCTGAGTGACCTTTTATAAATGAACAACAAATTATGTCAAGTCACTGCTTAAACCCCAGCTGTGGCTTCCCATTGCTCTTAAAATATAGACTTCATTTTTTCTTGGATATGACTCAAACCCAGTAAAATCTGCACCTTGACAAATGTCTGTGTATGTACTTACCTTCTACCCCAGCTCATCTGCTACCACAACTACTCACCTACTATCTAGTGAAGACTCAGAACATTTCCAGTTCCTTGTGTCCTTTGCAATCTCAATCTGACTCTCTATCAGTACCCATTATTTGAACTTCTGTTCTGTAGACAGGTTCTGTCTGTTAGTAAACTTCCTACTAATGCAATCACATAGTAGGTATTTGTGATGGCTGTTCTTGGTTGTCAACTTGACTACATCTGGAATTAACCCAAATGGCTGGGCACACCAATGAGGGGATTTTTTTTCTTTTTCCTTTTGGTCTTTCTTTTCTTTTTTCAGACTGGATGTGAGATTTACTACTGAACATAATTTGGCGGGGTGCAGGGGAACCCTCAGGAATGCAGGGCCCACCACTTGTCCAGGGGACTGCGATTTGGGATATACTTGACTCCACAGCCACTAGAGATGAGCCACTTCTCAGCAACCAGCGTCTTTAAACTCATCTGCATTAAGCTTGGTGAAGCCATGTCTTTGAGATGTGGATCCTCTGCTGGTCAGAACTTGAGCCTCAGTCGTATTCCTAGTTCTGCAGCCTGGTGTGGATGGACACGATGACCTAGCCAATGCGAACCCTGGCCATTGTGCCCTGGAGTGTACCAAAGACACCGCACATACTGTCTGGAGCCTGTCAGCTCCAGTACAGGACAACATCTTGTTGATTGAATGACATGAAAATGGTGAAGCCTCTCTCGAATATGAAAGCCATCCTTGCCACAACCCTTTACCATGTGTTTGTTGGCACAAATACCGGCAGCCTCTGGGGCTTTGGAAGAAAGTTGCTCATATTCATCTGACACCAAGTGGCCACAAAGTGGAATTCACTAACTTCTGCCTTCTTCCGTCCTAAATCAAAGATGCAGATCTTGGCATCAGAGATGTCTCAACAAGACTTTAATACGGCTTGTTCTTATAACATCGGTAACACCGGGTGGAATGGTGGCCTATGATGATAATAGGATCTTCAGTGGCATGCCAGGGAAAAAAGAGTCTTTTTTGGTTTTATGAGATAAGGAGTCTCTGTGTAGCCCTGGCTGTCCAGGAACTTGCTATGCAGACCAGGCTGGGCTCGAACTCAAAGATCACCCTGACTCTGAGCAACAACTTGTCTGAGATGAACGATTCATCTTCTGGATTGGGTCTCCTCCAAGAGACTTCCGTGGTTCATGCTGCCACTGGAGGCCATGTTGGTACCCATGATCTGTCACAGGCCATGTTGATGGTTGTACTCCATGCTGCAACCAGAAGCCATGTTGATGTCCATGGTCTGTGCTGCTGCCAGAAACCATGTGGATGTCCATGATCCATGTTGCCTGCCACTGGTTGCTATGGGCAAGGAAACTTCTTTTGCAGTGGCATTGTTGACTCATAACTGAGGATCAGAGACATGGAAGGCTTCTGTGGGGCCATTCTCATTTAAACCATCACATTTCACTTCCTGGTTCTCATAGGCTTGAAGATATAGCATAATGAAAATACACTTAGTCCAACCTCAAAAGTCCCCATAGGCTTTCACAGTCTCTACAGAGTATAAAAGTCCAAAGTCTTTTCTGAGACTCAAGGCAATCTCTTAATTATGACAACCTGTAAAATTTTTAAAAATGAATTACATAAGCCGGGCGGTGGTGGCACACGCCTTTAATCCCAGCACTTGGGAGGCAGAGGCAGGCAGATCTCTGTGAGCTCGAGACCAGCCTGGTCTACAAGAGCTAGTTCCAGGACAGGCTCCAAAGCCACAGAGAAACCCTGTCTCGAAAAACCAAAATAAAAAATAAAAAAAAAGAATTACAGAATTCCAGCATACAATGGCACATAATATACATTACTATTCCAAAAGGAAGGAATGGAGCATAGTGAGTGTTAGCATCTACGCACACCTGGCCCCGCACCTTGGGGACCTGGCAGAGTGTGTCACCCCTGTGCACACGGCAGGCCGTACCCTGGCCTACTGTGTGGCCTTGCCCTGTCCCTTTAAAGGGCAAATAGAATTCCACCTACTCCTTCCTCTTCTACCTCTCTCTGCATCTCTCTCTCTCTCTCTCTCTCTCTCTTTCTCACCTTTTCTCTCTCTCTTCCCATGAAGCTCTGCACTCCCTTTATCTCTCCCCTCCCTCCCTTCCCTTTCTCCAATAAAGCTCCGTCTACTTGGCGTGTCTGTCTTCACATAGCATGGGGCTCCTTGGACCCGACCCACCTGCCAAGGTCTATCTTGCACCCTTCATAGTAGTGAGGAAATACTGGACCAAAGCAAGACCAAAACCCAGCAGAGCAAGCTCCTAATCCTGTAGCTCTATGTCTGGTGTCAAAGGCTTAGACGGCTCTGGCTTCCAGCTATCCTCACTGCAGCACACTTTTCTCTTGGACTGACTCCACTCCCTGTGTGCTGCTCTCCTTGGCAGGTAGGTATTCCTTGGCTCTGGTGTCTCTAACAGCCTGGGGTCTCTAAACAATCCAGGCTCCACCTTCACAGCTTTTCACAATGGTCTCCCAAGGCCTCCATGCAGGCGCTCCTCTACCACAAGCTTAGCCTCAGTGGCTTTCCTCAACTGCAGAGAAAGATTCCTTTCCTCCTATAGCCTTCAAGATTCTTAAGCCTGAACCACAGGGCCAAAACTGCCAAATTCTGCTCGCTGCTTGGGCTGAAACCTGGCTGCCTCCTTGATTTGCATTTGCATGAGATTTCCAGTGCAGTTGCTTTGAGACAGAGGAAATCCCTCAGGCTTTTTCCTTTTAGGAGTTTCAGGATTAGCTGAGTGGCGTCTTGACCTGAAGGCACCACTCCCTTTATTCCATTTTTTTCTCTTGTCTCTTTGAGCACAAACCAAGGCTCCAACAGGAAAATTCCTTGTGTTCTTTTTCACTTCAGATTGTACATTTTGGATTTCTCTTTGCTTTGCATGCTCTCGTTGTAGATCTGCGTTAAGAGTGATCCCCAATTATCACATGACACAGTCAGTACTAGGCTGTCGCACCTCTGTCTATGAAATTGGTCCAAACATCTTCAGTTTAGCCTCAGGCAGAGTCTTAGGCCAAGGTAAAAAAAAATAGCACTATTCTTTCCAAAAATACCATGAGAATGATCTCTTACCCAGTTGTTAAGCTTGTTCCCCTATGCAAACCCCTGAACTAGGCACCCGCAGTCCACATTGTCTGCAGCACTATCCTCTGAACTCCTGCTACCATGGCCCATTAAGACCCACTTACAGTATTCAACCACTTTTCTATTTCAAAGTTCCAAAGTCTCTACATTTCTCCAAAACATGCATAGTCAGGCGGGTCACAGTGATAGGCCCGAGTGCCTGGTACCAACTTCTGTCTTAGGTACATTGCTACTGCTGTGACGAAGCACCACAACCAAGGCAACTCATGAAAGAAAGCATTTAACTTGTGGCTCACGATTCCAGAGTGTAGTGGATTCATGACTGCCATGGCAGGAAGTATAGCAATAGGCAGGCATGGGACTGGAGCTTCATGGTGTGCTAGTTGAGACTTTACGTATGGAGAAAACAACTGGGAGGGAGAGAGCTAACTGGGGATGGTGTGGGCTTTTGGAGTTCAAACACCACTCCCAATGGCACAACTTCCTAAGCCTTCCCAAACAGTTTCACTAAGTGGGGACCAAGTCTTCAAATATATGAGCCTATGGGAGCCATTCCCATCCAACCACCACAGTGAACTAAAATCAGATTTCATCTCTTTGTGTTTCTTGACAGTGGATGCAGGGTGACCATGTCCCTCACGTTCCCATTGCCGTGCCTCATAACCATAATGGACCACATCCCCTGAAACCGTGAGCCAAGACAAACCCTGTCTTTGGGAAATTGCCTTGGTAAGGTGTTTTGTCTCAAAAATGAGAACGATGACTGATAGACACTCTTGAAACCAGAGCCCGGCCTTTCTAGACTCCAAACCTGCTGACTCTTGATCTCAGACTTTCCCGCACTCGGAACTATGAGAAACAAAATTCAGTACTGTACAAAGAATACACAGAGTGAAAGTAATTTGGCAAGGCAACTTTCTTTTGTAAAAAGCATGAGTCACAACACAAATTGGACCCACAAACACATCCTGGGAGCCACCATGGTCCAGGGTCTGGCCTCAGATTTCCTTTTCCTTTTCATCACCGAGGGTTTGAAAACCATCCCCATGGGCTCATGGGATGGCTCAGTGGGTTTCCCACCAAGCCTGAGTTTAAGCTGCGATCTACATGATGGAAGGAAAGAAATGATTTTCTCTTCCTTCCTTCCTTCCTTTCTTCTTTTCTGGGCATTAGTGTACATTGCCTGCATATATGAGGGTGTCAGATCCCCTGGAACTTGAGTAGCAGACTGTTGTGAGCTGTCATGTGAGTGCTGGGAATTGAACCCAGGTCCTCTAGAAGAGTAGCCAATGCTCTTAACCACTGAGCCAACTCTTCCAGCCTAAGAATTGATTCTTGAAAGTTGTCCTTTGACATCCACTTGAGGGTGTGCATACCCATGCAAAGATACACGTGCGTGCGCACACACACACACACACAGAGAGAGAGAGAGAGAGAGAGACAGAGACAGAGACAGAGACAGAGACAGAGAGAGAACCATCCACCCATGTAATTTTAACTCAGGCTGAAATGGTGATCTTTTTTTATGAGAGAAACCAGTGTTTCCATAGGACAGCTTGGCACAGCCCAGGGCTCTGTGGCTCTTGTTTACTGACGTGCAGTCACTCCACACCTAGGGAGGAGGATATGGTACATAGGAGAGCCAGTCAGTAAGTTGGTAAGGCCAACCTGTTGGAATCGGAGCTGGGATTCAGACGTGGAACTCTTGTTTCGAAACTCAATGTGTGTTTGAGGTGGTCAGGGTGTCTATTTTAGCCACTGCACAAGCATGGTAGTGATGCAAGTCTATAACTCCAGAATTGGAAAGTGAAGGCAAGAAAACCAGGAGCTCAAGGCCATCCACCACTACGTGAACCATTCAAACGAAATGAAGGTGGCGCTACCTAAGATTCTGTTTCTTTAAAAAAAAAAAAAAGACATTCAGTTGAATCTCAGCTCGACAGCAAACACTTGTTTAAAATATCAGTATAGTTCAAAGATTACCAAGATATATTTATACTAAAATATTATTTGTGGTACATATGAAGCTTCCATCTAACCAGGCATCTTTATTTCATCTGGAGTTGCTGTAGGGCTTGACATGTAGACTGGGGTTGATCTTTGTCCTGCTACCTTTCCAGAGCCCCACGCTGTCCAGAATCCAGCCTGTCTGTCCCTGGACAAAGCAAGCCACCTCTGACCTGTTTGGCCTCCTTCCCCCTTGGCCTCTGTATAGATTCAAGCCTCTGGCTGGGTCGCCTGTTCGCAAATTTATCTCCAGTGTCATCTGCCCTTCCAGCCGGATTTCGAGAAGGACACTTTATGTCTTTTCCTCAGGTTCATCAGAAAATGGGGGTGAGAGCGCCCCCAAAAGCTGATGCCTGGAGCACTGGGAGAACAGGCTCCAGGGTAATGCCCAGGTGAGAGCAGGCTTGTTCTTTGCTCTTTGAGCCAATCTCATACTGGCTAGGGTCTGTGGACTGGGGCAACTTCTCCCCCACAGCAGTCTTCATGGCCCAGACTCCACTCCAGGAGCAAGGGCCAGTCCTAACTTGTGCTCCGTCCCCAGTGCTTGGTTGGTGACTGAAGGAGGGGATCAGTTAACATTTGTATAATCTATGGATGAGCCCTGATAAGCTTATTATGAGCATCAATTCCTACGTTGTACAGGTAAGGAAGCAGAGGCACAGAGAGGGAAAGGTACCTTAGGTTGCACAGCATGGTGGAGGCTGACTCAGGACCAAAACTGAAAGCTGACTCCCACTCCAGGGTTCCTTTCACTGAGTGCACTAGGTGTGCCCCTGCCCCAGTGCCTTGCTCAGAGCCATTCAAGACAAGCTCCTTCCACCAAGACCCCTTTCCTGTTTCTCATCTCAGAGTTTCCTTTCTGGGAAAGGGTTAGCTTGCAAAGAGGAAGGAGATGCAGGAAGTTACTCCAGCGGCTATCAGCCTCCTCTACCAAGCTGACTTCTGGGTAACGAGCCCTTGCCATGTACGGTGCGGGAGCAAACAGCCATACCAATAATCACAGACTTTGCCCCTCTTTTCTGCATTCCCTTATATCTAAGAAAACAATGACCCCAGGCAGGCACAACTCCAACAGCAATTTAGAGTCAAGAGAATCCTTAGAATCCCATTTCTCAGTCTGGAAAGTGGGTTTACCAATATCAGCTTTGAGTGTCAGTGTGGTATTTAGGCATGGTCCTTGGTGCATGGCAAGTAGTCCATCATAGGCCTTGCCCTGGGTTTGGAGCTCTCTCAGCTGAACACTAGGACCAGACCCTGAGCTGTCATCCATCCCCTCTGACATGGCAGCCAGAGGTGACTTTTCAGGTAGCATAAAGGACGATGACTTTGGAATGGGTCCCAACAGGCCTGGAGCCTTTCACGGGGCTTTCCTGCCTTTTGGGATCAGAGTTAAGAGGGGAAGCAAGCACACCTTTGAACCCCACAGCACAGAAAGCGGGTGTCTGGTGGGGTGTCTCAGAATAGTCCATGGCTCCAGGATACCTTGGGGCCAGTCTCAGAACTCTGACACCTGTCCCTCAGGAGAGCAGCCCCTCAGTGTCTATGGAGGGTGAGCTCAAACCACCAAAGATAGCAGACCTCGCCGATACCCAAGTGTCTGATACTGAATGGCTACTTAACTCAGAGAGTTAGGTTGCTGGACAACCAGTGACAACCAAAGCCACCCTAGCCAGTGGCTTCCGAGTTCATTGTCCCCTGCCAGAGAAGATTAAGGGAACACAGATGAGAAATGAACAAAGTGAACGTGGTCTTATGAAGGAAAGTGAGAAACATCTTCAGAGAGTGGGTGGGGCTCCGAGGGAGGACCACCAGGTTGCACTGCCTGGCAGGGTTTTATACATCTTATGGCGGAAAGTGGGTGAGACTGAGATCATCTTTACTGAGGTTGGTCTTTCTTTCTTTTTTCTTTTTTAGGAAATCTCAGACTGAGCCAGTAAGGAATCCACATGCGCTACACATGTGCCCTCGGCCCAACCTAACCTGAGAGTTATTTGTCCCATGGGGGAAGAGGCACCGGGACAACCTGGCCCATCACAGCCCTGTCCTTGCTGACTAAGGGGAACTGGCTTCTATCTCAAGATGGTCTCTTTCTTTCTCCTTCTCCCCCTCCTCCTTGCTCCCCTCTTCCAGTTTCCCCTCCTTCCCCTCCCCGTCTCCACTTCTTCTTTTTCTTCCTCCTCTTTCTTCACCTTCTCCTTCCTCTCCCCTCTTCCTCCTTTCTCTTCTTTTTCCTCTTCTTTCCCCTCATTCTTTCTCTCTCCCCCTTCTTTCCCCTTTGCTTCTTCCTTCCCTTCTTCCTCTTCATCTTTTCCTTCAGATATTCATTTTTGTTAAGTATATTCCTAGGAGTAGATATTTGAGGTGTATTGTGATCCATGTGCCCTGTTTTTCAAAGTGATTTTCTCATTTTACTCCCACCAATTATGTAAGACAATTCTGGTCTCTTCACATACTTGCCAGAAATCTTTTCAGTCTTAGCTAAATTTCCAGGCACCTTTTGGGGGATATGGCCCTAGCCTGCTCATTTATCCATCCACTGAAACTGGTCACAGCTGATTGTCCAGGTCTGGCTTCCAACCTGAAGGCACTTCTCTATGGATTGAACAGTTCACCTCTCCTGAGGGTGCTCCCTGCCTATAAAGCCTGTGGAGTGGCTTGTTCATGAGTGGCACCGAGTCCTCCCTTATTAGTCTGCTTCTATTGTAAGTCACACAGGACTATAGATTGGGGAAGTTATGAGGAAAGGTGACTTAGGGCTAGAGACAAAGCATACTTCCTGCTCTTGCAGAGGATCCAGGTTCAGTTCCTAACACTCACACGGCAGTTCACAGCAGTGTGTAATTCCACTTCCAGGGGATCGAATACAGGTTTCTGGCCTCCTTGATCACAACATGCACATGATGCTCATACTTACGTGTAGGCAAAACACTCAGACACATAGACTTTTAAAAAAGAAAGAGGAAGCCAGCTAGCCAGGGAGCAGACTTACTTTGACTCACAGTTCTGAAAGTCCATCCAAGGCCAAGTGTCCGCAACTGACAACTGTAGTCAGAGACTGCTCGTTGGTTTTCCGGCCACCCAGACCTGAATAATCACACAGAAATTGTATTAATTACAACATTGCTTGGCCAACAGCTTAGGTGTATTCCTACCTAACTCTTACATCTTAAATTAACCCATTTCTATTAATCTGTGTATCGGCATGAGACTGTAGCTTGCCAGTAAGCTCTGGACTCTGTCTCCCTCAGCAGCTACATGGCATCTTGCTGACTCTGCCTACTCTCTCTATATCTCTGTTTGGATTTCCCACCTGGCTTTATTCTACCCTGTCATAGGCCAAAGTAGCTTCTTTATTAACCAATGATAATAAAACATATTCACAGCATACAGGGGGGGATCCCACATCAGGCAATGGCCTTCTTGCTGGCAGCATCCTGAATGACACAGAACTTCATGTGATCAGATGGGAAGGAAAGAGAGAGAGAGAGAGAGACAGAGAGAGAGAGAGAGAGAGAGAGAGAGAGAGAGAGAGAGAGAGATCGTTCTTCTCTCTCTTTCTTCTTATTAAGCCAGTAGGAATCAAACATAGGTCATCACCTAATGACCTCATCTAATTCTAATCGCCCAGGGGACACATCTTTGGACACATGGTCAGATTGTTTCCATCCTCTTAATAAGTGAGGACTTTTCCAGACCCTGAGACCACAGGGGACACATTCAAACCCTATCCAAGCTGCAGCTTGATTCAGTCAAAGTCTGTCTTCAGATCCTGCACCATCAAGGAGTTAGTGGCAGATCAGGACTGCAGTGGGAACCCAGATTCTCCTCAGAGGGATGACCTGGAACCTGGGAGAATTGTGGGGCTGAAGCATCAATTGCCCCTCTTGTGTGTTTCCTACTTCCTATCTGTGCCTCATAGGCAACCTCACTGGAGAGCATTTCTCTTCTACATCACAAAGGCTCTCAAGTGTATGTGTGTGCCCTAGTGATTAATGCCATCCATTCCCTGAAAAGCATTCCAGAACTTGCAGTCATATTTTGTACTGTTTTCTGAGCCAACAAATGTATCAAAACTCCGCTAGTGGGCTGGTGAGATGGCTCAGGGGGTTAAGGGCGCTTGCCACCAAAGCTGATTTCCCAAATTCAATTCTGGGACATACATAGTAGGAGAGAACATTAGTACTAACCTGGGCACCAGTACCAAGTCAGCCTCTCTGCCCTCCCTCCAAGGATCCATTGGGTCCCAGGGATGTCCAGTCCTCTTCTGCAGAGAAGTGACTTAGTTGATAGCCATCTGTGGGAAGAGCTTCTGGTCACGCTGGGCCCAGTCTTTGTGTAAAGTGTCTACTGATCTCTCTGACTGCAACCTATAGTATTCCCACTGAGCCAGAGACTAGGCAATTTTCATAGATGAATGTTAGGTTCAAGGATCGGGGCACCCAGAGTCCACTTGGCTGGGGTACAAAATCACAGAGGTAGGGAAATACCTTACCCTCCACCTCCCAGTTGGTTCAGTCTTGGATGGGAAGAGGTTCTCCTGGGACCTCTCAAATGTAACATCTGGCTCCTCCTTCTCAGCAGCTGCTTTTTCTGGCCAATTCCAGACCTGGATGGGAACAGTTTTCTAGAAGTGTCTTACAGAGGTCAGAACAGAATTGGAAGTTATGGATACAGCCACGTGGAGGTGAGGGTGATGGGAGCCGGAGGAGGGGATGGCGACTAGACATTCCAGAGAGAAGAGGCCTCGGGACCAAGGTAAGGAGGCTGGGTGGCAGCATAGAAGGGGACAGGCTGGTCAAGCCAAGCATGTGCTTTTTCCAAGACTCGGGGATGTCTGGAAAAGACACTGATTGACAGGAGGCTACAAGGAGACCAGTCATGGAGTTGAAAATCCAGAATATTCCTCAGAGGAGAGGGGAAAGCTCCATTTAACAGAGCAGCAATGGAGGCGGACTCCACACCCCAGAGGCAAGTGAGTGGTTGGGCATTTCACCTCAGCAAGTTTCTCCCAGATGATGACTGATGGTTGATGCCGAGACCAGTTCAGTCTCCCGAATTATACAAACGTGGGCCCTTGACTGGTGGTTTGCAGGCTGGTCATGCCTGGCTCCAATGTGGATGACAAATATTTCCTAATGCCCTCTTTACTGAGGGGAAATGAAATTCATAAATAATCTAACCTGTGTGCCCATATGCTTTTAAACAAGTGGGAAAAAATCAATGTACTGTCCTAACTGTACTATGAAGGATAAATGAGAAGTAATCCATAATAAAATAATATAAATTTCAGGATGCAGAGTGCAAACTGACGATAGCAGGGATTTCATGGCCTCCTGTTTGCTCCTAGAGATGTGACCGTGACGGCCACAGCAGCCACTAAGACCATGGACACAGGTGGCTGTGAGGCTGACTCAGACACCATGAGCCGCCCCGTTGCCAGTGACATGAATTAGGCACCAAGTCCTGGAAAGATGCCAAACAAAACAAAGGACAATCTTCTCCCCCATACACAATGGTCTCGTTCTCAGAAAATTCATTGTGTATATAAGAAGCATGAAAGATTGCTTCGTGTTTATATATAAACAGGTCATACTCATGCACACACAGATGTACACAGCTATTGTGACCAAAAAGATGTCCTTGCAGATCTCCCAGAGGAGCCGCCCAGCACTCATTCAGCACCATTGTTGACGCTCACTCAAGCCACATGTGTGATGGCAGCCGCTGAAAGCAGAGCACAGGGGCCAACTTCTGGTGGCTGGGAAAGGGATCAGAAGATCTGGCGAGTGGGTCCAGGAAAATGGCATCAGACCAGAGCTAACTGGGGCTATCTGGCGACTGAGACCTTCCCTGAGATGGGATCTGCAAAGCAAGCTGACAGGACAAGTACCTGTTCTGTGAGGGGTTTGGAAGCTGGGCTATGATCCTCTCTCCATCTTCACGCCATTCGCAGTCAGTTATGTACATGGAGAAGGGTCAATAAAAATGACGTTCATACCTCTTAGTCACTGGGCACTGGGATGACCTACTATTAACTCATAGAGCCTTCAGTGAGCCCTGGGAATCAGGGCCTGCACTCAACGTTTATAATGGGGATTATTAACAGACTGGGGGATGTAGCTCAGAGGTAGAACTCTTGCTTAGCATGTCCAAAGCCCTGTGTTCGATTCCCACCAACACCACAAAAAGCAACAGCATGGGGTGTAGGGTTAACTGAAGCCTCGAGAAGCAATTCCTTGCCAGAGGCTAGGTAATTTATACCAGCAGAGCTGGAAATCAAACCCAGGGCTTTGGGTATATTAGGTGAGTATTCTTGCCAATCACGTTATACCCCTAACTGATAAATAAAATAAGCTTTTAAGGGCTGGGGCTGTCACTCAGTGGCAGAGCACTTGTCTCAAATATAAGAGGTCATGGGTTCCGTCTCCTGTAACAAAAAATAAAACAAAGAATCTGGCATGGTAACAAAGCCTGTAGTGTTAACTATCCAGCAGGCCAAGACAGGATTGCTTGAGTCTAAGTATTTTTGTTTCAAAATACAATTAACAAACTTTTGTTATTCTGGAAGTTAAACATGGAGATGTCAAAAAATAAGGAAACAAAGCTGTCATTCTGTGTCCCTGGTGAGTCTCACTGTAAACATCTTATTGTCTGGCCTCTTTTTATGAACGTGAGGATTTTAATCAACATGAGATCCTACTGTCTGCTGTCAGTAACAGCTTCAGCCTCTTCCTGCCAATGCGACAATATCTTTCCTCTTTAAAAAAGTATTTGATTTAAAAAACTTTTATGCGTTTGTGTGTTCATGTCTCCATATATGTGAGTCACATGTGCTCAGATGCCATGGAGGCCAGACAGATTCCCCCAGGCCAGAAAGAACTCCCACCCCCAGGCCAGATAGATACCCTGGAGGCTACAAGAAGCCTCTGACAATATACAGCAAGCCAAT
>PVIU01000236.1:326039-379412 GCA_004026605.1 Ondatra zibethicus
TCCACTCTCTCCATATCTATTCAATATAGTTCTTGAGGTCCTAGCTAGAGCAATAAGACACCAAAGGGAGATCAAGGGGATACAAATTGGAAAAGAAGAAGTCAAACTCTCACTGTTTGCTGATGATATGATAGTTTACATAAGTGATCCCAAAAATTCTACCAAGGAACTTCTACAACTCATAAACACTTTCAGCAATACAAGATAAACACTTTCAGTTAATACAAGATTAACTCAAAAAAATCAGTAGCCCTCCCGTACACAGATGATAAAAGGGCTGGGGAAGAAATCAGAGAATCAACACCCTTCACAATAGCCACAAACAGCATAAAATATCACGGAGTAACTCTAACCAAACAAGTGGAAGACTTGCATGACAAGAATTTTAAATCTTTGAAGAAAGGAATTGAAGAAGACACCAGAAAGTGGAAAGATCTTCCATGCTCTTGGGTAGGCAGAATTAACATAGTAAAAATGGCAATCTTACCAAAAGCAATTTACAGATTCAAGGCACTGCTCATCAAAATCCCAGCAAAATTCTTCAAAGACATCGAAAGAATGGTACTCAACTTCATATGGAAAAGCAAAACACCCAGGATAGCCAAAACAATAGTGTACAATAAAAGAACTTCTGGAGGCATCACAATCCCTGACTTAAACTCTACTACAGAGCTACAATACCGAAAACATTGGCATAAGAACAAACAGGAGGACCAATGGAACCGAATAGAAGACCCGGATATCAATCCACACATCTTCGAACACCTGATCTTTGATAAAGAAGCAAAAAATATCAAATGGAAAAAAGAAAGCATATTTAACAAGTGGTACTGGCATAACTGGATATCAACATGTAGAAGAATGAAAATAGACCCATATCTATCCCCATGCACAAAACTCAAGTCCAAATGGATCAAAGATCTCACCATAAAGCCAGCCACACTGAACCTTATAGAAGAGAAAATGGGAAGTACACTTGAACACATTGGCACAGGAGACCACTTCCTAAATAGAACCCCAGCAGCACAGACACTGAGAGAAACAATTAATAATGGGACCTCCTGAAACGGAAAAGCTTCTGTAAAGCAAAGGACATGGTCAACAAGACAAAACGACAGCCTACAGAATGGGAAAAGATCTTCACTAACCCCACATCAGACAGAGGTCTGATCTCCAAAATATACAAAGAACTCAAGAAACTGGACACCAAAAGATCACATAATCCAATAAAAAAAAAAATGGAGTACAGACCTAAACAGAGAACTCTCAACAGAGGAATCTAAAATGTTCAACATCCTTAGTCATCAGAGAAATGCAAATCAAAACAACTTGAAGATGTGTGGATTGATATCCGGGTCTTCTATTCGGTTCCATTGGTCCTCCTGTTTGTTCTTATGCCAATGTTTTTGGTATTGTAGCTCTGTAGTAGAGTTTGAAGTCAGGGATTGTGATGCCTCCAGAAGTTCTTTTATTGTACACTATTGTTTTGGCTATCCTGGGTGTTTTGCTTTTCCATATGAAGTTGAGTACCATTCTTTCGATGTCTTTGAAGAATTTTGCTGGGATTTTCATGAGCAGTGCCTTGAATCTGTAAATTGCTCAGGAAGGTTTTTTTTGGCCCATCGTTGGCCGGATTTACTGCTTTGGGATCGCAGGGAGAAAGAACAATACGGCCATGGGGGAGTGAGGAAGAAGCCGCGGTTCACCTCTAGGAAACAGGAAGAGAACGCCCGCCAGAGGCAGGAGCTTTCCCCTTCACCCTTTTCAGCCTATCATGTGGTACCACTCACATCTGAAGCGGGCATCCCCTTAGTTAGGCCACTCTGAAATGCACTTCCAGATGCACCCAGAAGTGTGCTGAGTAGTCCTCTTAGAGCTTCTCAGGTGGCCACGACGTCGGGCACAGTACAACGTCCTGTTTCTCCCTGCGGTCCTGCATCAGTCAATAGTGCGAACATGCACAAACTTATTGTGGAGACTGGCTCACATGACTCTGGAGGCCAAAGAGTCCCATAGTGTGCTGCTCCAGAGAAGCTCTAGCCTGCGAGCAGGGGGACAAGAATCAGGAGTGTGGATATCCAAGAGCAGGACACAATGTCGGCCTGGCTAAAGAGAGCTCACCCTGCCTCCCCTTTCCTTCAGTCTAGGCCCTTGGAGTACTGGCTGCTATCCATCCCTAATGGAAGGGTGGTTGACTTGGAGTCACCATGGAGACAGGCCTCTGAGCACATCTGTGAGGGAGTTTCCAGATCAGGGACATTAGGTGGGAAGAAGCACCCTGAATGTGGACAGTCCAGGCTGGGGGCCTGGACTGAGTAGAAGGAAGAATGTGAGCTGAGCACCAGCATCCATCTCCTTCTGCATCCTGACTCTGGATACAATGTGACCAGCCCCTTCACACTCCCCACCCCACGACTTCTCCACCATGATGCTCTGTACCCTCAAACTGTGAGCCAGACAAAGCCCTCCGTTCTTAAGTTGCTTTTGTTTGGTGTTTTGTCAAGGAGACAAGTAACTAGTAAAGATGGTCGCCTAGAGAGTTTGATGCTTGTCTTTTCCAGAGATGCCCTTCCAGGCACACCTACTGATGGTATCTATCAGTTATCTGGGCATCCCTTAGTCCAGCCCAGTGCACCCATATGATGAACCATCCCAGCTCAGGCTGATGGGCAGCAGTAATATGGGACCTGTTTAGCCTGTTTCCACCTTTTAGCTCACTGTTCAGTACAAACTACATAATAAGGTCATAGTCAAAGGGTTGAGGGCACATCTAACCTACAAAGCCATGACCAAGGGAGTAGGTGCAATGGCACTCCAGGGCAGTGGAGAATTGGGATCAAGCCTGAAAACTTCCACAGTAGGGATGTGTTTAGGGCTGTACAGCTCAGCCTATGGCTGAACATCAGGCATGGAATCTCTAGTTGAAGAAATCTTAGGACCCTTTGTGTGTGTGTGTGTGTGTGTGTGTGTGTGTGTGTGTGTGTGTGTGTGTGTGTGTGTGACAACCTCAGATATCATTCCTCAAGTATTATCTACCTTGGTTTTTGGCAGTGTCTCTCAGTGTTCTGGAACTCACCAAGTAAGCTAGGCTGGCTGGTCAGTGAGCCCAGATATCTACCTGCTTCTGCTTATAAGCACTGAGAAAACGCGTTGTGCCACCATGCCTGTCTGCCTTTTTTTTTTTTTAAACATGTGGCTTCTAGAGGTGAAACACAGGCCCTCGTGTTTGCAAGGTAAGTGCTTTGTTGACTGAGCCACAATCCCAGCTCCTGGACACCTTATAATGGGAGAAGCTCCTTGGATATTAAAAATCAAGGCATGCTAACACGGTTTACAATAATTGCGGCATAGATTTAGATGTTTACATTTAGCAAATTAATGCTCTTAGCACACACGCAAATTGCCAAGCAATATAATTATGCTATTCACAAGAAAATTACAGGATTTCAAAAATTATTAATTACTGGTATACGCTGGGCAGTGGGGTCTAGGAACAGACCACAGGTACAATGTTTTCTGATGAATGTCTGCATTTATTCTGGCCAGGGTCCTCATCCCAGGGCAATGACCTCCTTTGGAAATGGTGCCCAAATTCTAAACCCAAAGCCTTATGTGCTAGACATACTTGGGATGCTTTCTTAAAACCTTGGTGCCTGGCGTCACCCCAGAGTCCTAACTTAGTAGGGAGATGGTCCTTAACATAGCCCTTAGTGTCAATATTTTTTATTTTCTCCAAAACTCACAGGGTGATTTTGATGTTCTATCAGTCAGAGTGGAGGCACTGATCAGCGGATAGGTAGGTCTAAGTCGATCTGGGATAATGAAGTCTAAGATGAGTCATGTTTATGGTTTGGGGCAAGCATCCTCATTGTTGAAAGCTCACCCTGGAAAGCACCATCTCTCATTTGCTGAACAAGAATAAGAAAGCATTCTTCCTGGTGCCCCTGGTGGCCACTTCATAGCCACCAAGGAAGCCATGGGATGCAGAGAAAAGCAGAGAGACAGGGGAGCCTTGATCACACCACCATTGAAGTCTACCAACCTTGCATATGTGAGCCGACAAACTTACCTCTTATGGCACCTGTCAAACTAATAAGGCACTTCCTGTACCTGCTGTCGTCAGGGTCAAGTGAGAGATTCCATGTGCAATGCTCAACATGGCACTTCGTGTTGATAGATGTGAGCTACAAGGACAGGGTGGGGAGAGCAGGTGAATAAGGCTTCACTGTGCTGAGGAAGCCCCAGGGGCTCTGCATTGCAGAGCTTGGGCCTTTGGCCAGTGTATAGCAGGCACTTGTTAAATATCTGCCCAGTGGGATGGGTGCTTTATGCTTTCATTTCCCTTTGCCTAATACTCTGATCTCTGCCAGATGCCAAGGAGGGGAATAATCTGATTATCTGATTAAAGTAATATGGCCCTCTCACTAGCCGCTCCAAGCCTAAGCTACCAGGGCAGATCTGTATGGGTTAAGAGGCTTACCATCTAAGGAGTAAAATAACCAGGCAGAGAGAGCAATTCACTAAGCAAGTGCCTCCCAAATGCTTACTATGTGTCTGGGGACCTAAGTTCAATCCCTAGAACCCACGTAAATTTGGAAGGAGAGAACTGACTTCACAAAGTTATTCTCTGAGCTTCACATATGTGCTGTAGCATGTTCTCTCTCTCTCTCTCCCCTCACTCTGTCATACAGACACACATGTGATTTATTTTAATGTATGTGTATTGTGAGTATATACCACACTTGTATGCTGGTTCCCAAAGAAACAAGAGAGGGTTTCTGATCCCCTGAAGCTGGAGTTACAGCCAGTAGCCAGCTGACATTAGTGCTGGGAACTGAACTTGGGTTCTTTGCAGTACAAAGTGCTCCTAACCACTGAGCTATCTCCTCAGCCCCACAAATACAATTTTTCAAAGGCCACGTCTTTTATGGTTCTATAGACACAAGTCCATAGACACAGGAAGCAGATCTAAGTTGCACAGCTAGAGGGTGATGGGAAGTGGGGAGCGCCTGCTAACCGACATGGGGCTAGGGGGTGGTGGGAAGTGGAGAGCGCCTGCTAATGGGTACAGGGCTTCTTGGGGAGAAGGGAAGGAAACATTTGTCCATTTGCTAGTAACATTTGCAAAACCTTGGAGTTTTGCTGAGCTGCCTCCAGTTGTACATGTTAAAGGTGTGAATTTCAGCTATGAGGTAGTTGGGAAGGCCTTGCTGGGGGCCACACAAGCTTTGGAAAGGCAGTTTTTGAGACAGGTTCTCGTTTAGCCAAGGCTGGTCAAGGCTCCCCCTGCCTCTGCCTCCCAAGTACTGGGATTGCACATACACCACTTTTCCCAGCTCCGCAGACTTCACACTGAGCAGAACAGTGCTGTCTGGTTGTTCTGAGGCACGTGTGTTCATTCTGGGCTCCGATCCTCATTAGAATAACCTAGGAAGCCTTTGGAAAGCCCAGACAGAGAGAACCCAGGTAATAAGTCCAAAGTCCAGCCTGGCCTGGGAACCAGCACCCTCAGGGGCCTCTGAAACAGTGACCAAACAAGGAACAAAACAGAATATCTGGCTTGGACAAGGAGGACTCTGAGACCCAGAGTTTTTTTTTTTTTTTTTTTTTTTTTTTTTTTTTTTTTTTTTTTTTTTTTTTTTTTTTTTTTTTTTTTTTTTTTTTTTTTTTTTTAAATAACTATGCTTTGTGAGTCCCTGTTAGGCACACATATTGATTCACCCTACACTCTACAGGTGTTCCAGACACCTGGAGCATGGGCTGCTCGCTAAGTACACGGTCTAAGTCTCTGCTCTGTGGGGAATGGAAGGAGATGCCATACACAAAGGATTTCTCCCAGTAGCTTGCACACCACAAGCACCTGCCTGTGTAACCATTGAGTCTAGGGATTTTCATCATGTCGGCCGAGGAGGAAGGGAAGGCGACCTCAATTTATTGGCCAAGTTAGGTCTTTGAAAATCATATGAATGTTCAGATTCCTGCACATTCCATAGGTGTCCTGTAGAAAACACTCCTACAGGCTTGGAAGCGTGTCTTGCCCAAGCCCCTTTTCAATATGAATGTACATAGGGGCAAGAAGTAGAAAAAGGATGGCCCAGATTCTGCTGCATCTGGCAATGGATGCCTAGTACTGATAATCTCTCCCATCTGCATACACAGTACCACAGATACATCCAGGACATCTTCAAGACGCTTGCAGAGAACCTCCAAGGGAAAGTGGAAGGTTTCAAGCGGAGCAGTGCAGTCTCTCATAAGACCACTAGGGGTCTCCACGCTCCACCAAATGACTCCTTCCAGGGTCCTATCAAGGGCTTGACTCCCAGCTGTCTTGGAGCACAGCGCTAGATGGTGGGTGACAGATGTGGACCAGGGACTCCAGACCCTGGCCCCCCCAGAGTGCCATCAGTCCTCCCTCCTATTCACAAGGGTCAGGTTACAGGTCACGGTGAGGTCTAGCCTTTGAAGATGTCAAAGTTCAGTGTAATGTTAACATGTGTCAGGGAGGGGATGGAGGAATCTCTACTAGTTGAATATGTACTGGGCACTGGGGACCAGTTGTTTTTCTTTCATTGTCAGAATATAATCCTGCAATTTAGATTCTGAGTTCTCTTTTCTACACACCGGGGAGCAGCTGCTTGGGGAAGCCTTGGGACAGGTTTAATGGGTTGGGATTCTGACACCATTCTGTCCTGTTCCAAAGCCTATGCTCTTTCTGGGTCGTCCTGGCTCTCAGCATCACAGAAGACACTTTGGATCCAGCTCCTTTAAAGACCAACTGTCCCCTACCTCCCACACTCAGTCACTCACAGACACTGTCACATTTAGGTACACACACACACACACACACACACACACACACACACACACACACACACACACCAGCCCAAAAGCCCAGTAGAACTCAATCCTAGCCTCTCACACCAGGCTTTCATGGAGGGGGTGAGCTATGAAGGACTAGTATAGATGAGTTATTCTAATCTAACCATTTTCATGGCTTTTATTTTCTCCTTCTTGAACGTACTTTGCATCAGGGAACTATCTGCCTGGTTCCTATGAGAACAGTGCTTTTTCTTGAATAGAGGCTTGTTTATGGGTTTTGCCTGCTATTACAAAAGCAATTCCTGCCATTGGAGAAAACACAGAGACACCAAGAGAACAGAACCACCCCCATCCCCACCCCCAGGGACAGCCCAGGCTAACACGTGTACGCTGTCCTTCCCACCCTTTCCTCCTCTGCACACCCTCTGCTACCACAGGAGTCCCTGTCCTGTCTAAGGTAGTTCTGGGACATCATAGTGCACTATGACAGGGTCCTGTGTACCGTTGGGCTTGCCCTCTTGGGATGGGCATAGGATGATTTCACAAGCTCTGTTGTGGAACACTGTCCCCTGAGCATACTCATCAAAGCAGCCATGACTGCTCACAAGAGACTTTCGGGATTGGCTCTGTTGAGACTGGGGAGCTGGCTCAGTAGGTAAAGCAGTTTCTGCATGAGCATAAGTTCCTGAGCTTGGGTCCCCAGCAGTCATATAAAAAGCCAGGTGTGGCAGCAAACATCTGGAACCACAGCCCTCAGAGGTCGAGAGACAGGGAGATCCCCAGAGCTTACTGGCAAGCCTAGGCAATCAGTGAGCTCCAGTTTCAGTGAAAGACCCAGTCTCAAAAAATAAGGTGTAAAGGGTCTGGTGAGATAAATAGCTCAGTGAGTACAGACATTTGCCACACAAGTCTAACGATTTGAGTTCGAGCCCCAGCTCCTACAGTGGAAGGAGTGAGCCAACACCTAAGAGTTGTCCTCTGCTCTCCGCATGTCACAGTGTGCACGTGCCTGCACTGACATACACACCACACATGCACACACACTAATAATAAGTAAAGTTAAAAATAAGGTGGGGATGTTGACCTCCAGCCTCCATGTGCATGCACACATGTACACACACAGACCCCCCCAAAAAAAAAGAAAAAAGAAAAGAAAGGAAAAGAAAAGATTGGGCCTCCAGACATTCCTCACAGAAGAGGTGGAGAGTCATTAGACCCCACCCACTTGAGATCGCGGCTAAGCCATCCTGAGCCTCCCACCTGCTGCAGGTAATTCTGCCTGAGTTGCATGTGGTCTAGTAGGCTCAGGAAGTGCTGCAGAGATTATGGAAGGGGGATGGCTTACTTTGTGCTGATGAGACTTTTCAGTGATGTGACTGTTCAGGGGTGTCATCCACATTCATACAAGTAAACCTAATAAGTTCACCCTTGGGGTCGTTACTTTGATTGGTGATCTATCTGGGATGAGTAGCTGTTTGCTCACCTCTCTCTGGGGAAAGGTCATGCAGCAGAGTCATGTGCCTTAACCTCAGGGAGTCTGCTCTTTGATGCTGAGTGATGGATTTGGAGTAGACTATTGAGAGGGAAGGGAAGGCCAGAGGCTCTTACTACACACAAAATTTTACAGGAATAATCTGGAGACCGGGAGACAGAGCTGCGGAGCCCTTAACTTAGCACAGTCAAACCCAGCATATGAACCTGGGTATCAGCTGGGCAGTAGTGGCGCACGCTTTTAATCCCAGTGCTTGGGAGGCAGAGGCAGGTGGATCTCTGTGAGTTCGAGGCCATCCTGATCCACAGAGTGAGTTCCAGGACACCCAAGGCTACATAGAGAAACCCTGTCTTGAAAAACTGAAAAAGAAAAAAACAGAACCTGGGTATCTTGTCTTCTCACCAAAGCCAGCTGTGGACTCTGCAGATATGCATGCTCAGATGGACCCTGCTCTCAGTCATGGCTCTGTAGCTGTTGCCTTGCAATTATTATTATTATTATTATTACTTTACATTTAAAAAACTGTGTGTATGTGTGTGTGTGTGCACCTGCCACAGTGCGTATATAGAGGCAGAGAACAACTTGTAGGGGTCAGTGCTCTCTTTCCATCATGTGTATCCTGAGGATCCGATTGGTGGCACGCGCCTTTACCTACTATGCCAGCCTCACTGGCCTCACAGTTTTGCAGCTTTTAATCAGTTACATGTGAGAGCCCACATTTCCTTTTGCATTCAACCCTGCAAATTATGTAGCTGGTCTGTTCCTAATAATGATACCAATTACTGACAGAGCTTGCTGTACACTTGGCACCATGTATTTTTTTTCTCCCGTATGTAATTCACCTGCCCCTCACAGCAGCCAGGTGTAAATTGCTTCTCTTCAACTCAGCCAACCCACATGAGAAGGCGTGCCAGGCACTAGGTCCTTCCTGTATGCTGGGGCCCCAAAGGCTCTCAGCAGGGCAAGGGGTACTATTACCACTCCCATGAGAGTCGGGAACTCAAGTCCAGGAGAAGTTTGCAGCTAGGGAGGGTTCCAGTGCTGTATTTCAAAAATCGCCTGTCACTCCTGTGCCTCCTATCATTGTATGGCAGCCAGCACAGGCCCTGCCTGGCTAGCCAGGGGGCTGTTCCATGTGCTCTGCACCCCTACCTGCCCTGCCTCAGCCTCCATCTGGCTGGGATGGGCACCCCACAGTGCCTGGGAGGGCAAGTACCTCTACCCACGCTGTCAGTTTCCATTCCTGTCACCTCCTGATGCGACAGCTGCTGCACCAGGCCACCTCCCAGGTTCAGGTGTCCAATCTGCACCACCACCAGCTCGCCCCAGCACAGAGCCTCGGGACCAGAAGGTGTCACTTTCCATCTCTGCTCGTGGTGCCTGAGCTCATGAGACTACAGCTGCAATGCCTAGGACCGGGTTCATCAGTGATGGCTACTGCTGAGGTGACAGTCCCGGGGGGGGGGGGACTCAGGGTGGCTGAGAGCCAGTCCACAGGGATCCTCACATGCTCAGGGGGCTTGTGCAGCTTCTTGTTTGAAAATAGGGTGAAGAGACTGGGCTCAGCAATTAAGAATTCCGAATCTGGGCAGGCATAAAGCCCGAGTTCAAGTCCTAGGTCCAGCACCTAAGATTCATACGGTGCTGTCCTCTGGGAAAGACAAAAGAGCAGAAACATAGGTGCCAGGATGAGGTCCTCAGCCCTGACAGAGAACCTCAAGTTCGAATGGCAACTTGGGCACTCACCACAAGTGGGACGTTGTACTAGTAGTCTTTGGCCATTCTAAGACTCATCCTGTGCCAACCTCCTAGGCCTCGATGGGCACTGAGCAATCTGACGACTGTGAACCCCTTCCCTGGTGCTCTGGAAGCCATTAAGATAAGCATGACCGACTAGGATGGCTACCCCCGCCTCAGCAGGTTAGGTACCCTGCTGGGAGGGTTATAGACAGGGCAGATGGTTCAAGAGAAGGCCGAGTTCAAGGCCATGTTCCCACAGTTCTGGGAATTTGTATTTGAGGCCTAGGGTGGCTGGACACCAGGCCTGTGACTGAGGATCAAGAGCTAAGGCACCAGGAAGCTTTTGGCAGGCATACGGAAACAGTTTATTCCAAGGCAGCTGTAGGCATGGAGTAGGTCAAGCTCCCCATCAGCTTCTCTACCCTCCTGGTGTGGGGGTAAGGGGTGGGGCTCTGGTGTCAGGCCTCTGTCCCCAACTCTTGGCAAGTCCCCTCTTCTCCACTAACCCAGCTCCCACCCTCACCCCCCATTTACCATGCTCACGAGTCCCTGAGGAGCTGGCTAATACACTCATTGAGATGCTGCAATGGAGGTGGGGCCTGTGAGGACTTTTCTAACCAGCTCCAAGGGATGCGGGGCCACACTCTGAGTAGTCAGCATCCAAAACATCACAAAAATGTAGGTCTTGAAAATTAATCCTAATTTGTAATATTAGGTTCTTAGCCTGATCTGATTAGAGTAGACTTTGATGGCCTCTCTGAGAGAAAATTGTCACACAGGTCATGGGGACCCTCACTCAAGGCTCAGGATTTGGTTTTACTCCTAAGGGCAGGAAATAGGGGGAGGGTACCATCAGCTTGGGTGACAATGTCACTGGTTCCCAAACTTGAGCTCATACACCAAATGCTTCAGAACTACGACGATTAAAATGTATAGACTTGGAGTCACAAAACACAGATAGCGTAGGATTCCCTTAGAGGAGGCAGAAAGCAGTTTCCCATAGACAGAAGCATAAGGGTGGGGGCCAAAGGCAGGGTAGGGGGATGAGAAGATGGGAGGCTCTGTGCAGCAGGTGCAGAGGTTCAGCCTTGCACCATAGGAAAGCTCCAGAGACCCTGCTGCACGACTGAATCTGTTTCCCGCCGAACTGAACACAAAAACAAGGCCGACCAAATGGCAAGAGTCACGGATTGTGTGACTTCAGCTCAATCCTGGGACCCACGTGAAGGAAGGAGAGAGAGAATCAGCCCCTAAGAACTGTTCTCTAACCTTTATACCCACCACAGCACGCGTGTGCCCCGTACGTCCATACATCCACTCACTCCATGCACAAATAAAATAGATGTCTGCAAAGCAGCTGGTGGGTGTGGCGGCACACACCTTAATCCCGGCACTGGCGAGGCAGAGGCAGTGGATCTCTGTGAGTTTGCGGCCAGCCGAGGCAACACAGTGAGACCCTGTCTCAAAAGCAAACAAACAAAAAGCAGTTAAAATTGAGGCTAGGGATATGACTCAGTGGTAGAATGCGTGCCTGTCATGCACAAGGGCCTAGGTTCAATCCCCAGCATTGAGTAAATCAATATATTGCATAAATCAAGTATAGTGGTACTTATCTGGACCCAGCACTCAGGAGGTGGAGAAGCGAGAAGTTCAAGGTCATCCATGGATGCATAGTGAATACAAAGCCAGCCTGAGCAAATGAGATCCTTAAAAAAAAAATCAGTATGAACCCAAGACATAGTGGTTCAGGTTTGTAGTTCCAGCCCTTGGGAAGATCTCTTACTCAAGGCCAGCCTGGGCTACAGAGCAAGGCCTTGACTCTAAAGAGAGGAGTGGGGCTAAGATCAAAATTTTTACATTATGTCTTTTTTGTGCACTTAAGAAACTCTTTAAAATCCTGCCCCTGGCACCTGAGAGCCTATTACACACATCTGAGAAATTTGATTTTTATTCGCCTGGTTGGTGGTGGGAGGTGGGGAATCAGATACATGACTTTAGTGCAGGGCCAGGCTCAGAGACTTCTGATCAAGCAAAGGCTGTACCGGGAGAAGCAAAGGTTGTCCTCCCCTCTCGCTCCCCTTACAGCCTCCCTGCCTAGCAATCACAGAAGCCCTAAACCCTCACCCTGCCTCTGCCAGTCACCCTAGCAAACTTCTAAAGCACAAATCCCATGTAGGCGCACAGCTCTGAGGTTCCATGAAAATCGTACCAGCCTCCTGCCGTCTTTTGTAAAATAGAAGAAGCAACTTCAACAAAGCCTGTTCAGAGAGGGATGGCAACATGCTGGGTCAGGGAACCTTTGGTATGGGCAGAGGTCTCACCAGGGTCCCAGCCCAGAAGACAGAACAGAACTGGGGTGAGAGATGTGTCCAAAAGAGAGAGGTGTTTGGAGCTGAGCCTTGGCAGAGGAGGTAGTGTTGGCCAGAGGGGGAGGCAAGAGGTGGAAGGACCCAGGGTAAGGAACAGTAGGGCAAGGACACAGAGGTGCACCTCACAGGTGACAAGCAGGAGAGTTGTACTGGTAAGGGCAGAGGGAGTGGGAGGGAGAGCTTAGAGAAAATGAAAAGCCAGTTTGGCTCAGGGCTGCCTCTGTTTGTCCAGTCCCAGGGTGGCATCAGGCCTGGGATCTTGTTGCTGGCTGCCTGCCCCACACCTAGTCTAGTCTCAGCCCTCCTCACTGGGGCTCTGTTTCTCTCCTGCTAACCTATGGATCATGCCTCCTCTCCACTATCCAGTCAGACTGCCTGTCTATAAGCTTATAGGCACTCCTAATAGATGTTTAGTGAAAGCTGGCGGGCTATAGGGTACATAGGTCTAAGAGGACAACCCCTGCAGATCCACCAACCCCACCTCCACCAGGGCCACTGGATCTCCCTAGGACATCAGAGGTGAGTTCAGGGGTCACTGTAAGAGAGGCCCATCCTAAGGCAGGAAGAGAACTGCAGTCACAATGTCATCTCCAGCCACCCTCAAAGGAACACATAGTCTAATAGCATGAGCTCCGGGGCAATCTCCGCAGCAGGTCCAGTCAGAAGCCCCTGGGCTGCATCACCCATCATCAGCTTCAACAGCAAAAAGGAATCCAAAACTGTTTCCATACCCAGCATGCTTTTCAGAAAGTTCCCTTCCACCCAGAGGTATCAAACAGGGAGGCCTCTTCTATCTGCCCACACCCAACCACACAGCTTCTCCCAGAGGTTAGTGTCGTGCAGCCCCAGCCACAGGGCCATCACGGTGTAGCTCATATGCAATACTTCTGTTTTTCAGGATTAGGGAAGGCAGCGATATCCCTGTGAACACTGACAAAAAACTCACATCGAATCATTGTTGGCAGGAAGGTTAATTGGATACAGTTGTAAGCTTGTTCCTGGGACAGGTATGTTAATAAGAGCTAAAACTTCTGAGAATGCCCAGAGCTGGAGGGAGAGATTAATATACCAGAGTCCAAGGTCACACTGAAACAGTACCCAGCAAGCATTCAGTGACAGCTCAGAAGCCCTGTCTCCTTGCCTCCTCACTACCCTGCCCCTGGGAACCTGGGAAATACCACTGTGCAGGGCTGGTCTCCCGAGTCTCCCAATGGAAGCCTTGGGGTGATCCTGTGTGTAGGGGGGTATCATCTCTGTTTGGGAGACTGCAGAAACTGAGGTTTGCTGAATGAGATGAGATTTGTCCAAGTTGGAAGTGAGTGAAAGGCTCAGCATGGACCGAACTTCAGGCGCATAGTCATTCTAACCTGGACCACAGGATGGCTAGGAAGACGTTCTCTTGGTGTCCACTAGGAGGCGCCCCATATCGATTCTCCTTGTCGGTACCAATGCCTTTAGGACCCTCAGTTGGAGTGGCTTTCTGTGGTCTCTAAGATAGGTGGGCTGTGCACTGCCAGCCCTGGGAACTAGGTCCAGAGGCACAGCAGTCTTTTCCTTCTACTTCCAAGGGTCAGGGAAAGAGTATATGAAATCCACAGGAACCTGGGGGGCCTATGATCCCTGCCCTCGGGTCTCTTGGGAATCCCAATGCATTAGATCAGAGTAGAGTCATCAATAAATGGCAGAAGCTCAGAAAAGACTGGTAGCTCATTTGAGGTCACAGAGTGGGGTTCTGACCTGCAGGGCCAGGAGGTGCTGGTCCCCAGGCCTATAAGCCAGGGTAATGACAGAAGGATGAAGTCCTGTACAGGATGCTCCAGCAATCTCTCAGAGATGACAGAGGGACCCATATGGCAAAGCAAGGGCCAAACAGCTAGCAGGGTGAGCATGGAAAGGGTCTCCCTGGTGTGAGTACCTCTCTCCAAGGGATTGGCATGGTGAGGGGGACACAGGACTGTCTTGAAAAATCCCAGCTTTCCCAGGCAGGTGACAGAACCCGTTCTCCTAGCCGGGCCTGGCAACATGGAGGCCAGAGCCACCTGACTCTGACTATAAATAGAGAGATGACGGAAGGCTCCGGAAGCCCAGGGGAGGCCAGAGAAAGGGAGTCAGTTCTCCCTAGAGACTGAGGAAGACACACGCAAAGCATTCTCCTGCAGTGGGCCTTCGAGGTCAGCCTGGAGTCCTGCAGAAGGGTGAGAGGGGAGTTTTGGCAGGCCCTGGCCCAGAGAGTGGGGCAGAGGTGTGCACAGCAGTTGTAGACGACAGGTCCCAAAGGCCAAGGGCTTTGGAAGCCAGAGGGAAGGCTTAGTACTGCACGCAGTCTTGCTCTTACAGCAGTATGGTGTCATGCTGGAGAACTGGACTAAAGTCCAAGAACAAGAAAGGCATAAGAACAAAGAGTGAGTGATTCAAGGCCGCTGGGGGCACAGTGCCAGGAAACATGCAGCCAGCCTTCCTGTGGAACAGAAGCAGATTATGGGATTCCAGAGGTTGGCAGCTGTCTCCAAGCATGTTTCCCACAGAACTCCTGATGCCTAGCTAGGCACAAAGTCACCTGAAATGAAGACTGCATATCCCAGATTTCCTCTTAAAATATCTATGGTTCTTCTGTGGGGGTATAAAGCTCCTTTCGTCTCTTCCTTGCTGGTTGTAATATGCACGTGTTTATTGGAGCTGGAGCAGCTATTTGTGACCATGAGGTAGAAGCCACATGTAAGATGACTAACCATGAAACCCAGTGATGATGTCGGTACCACTTGTGGGCCTACCATGCCAGCGCCGAAGTAGAAACCTCCAAATTTTGTTTACTTGGGAGGAAAAAAAAGTCACACAGTATTTGCCCTCCTGTTGTTTTGGGGTTTCTCTGTCTCCTTTAGATGAATATATCCTGAGTACACACAGGTCATTCATGACCCTCTCAAGAGAGCTAATATATGGGGATTCTGTTCCTAGGCCATTTTATACCTAATCAGCACCACGGGCATGCTATGTGATCCCACACAATGATTTAGCAGGTGTTGATCCTTTTTAGAATCTTCCCTCGGGAAGTATCAGTGGAACACCTGACCATGTGGCATGGTTGGTGTGGAGAGAACTCTGTGCCAGGGCAATCCTCCCTCCAGACAGCCTTGTCTTCCTACGCAGAAGTTAGCACCCTGGGATCACCAGGGTTCCTGGAGCTGTATTCCAGCCTAGCTGGCCATGAGCTGCCAGCTGATGCTCCTGTCTCTGCTAGGATTACAACTTTGAGCCACCACATCCAAGGTCTTACATAGATCCCAAGGATTAAACTCAGGGCCATCAGTCTTTGAAAGCAAGTGCATTTGCTCCCTGAGCCATCTCCCTACACCCTTGTTGGTTCCTTTGGTCCCTCCCTGAGTGGGTGGGTTGAATGGTCACCCTATGACGACACTAACCATGAAAGCCACCATGTAATGAAGACCCCTGGGCACCCCTTGCAGTACCCAGATTTCCATGAGGGGACTGTGAACATGTCTCTTCCCCTTGGCTAGGATGGAAACTTAGATTCTGTCATTTAAAGGAACAACTTTTCACTGTGTCTCCCAGGGATGTACTGTTCAAGGCCAGTACACCTCTCTATGCACTGGGCTCACTGGATGGTGAGCAAGAGGGGGAGCATGAGGCAGTTGAGAAACCATTTCCCTGCAGCTTGGGCTGTCTCTCTGACTCTTATGTTTACTTTTGTTGAGGTCACACGACCTTCAAGGAGGGATGGGGAGCTGGTAAGGGCATTCTCAGGGGACTACAGGGATTGTGCAAGCCCCAGGCTCACACCTCCCTTCCCAACATCCACCTTCCAACAGGCAGCACATCCCAGGCCTGGGGGAACAGGTCACAGAGGTGAGGCAGAGGGAGCGTGGTTGGAAGTGAAGGGGTGCAGGGTGAACAAACAAATGGATTCAGTCTGCCTGGATGGGCGCCGCACTTTCTCCCTAGTTCTGAGAGCTCCCCTGCTTTGACCTGGCCGTGCCTCCCATTCACAAGCACATCCCCTGAGGCATTGTGAGCAAGAGGTGACTCAACATGTGTCAAGTTTTAGGACAGTGCGTGGTGCTTGAAACCTGCCCACAACCCATGAGCTGCCTGGATGTCATCAGCATCATGAACACGCCACCACAGAGGAGTGACTTCACGTCACTAGTAAAGCTCACAGGCCTCTTCAAGAAGGACACGACCAGGAGTGGGTGTGGCTTCTCACTTCCTACCTTGTAAAGAGCCCTCTCCTGATGTATCACCTCCCACTCCCGAAAGGGACTTGGTGACTCTAGCTCAAGGGAGATGTTTGCATCCTGCTCAGGGTCAGAGGCGGCCCGGGGTTTGGAGCATAGATGTCCAGGCTGAATCTGAGATCTGCTTAAATATGTGCCCTGATTCCTTTGGTTATGAGACAGACTGATGCAAGTGCCTGCCTGCAGGTTTAAATTTGACTTCATGTGGCTGGTGACAGCCTGGAGTTGGTGGCAAGGGATACCTCTGGGACCAGAGCAGTGATGGAGAAGGAGCTTCCCAGGCCTTGTCAATGGCTGTCCCTGAAGGCTGGCACCCAGCAGTTCCTACATGGGGATGATTGTGTCCCAGCTCCTGCCACACTTGAGTATGGCTTTATCCAGGCACTGAGAGAAGCTATTGTTCATGACAGCTCAGGATAGGAGAGATGGTCCTACTGGCTTATCTCTCTCCATCTGCCTCCTGCCCCAGGAGGCCGGCTCTACTACCCAGTCCTGCATATGAGGACCTGAGACCCAGGTTGGGCTCATCTGATCACAGAATCCTTACCAGATCCCCACTGTGCCTAGATAACCTGTGGAAAACCTGGGGAGCACAGCTAGCCAGGCACACATCCACTCCAACTCTCTTCCCAGCTCCCTCCAACTGTCCTCCCTTCTTTGTTTTTTTTAACAAAGATCTGGAGACTTTGAACCCCAGTGACTCACAGAAGCAAAAAGTAAGGTTCTCTTCCTAGAATTTGTGCAGCTGTGTGACTGATGATAGGCTTCTGCAGCTGGGAAGCCTGCAGTCAGGGTATGGAGGCAGCTGGAGGGCTTCCTGGAGAGGGTAGCACTGAGCAGGCCTGGAAGAAGGGCAGCGTCCCCTAGGCACTACAGGAAGATCCTGCACCTGCCAACAGAGGCTGGATTTGCTGCCAGCTGGCTGGAGACCAAGGGTCTGGCAATTCTCCTGCCTCTTCCTGTACATCCTTGCATAAAGCAGAGGTGTCAAGAGTCACTGCAGGACTGGAGGTGTGACTCAATTGGTAGAGTGCTTGCACAGTCTTGGGTTCAATCCCCAGCACCATCTAAACTGGGCGTAGAGGTACACGCCTGTAAACCTAGCACATAGGAGGTAGAGGCAGGAGGATCAGAAGTTCAAGTTGCATAGTGAGTGAGACCAGCTTGGGCTGCATTAGATCCTGGAAAAAGACGCGCGGGGCGGGTGAGTGACTAAAGAAGGAGTGGGGCTTCATGGATGAACACTGGAGGAGTCTAGACACCTAGGAGCTACTGGAGGGCTAACCTGGCACGGAACTTGGATGGGCATTACGACTGACCCCGTCTGTGTTTGCTTGGTGCTCCATGCTTTATCTGTGGTATCTTATTGAAACCTCACAACCACTTTACTTAGATGGTGCACTGTGTTCCCATGAAGAAACATGTCCAGAGGGCCTGGCTGGCTTGCCAGAGGCTACGCAGCTGTCAAGTGGCAGTACCGAAGCTGAGAGTGTGACTTGGATTCACGATCCTGGGTCCCTGACACCTGTGTCCCTAACCACCCAGCCTTCTTGTCAGGGTTGTAGTGCCAGTCTGTTCCCTGGTGATTTGTGGCCCCAGCTGCCCCCTGCCATTTACACTGTGGGAGTGTCCCTCCTGGAGCTCAGTGCCCCCATTGTATCCTGACCCATGCCCAGGCTGGTGAGAAGTCATGCCCCTCTCCGGGAGGGGGTCTGGCTCTCTCTTCCCTAAGGACAGGGGACTGGGGAGGGAGGAGTTTCATTCCCTGGGCCCAGGGTCTGTTGGCTAAATTTAGGTGCTGGGATGCAGAAGGAAGATAGTAATTAGGGGTGCTGTGTCACTTTCCCAGTGCCTCTTCACATCTCTTGAGCAGTCACATGCCACTTGCCACTCGGGGAAAAAGGGAGGAGGCTGGGGTGGCCCAGAAGAGAAGGAAGAAACAGATGGACAGCTGGGCTTGGGGGCAGGGGTGTCCAGACCTGAGGATTCTGCACTCTGAGGTGCAGGGGTTGCCTGGGCTATATATACTGTCCTGGGGCTTGGGAGCCCTGAAGGACAACTTTCCACAAAACGCCCTAAGGGCTTCCTCCAATTAGTACTGTTCACAACCCCTAAGCTAGCGCTGTAACCCCAAGAGCTCTGTGCCAGGGAAAGAGGCCAGCTGTTGATGGTGGGGAAACTGAGTTATATAGGTGTGCACAGGCGAGGCCTGGGAAGACAGGTGTAGACAACACAAGCTGGTCAGACCTTAGCATGGCCTCTTTGAGCCTGGCCCAACATGGTCATATATCACTCTGTAAGAGGGATGCTGGAGGAAGCATTGCAGAAGGGAGGAGATAGCAAGGACCCTGGAACACAGTAGCTGCCTTTGTGTGTGGGGTTTGTAATTTAATTAAATTGATTAATTTATTGTGTGTGGGGAGCATGTGCTAGAGGTTGGCACTGTGTCTCTGCCTCAGTTGCTCCCTATGTTTCCTTTAAGATTTATTTTTTAAGTTTATTTTTATTTCTTTGTGTGTGTGTGTGAGAGATAGATAGATAGATAGAGAGAGAGAGAGAGAGAGAGAGAGAGAGAGAGAGAGAGAGCGATAGAGACAGCACACAGCAAGTACTAAGACTTCTCTCCAGTTCCTCACTTTATTTTTGGGTATAGGGTCTCTTACTGATGGAGCTCACTGATTGGCCAGACTGCTTGGTCAGCAGACCCCAGTGGTCCTCTTGTCTGCCTCCACAGCACTAGGATCACAAGCACACACCACAGCTTTCATGTGAGTGGTGATATTCGAGCTCGGGTCTTAATGTTTATAAGGCAAGCACCTACTGACTAAACCAACCTCTCCAGGTCCCTGCGGTTTTTGAGGCAGGGTCTCAGGTATGCCTCAGATTCCATATGTAACTGAAGATGGTCTTGAATTCCTGACCCTCCTGCCTTCCACCTCCCAAGTTCAGGGGTTATAGGTTATATCACTATCTCTGGTTCATGAGGTGGTGGGGATCAAACCCGGGGCTTTACACATGCTAGACAAGGACTCACATTAAGGGACTCTGTAAAGGCTAGCAGGTAAGTGTGGCTATCCTAAAGGACCCAGGCTGCTGGCAAAGCAAGCTGGAGGTATCTGTGTTGGGGGTCTTCCTGCCTGCCTATTCCTGGCAGCATTAAAGACAGAACCTGAATCATCCAATTAAAAAATGGGCAAAGGATTTGAATTCACATTTCTCCAAAGATTTGCAAATGGCCAATAACCACATGCAAAGCAACTTTGCACAACTCACCAGGGAAATGCAAATCAAAGCCACAATGAGAAGGCACTTCACACCTGCTGGATGGCTGGAATATAAAGCGAGGCAGACAATAGCAAGTGCTGGCAAGAGTGGGAAGAGATTAGAACTTCTGTGCACTGCTGGTGGGAATGCGAGATGGCATGGTTGTTTTGGAAAACCCACTTGGAAGTTCCTTAAACAATAAACTATAGAGTTACCATATGCCTCAACAATTTCACTCCGAGGTACATGCCCCACAGAGCTGGAAACAAATGTCTCGCAAAGAGTTGCATGGGAGTGTTCTTGGGCATAAAATAAATGGAAGCAATTTAAATGTCTGTTACATGATGGATGGATGCGACCACACAGTGGAATATTATTCAGCCATGAAAAGGAGCCAAACACTGATACACACTACAAAGTGGAAGAACTTCAAAGACATCAGGCCAAGAAAAAGAAAAGACAAATGACCACATGGCATGTGATCCATCTGTACCACCCAGTCAAATTTATACAGGGAAGGAGCACACTTGAGGTTTCTAGGAGACGAGAAACAACTGCACACAGAGGGCAATGAAATTGAGTTGGGATTAATGGTGATTAAAGCAAGGCTGGAAATACATTTAAAACTATAAAGTGTCCACTTTAGAAGGGTGAGCACTTAAAGAAAATCTTAACTTTTATTTGCGTGTGTATGTGCGTGCGTGCATGCGTGTGTGTGTGTGTGTGTGTGTGTGTAGGTGATGAAGCAGATCAGAATGAATAGCCAGATCCCCTGAAGCCGCAGTCACAGGTATTTATGAGCTGCCCAATGTGGGTATTGTGATGTGATCCGAACTCGGGTCCTCTGAAAGAGCAATACACACTCTAAATTGCTGAGCCATCTCTCCAGTCTCTAGATGGATGGGCTTGATAGAGTGTGAATTATGTATCAATAAAGTTGTGGTTTTTTTTTTAAATCCAGACCAGCCTCTGAAAGCTTTGGGACTGCAGATGAAGACCCACATACCATATGCCTAAATACTCCCAAACCAAACAAGCTGTTAAATAAAATATGTTCTCTTCTTCTACCTCGACATGTACACCTTCATAGTGGCAAAACAGGAGTGTGTGTAAGGCCTTGGTTTTTAAATGCTTGGAAAGTGCTGTTTGGGTAGCCCACTGACAGGGCCGGCTGTGTTTACACAAGCGACAGCGTCATACATAATTCATAGATTTTTATTTTATTTTATAAAATGTCCATGCCTTCATTTCACCAAAAATGACTAATTTCAGTGATGGTAGTGATCGAAAGGAATAGAGCTTTGCCAAAATATAAACTGAGGGGCTGTAGGAGGGGCTCAGTGCCAGGCGCTTTCCTTGTGTTCTGAAGGTTCTGGGTTCGATTTCTAATAGCTACAAAAACAATCAAAGATAAATTATAGTGAATGGAATTTGTAAAGATTTATGTCTGTGGACCTGCAGGGGTTTTTGTGTGCCACATGTGTGCAGGTACCTAGGAGACTAGAAGAGGGAGTCAGATTCCCAAGTACTAGAGTTCCAGGCTGTTGTGAGCCACCATACGGGTGCTGGGAACCAAACCCGGGTCCTCTGAAAAAGCAGTAAGCGTTTTTAACCACTGAGACATCTCTCTAGCAAATGAAAATTTAAAGTATTGTCCCCCAAAGATACTTTTTCTAACATTCAGAATTATTCATTGAAACAAAGAGGCAAAATAGAAATTATAATTAATGTGATAGTTGAAATCCTCATTTGAAATCAAATCTGAATTAAAAATTTTTAGAAATTTTAATAAAATCCTTTAACCATTTTTAAAAAATGATTAGCATTTGTAGTATCGGCACCCAGCAAGCAGAAAAAAAAAAACAAACCAGTGTCATATTTCATGTACATTATGTCTAAATTTATATATACACAAATATAAAAGTAGTAAGAATTGTTTAAGCATTGCAAAAGGTTCCTCAGCTGCAGCGGGCATCATTGTGGATATTGCATTAATTCACACAAATCTCTGGAACTGAGAGCTAGTGCATCAAGAAAAGCAGGGAAGTGACCCCTCCAAGAAATGACTGGAGTCTGTAAGAATACACAGGGTTCTTGCTTTCTACAGAGGGTCAGACAAGTCCAGTAATTTGTTTTTCCCCCTCAATATGTTAGCTTTCCGTTACTATAACAAAACCCCAGAGCCAATTAACTGGAGAAAAGGCTCACATTAGCTCACGGTTTTGGAGGCATCAGTCAGGGTTGCCTTTGGTCCCCTGATGAGGCAACAAACGGTGGAGTAAGCTGTTCACTTTATTGTGGCCCGAAGGAAAGAGAGACAAGAGGGGGCTGGGTTTCCACTCTCTGCTTCCAGGGCACAGCCCCAATGTGTGCCTAAAACCATTTCACCCTACTCCACCATGTAATAATGCCAAGTGAGCACCAAGCCTTTCACACACAGATCTTTGGTGCCCTGGACTTTGGGAGATACATAGAGCCAAACTACAACCTTCTAACACACGTCTGCTGCTCAAGACACCCCCCCCCGCCCATTCCCATCCTCAGAAGCAGAGTCCTTCTTCAGGTTAGTGGTGTCATAGTCCACTGACAATGATGGCCACCTCTCAGACCACACTTTGTGACCAAAGCCCAGACAGGAGAAGAGGAGGCCCTGTCTCCTGGACAGTGTTGGTAGTTAGAGACTATGTCAAGAGCTGTGTGGGATTGGCTTGAACATGGGAGATGTCTTCCCTCTACTTCCTGTTTCCCTGTGGTACTGGAGGAAACCACAGACCTTTCATAGTTATTGTCCCATGAACATCTCCATGTGGCCAACATTCAGTTTACATAGCTGTTTGGATTTTAGCTGCAGCCTCTGAGACTCAGAATCTTGAGTCAGGAGAAGCTGAGGGATGCTTGAATTCTAACCCCAGCCTGCTTCTCTCCGATGGAACATTGCCTAACCCTCCAAGCCCTTGTGTATAAAACCCAATACAGTTCATCAGGCCCAGGGCTGGCTTCTCACTTCCCACTAACTTCTCTCTTACCTGTCCTTCACGCTGAGCTAGTAAGGCTCCTCGTAGCCTGGTTCCTCTCTCTAAGACACCCCTTTGGCTTAAAATGTTTTTTAATAAGGTCTCATGTATCCCAGTCTAACCCTGAATTTTTATGGTGCTGAGGATGACCTTGAACTTCTTATCCTCCCACCTCCACCTTCTGAGTGCTGGGATATAAGAATAGACATCAGGTCCGGCTTAGGTGGTGCTGGGGACTAAACCTGGGGCTTCATGCATGCTAGGTAAACACTCTACCTACTGAGCTACATCTTAGCCTCCTCTCTGCTCTTTGCCTTTCTTCTCCATCAATTTCAGCTCTGGCTGTCCCTTGATCCTCCATGTTGGGATTGGGCTCCTTCTCTCTGAGTAGTGTATGCCCACAGGAACAGGGACTACTGGTCTGGTGGCTTTTCCACCCCAGGGCGTCCCACTGGCCATGTTGATATGGCTGGCTGAGCAAGCGAGGGCTACATTCTAAAGGTGCAGTGGACATTGGCCTTGACTCCCTCTCCACACTCTCCTCAGGTCTCGGGAATGAGCAGACAGCCACCCAGAGGGCCACTGTAGGGACAGATGGATGGGAATTTGTGGCACCCTGAGATCTCAACCCATCCATAGGTGTTGAGTGGTCTCACTCAAGCATAGGCCTAAAGTGGCCTGGCACAATTACAGTCAACTTGAAAGCTATGTTCTTCCCACATAACAAGGGCTCTAGTGGTAAAGGCCCAGGGCTAGTGTTCCGGTTTCAAGAGGCCTCCAGCTTTCAATGTTGACTTTCTAGCTTGCAGTAGCATAATGGCTGCTTTACCTCCAAGCATCATGCCTATAATATCTGGCAAGAAAAATGGAGGTTCAGGCCAAAAGGAATGTCCTGATCCCAGTGTGCCTTTTCAAGATGTGTTTCTTCTGGAATTCCACCTGTTCAACTCCCAATCATGCCCATAGGTGAGCCATAGAATAAAGAGCAAGTGGGTGACAGAGGGAGAGAATTAACTGAGTCTAGCCCAATCCACCCAGGGCCATGGCAACCATGTACAAACTGTAGTGTGGTTCGCATGTGGTGTAGGAGGTAATGGGTAGGCTATGGGGAATTTACCCCAATGGAGGGGCACCTCCAGGCATTGTGTCCTCCAGGCCACTGTGCCCCACTCAGACCCACCTGTACACCTGGTACCAGGGTCCAATCATGAGCGTAGCAGAACAGGAGTAGGACTGGAAGCCAGGCCTTCTAAGCCCCCCGGCATGAGATGATGTCATGGTTGGCCAGCCCCATTTAGTGCACTATGGAGCTAGTGCAAGGATCCCTGTTCCCAGAACTACATACAGTAGGGAGGGAGACACTGGCCACAGTTGTCACCAATCCCCAGGGCACAGTCAGCTCATCAGGGTGGTTAGCTGGCAGGCAGATAATTATCCTTGTCACCCACTGTCTTCTAGGAAAGACAGCTCTGCAATCTGCTTGTCAGGTGGAGAGAAGGGACTGCCCCTTCCCCCACCCCGTTGAGCCCATGGTTGACGGGAGGTGGCAGGTCAGCCAGTTGGAGCCATGGAGGCCAACTAGAGGGCAGATGAACAAATGACAAAAAATAATGGGAGCAGGGGTAGAGAATTTATAGCAGGCATACTATACCATGGAGATAGGTAAACTGAGGAAAGAAAGCTATGTGCCCCTGCTGCTGTCCTAGGAGGAAAGGATGAGGTAATGAATATAACGTCTCTGGTAGATGAGTCTCCAAGCTAGATGTCTCTGAAAGGCTCTGGTGGGGCTAGCCAGAGCAGAGGATGCCTCAAGGTGGATCTTGAAGAACAGCAGAGGATTCTGGGAAAAGCATCTAGTCAGAGGCATGAGTGAGGAGTTGCAGGAGGCTCACCAGCAGGTCAAGGCCAGCTTGGACAGAAAGAAGTTCAGGTGGAGGCCTGTGGGCAGGCCCTCAACTATAGTGCCCTGGTCCCATTCCTACCTCACAGATGAAGTGCCAGGGTCAGAAGTCACATTCGTAAGTGACAAAACAGGTGTCCTAGCTCAGCTCAGCCTTTCTGCCTTCCCAACCACCAGCTGGTTTCTCTGCAGTTGCAGCAGAGTGAGGAGCAAGTGTGTATGATATGAGTGTGTGTGTGTGTGTGTGTGTGTGTGTGTGTGTGTGTGTGTGTGCTGGGTGGGTCCCTTGTGTGCCAGATGAGGAAGCTTGGACTTGGAAGACAGGGAGCCATGGAAGATCTGAGAAAGAGGGAGGTGATACACGACCAAGTTGTGTAGGAAAGAGTCCTTGGTTCTTTCTCCAAGTAGGTCCCACCCATAGCTGTTAGCCCCTTGTTTGCTTCCTATCCAGGGCACAAGAGTAATAGTTAAGTGTGTGCGGTCTGAACTCCAAATCTTGGGTTTGAGCCCTCCCCTACCTTAGACCAGTGTGTCCCGTCAGCTTCCCATTATAAAATGGCATCGCACTCTTGGCATCGGGACGGGTAGGATTGGGTGAATTTTGCCGTGAGACCTATCCCAAGCCAGTGCTGTGGTCCACCTCTGCAGGCTCAGCCCTCTTGGGAGGTAGAGTCAGGAGGACCTGGAGCACAGGGATTCTTAGCCGGCCTGGGCAGCACAGGAAGAAACAAGCAGATCTGTGACAGTGCCAGGCAGGAGCAAACATGTGCAAGGCTGGTTGCTCTCTCAAACCCCCAGCCTGTTGCTATGTTCTCACCTGCCAACCTCCTGGATCGTTGCCATCACTCCCTTGTTCTCTTAGAGCGGCAGCAGACTGAGGCCCTTGTGCCTGGTTGCATTCCTGTCTTAGGGCTGCCGTAACTAATGACAACCTGGGCACCTTCAACAATAATGGATTATCTCCCAGCTCTGCAATCTTCAATAGGGCCTCCCCCCGTCTTGCTCTGGGGAGACAACCCCTCTCTGCCCTTTTCTGATCCTCCTTGCTGTTCCCTGACTTGGAGCCTTGAGGTTTCAGCCTGTGTCTGCTGCCATGTAACAACCTCTTCTTTTGTCAATATCTTTACTAATTTTTCCTCCTAAGGATGCCAGGCATATTGGAATCAGAACTACCCTACCTCAGCAGGCCTGCACAATCAATGCCAATTTCCAAATGTGATCCTACTCTGAGATACTGGGGGAAGGCACTTCAGCATATCTCTACAGGTAATTCAACCCTTGATAATCATCAAGGCCCCCCCACCGCAAACACACATACACACGAACACACATGGACACACGCACAGACACACATACACACATGCACACACATACACACTCACACACACAAAGATACACATGCACGCATGCACGTGGCCACTTGTGCGCGCACACACAGACACACATGCACGCACGCATGCACATGCACACATGCACATACACCCCTGGCCAGAGAAGTGGGAGGAAGAGGAAACAGACCAGGACCAGTGAGGGGACTCAGAGGGCAAAAACATCTGCTGCTAAGCCTGACAACCAGGGTCCCACCCCCAGAACCCAGAAGGAGAAAGGAGGGAAGTGACTCCTGCAAGGTGTCCTTTGACCTCCACATGTGTGTCATACCACGTTACCCCACCACACAAAGTAAATACATAAACAGATAATAAAGTGTTTATTTTGAAAAAGAATGAATTGCGCAGGGGCTGTAGCTCAGTATTAGAGTACTTTCCCGGCATTCCCCAAAGCCTCAGTTCAGTCCTTAGCACTGATAAGAAGAAACCATGTCCTGTCCTTGTGTTCCTAGAGCTGAGTAGAAAACCTGCCCCAGAGGGCAGAGAGATGGACTTTGCTTTTAGATTTTACAAGTGGGGGGCCAGAGACATGGTTCAGCAGTTTAGAGTACTTGCTGCTCTTCCAGAAGACCTGAGTTTGATTCCCAGCACCTGTATGGCAGCTCACAACTGTCTAACTCCAATTCCGGGAGATCCAACACCCTCTTCTGGCATTTGAGGGTACCAGGTACACATGTGGTACATAAATATACATGCAGATAAAATACCCATGTACACAAAATACAGAAGTTTTTAAAGAAAAAAACCCTTTGTATGTGTGTCTGTGCAGGTGTGCATGCATGTATATATGGTCAGAGAAAGACATCAGATGTCCTGCTCCATCCAGTATTTGGGTATCTGCTGAATTATTAGTCTCTGCCTCCCCATAGTGCCCTCTACCACACCCAGATTTTTATGTCGGTTCTGGGGATTCGAACACAGGTCTTTATGCTTGTAGAGCAAGAAGTCTTCTGCACTGAGCCATCTGGGAGATGGATTTTAATTTATAGAAATCTTTTGGGATTTGCTCACTCAGCTGGCTAGCCAAGCCACCCGTGACAAGAGTCCTTGGGGACCAGGTGGGCTGGGAAGCATTTTCACTCTCGGAAGTGCAGGCCTGACTGCTGAGCCCGGCAAAGCTGACAGTGCTCAGTGTTCATCACTGCTGCCACTCAGCATAGACGGGGATTCCCAAGGGAGACGTCACGGCAGCCGGCAGCCGGGGGCGACTGACGTCTCCTTGACATTACTAATCCAAGGGCCCAAGCTGTCTGTGCATCAGACAGTGACTCGCTGTGGGGGACAGAGGGGATGCTGGGGTTGTGAGGGAATTGAGGAGGGTGCAGTAGCTGGTATTGTGTTGGGGTACAATAGGATAAGGGGGGAGGGCAAGCCGGGGGTCTGCAGGACCCTGGACACCTACCTAAGAGGCTGGGGCATTGAATGGCCAGCATAGCTGAACCCAGTAGGCCTGGAGGAGAGGCGGAAGTAACAGCCATAAAGGTCAGCGGCCCTTGGGGCCAGGAACATCCAAATGCAAATGTGGAATTTACCCTCCTACAGTGCCCGCTGGCCAGCCTGCTTGCCTGCTGGCTTGCCTTTCTGTATGCCAACCAGCAGCCTGGGCCTGGCAGGCACAGCAGAAATCCTGGACCCTACCAGGAGCTAGGCAGCTCTAGGAATGCCCCCGTACCCGAGCACTTCAGGAGGGTGGTTCTGGTTGTACAAGGGTGGGATGTAGCCTTGGAGATTCCAGTTGTCCGCTCGGCTTCCTCTCCCACACTCAGCTCTCCTGGCTCCACTGATGAGGGAGCAGGAAATAGGACCATATCTTCTGCTTCTCCCAGCTTCCCACCCAAGGTCAAGGGAATCTTACTGGTCTTTCCACGAACTTGGGGCAAGGCCAGTCAGACTGATGGAGTCCTTCAATGTGCAGGAGCTTTCTGTGAATCCCCCCAGAACGTTGCCATTCTCCATCAGGAGACAGTTTAGAGAGGAGAATCTCTTGAAAAGATGGTACCCCAAACAATGGCAGAGCTGGCGCTCAGACTGGCCCCTAACACCTACCTGTAGGGATCTGACCCCAGTCTTTGCCCAGTACTCTTCCTCCCCCAACCTATGTGAATCAGCCTAGGAAGCTCCAGGTAAAAGACAGTCCACCATTACTCATACCAGACGCCAGGCAGGCTACACCTCCTCGTGTGTGTCAGAGGGCCGAGGACTCACTCATGTGTGTGCACACACAGCCTTGACTGTGCAGTGCTAAGTTCCATAGCATAAGCACTGTGACAAGGACCCAGGGCTACATATACTTCCAGCTTTTGCCATGTGACCTCATCATGGGTCCCTAGGGTCAGGGGCTCTTCTGAGCCAATCCATGCTGGTGTGGGAGAATTGTCTGTATTCTGTCAATCATGATTTAAATAAACACTGATTGGCCATTAACCAGGCAGGAAGTATAGGCGGGAAAACCAGACAGGAAGTAGAGGTGGGGCAATGAGAACAGGAGTATTCTGGGAAGAAGGAAGTTCTTTTGCAGTCCTGCCCAGACCACCAAAGAGGCAGGATGACCTGCCCCGCTGAAGGAGGTACTGAGCCATATGGCTAACATAGATAAGAATAATGGGTTGTATAAGTCATAAGAGTAAATAAGAAGCCTGAGCTAATGGGACAATCAGTTTATCATTAATATAGACCTCTCTGTGTGATTTCTTTGGGGCTTGCCGGCTGTGGGAACCGGGCAGGACAGAAACCCCAACAAGCCGGCCTTTATGTTTCACCATGCCAATTTCCCTGTGTGTTTATAGACCCCAGGAGAGAGGCCATCTCCTCCTCACTCTGCCAGTTTTCCCTACCTGTCCCTGATACCTATAGCCAAGCTTGACACCTTGTGAGTGTTCAGTCCATCTTATTCTTGCCTGAGTGACAAACCTGCCACTCAGAGTCCGGGAATACCGTCCCCAGCTTCCTGGGAAGGCTCCCAGGCCAGGACACTTCCAGTCGCTCAATCTTCATTCCCTCATTCTGTTTACAGACCCACTCAGCCTCTGTGCGGCCTTCTCTCCCTTTCTCTGTGTTTTCTCTCTGCTATCCTGGGCATTGTCTCTGGGTTCTAAATCTTTCTATCACCCTCTCTTTTTTTTCCCCAAACGCTCTTTCTCATTTCTTGGGCTTCCATGCTTTCTTTTCTGTTTTTTTTTTTTCTAATGACATGCCAGAGGACAACTTGCATGGTTCAGTTCTCTCCTTCTACCAGTATGGGGCCTGGGCACTGAACTCAGGTGATCAGACTTGGCAGAAAGTTCCTTTGTCCAGTGAGCCATCTTGCCAGCCCTCTGTGCTTTCTTTTTTCTCTCCTTGGCCCTTCTGTCTGAGTGGCTCGCCTTTCTCCTTTGTTCATCTCATATGTCATCCCTCTCCCTCCCTCCCTCCCTCCTTCCCTCCCTCCCTCCTTCCCTACATCTGTGCTACTATTTGCCCTCACCACCACCCCCACATGCCCCAGGGAGTCTTTTCCTACTGTCAGGTGATGTCACTGGTGTCTCCTGGACCATCAAACCTTTTAATCCTATTGACATTCACTTATGAGTTTCTCCCACTGTTGACAGAGCCTCCTGCCCCACCCACGCTGTCCAGGAGCAGAGTTCAGAGTTTCTGTAAAGCCATTTGGGGTCATGGAGATGATGACTCCATGAAGTCACCTCCTGGGCACCTCCTCGGTTTCCCTGGGAATGAGGTCAGCTCTAGATGAAGAGTAGATAAGTCTAGAAGGCATGAAATCAGAAAGCAGAGGGGCCATACCCTTGGTCCTGGGCTAAATGTGGATAGACTCCTTGAGAGGGCATTGGGGATGGTTCCAGCAAAAAAAGTCCTCAGGGAGAGGCTGAGGAAGTCAGGGCTTGGAAATGAACCCTGTAATTGCCAAGGGAGGTGCTGTTGACCTGCCCACTTCCCACTGAGCCTGCCCTCTCTTCTCTGTCCTGAAGACAGAGCTGAGATTCAGGGGCTAATGTTAGGGAGGGCTCCATATCAGGCAAGGCTGTGGGGACTGAATCTCTGTCCTGGTGAGGAACTGGGTGGACCCAGTGCCCTTAGCCTGAGACTTTCAGAAGCCTATCACCAGAAGGCCCTTGGAACAAGGCAAGAACAGCAGGGCTGCTTATGTCAGATGATCTGGGTTGAAATCCCACTCTGCTCTTTGAGGCCGTGGAACCTTCAGAGAACACCTAACTTCTCTTAGCCTTCGTTTCTTCCTATATGGGATAGGCAACTGCTATCTGCATCCAGTGGTCCTTCAGGAGAAATGAGCACCATGTCACGTGTGCCACGTGCTTGGCACAATGTCCTTCAGCTCAACAGATAGCCGACTATATAATTGCTGTCTTAAAGTTTCTTGCTACACTGACACAGCCTTGTTCAAATATCAGATTGGCAAAGCTCACAATTTGATAACATGCCTGCTGGCAAAACCACAGGGGAGCAGGGCAAGCAGACAAGGCTGGGCTGGTATAGCTTGGGGACACCACTGTGTCCCAATCAGGACCTCAGATCCCCACACCTTCCTGGGAGGGTCTCTACTTGCAGGTTCGCAAGCCCCCACTGAAGCACCACATGTGGGGGATTATTTATTGCAACATTTAAAGTAATTGTCAAAGGCTGGAAACAAGCTAAATGTGCATCAATAAGATCTGTTAAATAACTCGTGGTCCCTCCATATAAGGAAGTCCTGCATAGCCATAAACAAGAGATGAGAGTACTGTTTCCAAAAAATGCCTAGCAGTAACCAAGATGCATCTGTTAGGGAAGAAAGGCAGGTAGGAGAAGGATGTGCACACATGGTAAAAGACGACGGGTGTGGACACCAACAAAGCTTATGGTTCATACATAATATATTCCAGGAAATAAGAATTCCTCTCTTTGCAGAGGGGAAATGGAGGGGGGTGCTGGCAGGACTGTTTGCTGCCTGGTTTGTGTGTGTGTGTGTGTGTGTGTGTGTGTGTGTGTACTCTCCCATACCACAGCACACGCGTAGAGGTCAGAGGACAACTTAGGGTAGTCAGTTCTTTCCTTCTACATAAGGGTCCCAGGAATCAAACTCAGGTCTTCACGTTCAGTGACAAGAGCCTTTATCCACTGAGCTACCTCATGGGCCTGTTTTGGGATTTTGTAGCTGTTGTTTTGAAGAGGGTTTGTTTGTTTTTCTTTTTGGTTTTTTGAGACAGGATTTTTCTGTGTAGCTTTGGAGCCTCTCCTGGAACTCACTCTGTAGACCAGGCTGGCCTCAAACCCACAGAGATCCACTTCCTCTGCCTCCTGATTGAAAATGGTACACCACCGCCGCCCAACTTGGTTTGAGGTTTTTTGTTAGCTCATTTGTCTGAGATAGGATCTCTTGCTGTATTGTAGGTTGGCCTGGAACTCACGGCAATCCTCCTGCCTCAGCCTCTGGAGTTCTGATCTCACATATCAGCATCTCCAGTTTGTTTCTATGGTTTTTTTTTCTTTTTAAACTTGCATTTTGAGCCTTGTGTGTGTGCTGCCCATTCAAAATACAAGCATAAATTAAACTGGGCAAGGTGGAGCATGCCTGGAATCCTAGAACTTGAGAGGAAGAAGCAGGGGCATCAAGAATTCAAGGCCAGTTTGAGCTACAGCCTACCTCAAAATTAAACCACACACACACAACTTCTAATTATTTTGTTTGCTTCATTTTTCGGGCCCTCCTGACTGAGACAAAATTTCAAAATTTTGGCTGCATGGAATTTTCCAGAGGTGCAAAGGGCATCAGGGACCCACCCAAGGCAAGGACAGTTTGGGACAGAGGCTCTGTCTGCACCTGCATAGCTGTGGTTCCACTGCAGTTTTGAACACCATGAAAAGGTCTGTCCTCATTATCTTACATTCAATAGCCTGTCCACCGAGACCGGCCAAGAAGGAGCTGGTGTGCACGTGCACGAATGGACAGAGGGTAGTCTTGGATAGAGTCCGCCACTTTCACTCACTTGAGCAAAGACTGAACAAATATTTTCTCAACGGCCATTGTCAAAGGCACAACACAATTCCCCCAGGCACTCTGACCCTGCTGGGGGGGGAGGGGCCAGTATTCAAGAACCCCACTGAGGGATGATGTCTCTAGCCTCCAGCACCTGCCATGCACCTGCGCCTCCTCTCACCTAAAAGCAGGAGCCACAGCAGCTAGGGTAGCCATCTCATTAGCCTCCACTTCCCATGGGGGCACTGGGCCCCAGACAGAATGGAATTCTTAAACCCACTCTTACGGTCTAGTCAGCCGTCAGCGGGTGTGGCAGCATCAAACACACCCATGCAGGGCAGCAGGCGCTCTGCTGCCAGGAGACCGTCTCCCTGGAATCTCACTCTTGGAGGTGGTGACGACAGCATGGAGGCGGCAGGGTGCCACCTACCTTTCCAACACAGGGGAGGGTGGGTGCTGGGCTCCAGGAGATAGGGTGAGGGTTGTCCCCTATAACAGGTCACAAGGGGCTACCTGGTGAGCAGTGGTCTCTTTTTCTGGTTTTCCTATGAGTGTAGGACTCCGGCACAGAGACACTGAGGCCATAACGTTTTTTGGGACCCACTAGGCAAAAGGCCCTGGCTCAATTTCTCAGGTAGAGGAGAGGGACCTGATATTGGTCACACTGGCTGCTTATGGATCCATTAGGTATGGACCTTTGGAACTTGGCATCGTGAGTCCTCAAGGGAAGCTGGGAGTGCATCCCACTTTCAGAGACTGAGGCTCAGGGAGGTGGCCACTTCACATGTCCCTAAGCCACCAAACTGACCCCAAGGTCCTTTTCTCTCCACTGTCCCCCTCATGTTCCTCCCCATCTGCCTCACGAGTGCTCGTGTATCTGAGCCAGATCAGGAGCACAGGGCAATAACCTTGAAGCCAGGTATATACGCTGGAAAGAGCCTAAACCAGAACACAGTGGAGGAACTGCTTAGAACACAGGAGAGTCTGGAAGATGCATGGGATGGCCGCTGTCATCCAGGAACACGAATACAAGGATGGTAGCAGGAGCTGACTCAAGCAGCGACGTCCAGGGGCAGATGTCGTGAAGCCCTGTAAGGTTGAAGTTGAAAGAGAGGTCAGGATGTTTGGATGAAAGCCCAGCTGCTCTGCTCACCAGCTGTGTGACCTGAGGTCGCTTACTTAACCTTTTGGGGCCAGTTATTTCATCTGTAGAATGGGGATGATAATACACCAGTCCACAGAGCTGTTTTGAGGACAGAGTAAATTAAAACGAGCCCAACACAGACCAGGGCAGTTGGGATAGAGTAAACACTGAGGTTTGGCCATCTGTCATTTGTTATTTTGACTGCTACCCTGGTCCTCTGTCTCGTATCCCAGTTCTAGGCCGCTTGAATATGTGGGTCGATTTCTGCTGATTGGAGCGGAAGCAAAGACATGAAGCCCAGTTCAGGAGAAGGGATGGTCCTCCCTAGAGAGAGAGGTGCTCCTGGCTCTGCTGACTTCAGAGCCCCATTAAATGACCAAAGTCTGCCCGCAGTGATGGTGTCCCTGCCACACCCTAAATGTGTATCACTGTACCCATCTGATCCCTAAGGCCCCCAAGACCTAGGCCCAGACAAAGCTTTGGGAGAAATGATGTGTCTAGGAGGAGACCCACCCAGGCAGCTCTAATGAGGCATGTGGAGGCCAGAGACTGAGGGTGGACAGGAGGGCAGGGTGAAGCAGTTTGACAGCTAAGTGGGATAAGCTGCCGCAGGCGGTTGCTTGGGTGAGTGCGCACATTCCCAGTCACTGGGCAGTAATAACCCTAATCCCCTCATTACCACTCCCAGAGCTGATGCGTGACTCAGGCAGGAGCTGCCAAGGGTCCCTGCCTTCTGAACCTGGTTCCACACACCCTCCCCTGCCCCACATCTGTGCAACAGCTGGGCTTCAGAGCAGCCAGTACCTGGCAGGCTCTGGCACCATCTGCTTCCCCAGACCTAGGCTCCTCAGAGCGGGTGCTGGAGTCATTGGGGATCTGCAGGGAGGGGCTCAGGCTCACATGGCCTAGAGTTTGGAGCTTCCATCCCTCACTCTGCTGTCTATAAAGAGGTGAGGGGCCAGTTTGGGAGCTCTTGATGGGTCCTAAGGGATGTCAAAATTACTGGTTCTCCTAACGCTTGAACCTCAGTTTCTCTAACTGCATGGTAGGAAGCCTGCCTAGCTAGCACCCTCATTCCTCTCTGACCAACCACAGCTAGCCAGGATCTGACAGGATCTGAGGCTTGCATGTGCACATGCATGTGTGCATGTGGGAGAGTGCACACGTGTGTGCAGTTGCATGTATGCACATTTATGTGGAGATCAGAGGATAATGTTGCTCCTCATGTGCCTTTTTGGTTTGTTCGTTTGTTTGAGATAAGGTCTCTCATTGGCCCAGAATTGCATTCTGTATGTAGGCTAGGCTAGCCGACCAAGGAGCTTCAGGTATCCACCTCCTCCCTTCTTGCCATAACCGGGATTACAAACTCAGACTGCTGGACCTGGCTTTTTATGTGGGATCTGAGGATAGAGTTCTAGTTGCCACACTTGCAAAGCAAGTACTTTATAAACTAAGCCATTTCTCCAACCCGAGGGCGTTCTTCTAAGGACATCTGAACTACAAGTTTAATGAGGTGTGGATGGGATGCAATGGAAGAGGGAGGGGCATAATCACTGCTTCCCAGAGCCTTCCTCCCACGCAGCCCCAGGCTGCCCATCAATTTGGGGGCACTTGATTCGCTTTCTCTTACCCGTGCTAGGGTCAGAGATTTTTCTTCCATGGCTGAGGGGAGTTGTCAGAAATCATGGCTACAATAATAACAGAAAGGCTTCCTGAACATCTACCAAGCATCCCGAGAAGGCACAATGCTAGGGCTAAGTGGTGTCACCACAATCCAGTAAGTAGACATCATCATCATCATCATCATCCCCAGCTCAAAGATGGCATACAATGTGTAAGACCGTGTGGTTAGCCAGTGGTAGCATCAGGATGTGACCTAAGCTTTGTGTGATTCCAGACCCTCTGCAGAGCCATGGAGCCACAGGTGGCCCCTGTGCGCAGTCTGGAGCCACTTCCCGTCGGAAGGAGAAGCTCATCAAAAAGCTAGACAGCCAGCTCTACGCTTGTGGCCCCACCACCTGGCATCTTGACCATCGACTAGTACACAAAAGAGTCAGCCAGCGAGTTGCATCAGGTAGAAGAGGCAGTGTCCCGTGGGCAAATGGCTGATATATTATCTCCCATACTCTCATTTCAGGAAGTGAAAATGACACTGAGACCTCATCTGAGAGAGGGAAGGGACTGGCCCAGGGTCATCCATCTAATTGGCATTGGCGTCTAGACGGAGCCTATGGGCTGGCAAGATGACTCATCGGACACTAGCTGTCAAGTTAGATGACCCAGGTTTGATCTTCAGGGCCTAGATAGTGGGAGGTGAAAACCAACTCCTGCTAGTTGTCTTCTGATCTCCACATGTACACTAAGTGTGTTCCTCCATTACTTGGTGAATAAATTAATAAAACGCAATTAAAATAAGAAAAAGACTGAACCTGTGTGCGACCTCCCCAAGGAGAAAAGCTGGAGGCCTTAGTTGCTGGTACCAGGGACTCTTTCCTTTCCTGAGGGGGGCATGAGGCTTGGGAAGGGGGCTAGAGTACAGCTCAGGCAGGTGCTCTCTGAGTACCCTATTTTATGGGGACAGTGGGCTCCATAGGTCTCTGTTAGTTGGCTCCAGGGACAGGCTGTGTATGCAGTGAAGGGCCACCTCATTTGCTACTGTTGACACACCCGGCTCTTGTTCCAACAGCAAACACTAGGCCTGGAGAGATGGACTTATTGGCTGGCAGTGTCCTATTGCAAGCTCCCCTCCTTTCTTAAACAGACAGCCCTGTTTGCCCTACCTGCCCAGTCCCCAAGACCTCACTAATAAATATCCAGGTCCCTGCCCTGTGGGCAATTCACACCTCTTGTCCCAGCGGGATACCCCTTCACTACTGGAGAAACCCATGAAAAATTTGAGGCCGGCCCCAACCTCCTAAAGCAGCATGTCAGTGTTACAAATGAGGAAACAGAGACCCAAGGAGAGTGGGAACCAAGGTACACACAGATGGTCAGGCCAGCATCCAGCCACTCTCTGTGACTGATATACAATCTCTGTAATTGGGCATATGGTGTTGCTTTTGCCTCAGTGAAACCTGAACCACCAAACAAGTGGCATCCCAAATCACCCCATGACTGCCTCCAGTGGCTCACAGCATCCCTTAGAAGTTCCTAGAGGTCAAGGTCTAGAATAATTCATTCCTAAGACACACACACACACACACACACACACACACACACACACACACACACACACGTAAATGCCTGGGGTTTCCAGCCCAAGACCCCCCTCCCAGAGTGAGGCCCTGGCTAGGGGTGGGAGATGAATGATTCAGTGGGCTTAAACAGAGTAGATCCTCTTCATCCTGGCCCAGCTTGGCTTCTCAAATCCCAATCCCTGCTCCTTTAGGACTGAGGAAGGCTGGAAGACCTTGAAATGTCCCAGTATCTCAAGAGGTTTTTATAGACATATGTGATGTGCATGTGTGGGTGTGGAGGGGTGTGTGTGTGTGTGTGTTTTGTACATATGTGGGGGGTGAGTGTTTTTGTGTATGTGGGGTGTATATGTGTGTGTGTGAGTGTGGGTATGTGCAAATGTGAGTGTGTGGTGTATGTGTGTATGAGTAGGTGTGTGTGTATATGTATGTCTATATGGTGCATGTGTGTGTGAGTGCATTGTGTGCATATCTATGTGTGTATGGTGTATGTGTGTATGAGTGTGTGTGTGTATGTATGTGTGTGTGTATGTATGTGTGTGTGGTGTATGTGTGTGTGAGTGAATGTGTGTGTATTGTGTTGGAGAGGCTGGAGGCTGATGTTCGGAGTCTTCAATTGCTCTCTCCACCTTTCCCTGGTGCAGGGCTCTCAGCTGAACCCAAAGCTTGCTGATATGGCTAGTCTGCCTAGTCATCTTGCTCCAGGGAGACCCTGTTTCTGTCTCCTGAACCTTGATATTGCAGAAAGACCATCAGTGCCCATCTAGCATATGTAGATTCTGGGGACCCAAACTCTCATTTATATGCTGTGTGACAAGTATTTTAACCACTAAGGTATCTCTCCATCCCTTGCTCTTTAAAGACAGGGTGTCATGTATCCAAGACTGGCCTCAAACTCATGATTTAGCCAAGGATGACCTTGATCTTCTGCCTCTAACTCCAGAGTGCTGGAATTACAACTGTTTATGCAGGACTGGGACTAGAACCCAGGACTTCATGCATGCTAAGCAAGCACTGTATAAACAGAGCTTCATCTGCAGACCCACAAAACATGGTCCCAAACTGGAAATTAAATTAAAATTTAATTGTTAGAGTACTTGCTTAGCATACACGGAGCCCTGAGTTCAATCCCCAGGAGTACATAAACTAGGTACTGTACACTTGAAATCCCAGCACTCTGGTGCTGTCAGCAGGAAGATCCAGAGTTCAAGGTCGTCCTCGGCTACACGGTGAGCTGGATGCCAGCCTGAGCTACATGAGACTGTGTCTAAAGAATAAAAATATCACGGTCTCCTTGTTTCCACTCCCGAGCCTAGACCAGTCCAGCCTTCTCTGGGCTGCTGTGGGTGATTCACTGCAGGCTGTAAACAACCCCCTGGAGCACCGGCTGTACCACCAAGGCCCTGGCACTCATCCTAGCCATGCCGAGGGGAATCTAAAAGAAGACACTGTGCCCACGCACCCCTGATGGAAAAGAGAAGGTGGAAGAGAAGCAGGGGGAGGCTTCCAGATCTGTATCCCAACACGTGCATAGGAGCCCATGATACAGCCCAGCTTTGCAGGGCCCAGTTGAACCTGAGGGTGGGGGGTGGTGCACCAGCCAGGCTTCCTGGGAGAAGGGACCTGGAAGGAGGATGTGGGGTGGGAGGAGGAGGGTCACCGGGAGCTGCAGAGCCAGTAGCATGTCTGAGCTCCTATTGTGCAACAGGCACCCCGGGAGACTGTAATGAAAAAAACTGAGACCCTAGGGGCCATACAGATGCCTCAGTGGGTAAGGGTACTTACCACCAAGCCTGATGACCTGCGTTTGGTCCCCCCTTGGAGACCTTCCCACTCACTTGACAGGTGGAAGAAACTGAGGCACAACACAGATTGAAGATTTGCTTGAGGTCCCCTAAGGAGCTGTGATGGAGGAAGGTCCCAAAGTCACCCGTGTGAGCTAAAGATGAGCGTGACCTCTCTAGCATTCAGAAAGGACCTGAGTCCTGCCCTCTTCGACGTTGCCCACGAGTAGCTTCACTAGTATGGCCCTGGGTGGGGAGGCTTCCTCCCTATGCCATGTGTGAGACATGGCAGAGGCTCATGGGTAAAGCCAGGCTCTGCAGTCGCTGAGCAGAGGGTCCTCACAGCTGAGCCTCGTCCATCCCTGTCTTACTCAGGGTTTCTATTTCTGTGATAAAACACCATAACTAAAAGCAAGTTGGTGAGGAAAGGGTTTATTTGACTTATACTCTTCCACATTGCTGTTCATCACTGAAGGAAGTCAGGACAGGAACTCAAGCAAAGTTGGAACCTGGAGGCAGGAGCTGCTGCATAGGTCAGGGAGGGGTGCTACTTACTGGTTTTCCCTGTTCCTGCTCAGCCTGCTTTTTTATAGACCCAGGACCACTTGCCCAGGGATGGCACTGCCCACAATGGGCTGGACCTTCTCCCATCAATCACTAATTAAGAAAATGCCATACAGGTGTGCCTACAGCCTGATCTTATGGAGGCATTTTTTTAAAGATTTTATTTATTTATTATGTGTACAATGTTCTGCCTGCATGACAGAAGAGAGCTCCAGATCTCATAACAGATGATTGTGAGCCATCAGGTGGTTACTGGGAATTGAACTCAGGACCTCTGGAAGAACAGCCAATGTTCTTAACCTCTGAGCCATCTCTCCAGCCCCCTGGAGGCATTTTCTTAATTGAGATTCCCTCCTCTCCGATGACTTTAGGTTTTGTGTCAAGTTGATGTAAAACTACCCAGCACAATCCCAGAGCAGTTGTGATTCTAAACTCCTGTCCATGTCGCAAAGTCCAGTCTCTCTGGAAACGGCCAGCTGAGGTCTGATGGCCTGGTATCCAACCTCAACCCCCACTCTCCACCCTTGAAATTTTTGCCACACAGAGCTTATGCTCCTCTAGTGACTCAGTTTCCCCAGCAACAGCCCTGACAGCTGTAGACAGATTGTGGCACTGACATTTCAGAGGCCTGAGCTCTTGCTAAGTCAACAGTAGACACAGATTACTTAGCCGCTGAAATTTGTGGCTGCCTCCTACATAGCGGTTTGATAAGCCTTCATTGTCATCTCCCTCTGATGCTGCATCTCTGCAGCCCCTGGCAGCTTATTTACCCAGAGACAGGAGGCTGCTAGGTAGGGAAAGATGGACAATGATGGTATAGATACAGATCCCTGGTCCAGAGCAACAGCCCATATGCATCACCTTGAACATCTTGCTTACCCTCTCTGGACACCCTGGAAATGGCTCTCCATGGCATGCCTTAGTTTCCTGGACCTCTGGACCACTCAGATACAGTCTTGGGCCCCAAACAAAGCAGATACTATCAGATCATTACGCCAATCCTCTGCCCTAATCCTTGCCCCCAGTGATTTGTCATTCAAGGTCCCTGGCCTCTTCCCTGGGAAGTCTGGTATGCCACTCCTGTGTCCCTCCTCCCTTCTCTGAGTTTCTACTAAACTCATGCTACACATATCCTGGGCCACTGTGTGAGTCAGTTCTGGGCTAGGTCCTGTTTGGCCCTGGACACCTGGCACAGCATATAGTTGATCTCTGTAGATTTTGCAGGGTGTGATGTTGCCCAACTGTGATCCCAGCATTTAAGAGGTTTAGATGGGAGGACTGAAAGTTCAAAGCTAAGGCTGGGATACAGCTTAATTGGTATAATGCTTGTTTAATTGGTTCAGTCCTCAGTAGCACATAAACTGGGTGTGGCTCAAACCTGTAATCCCAAGAAGTGAATGGTCATATTCTACTCCATAGTTCAAGGCTAGCCTATTATAAATAAGACCCTGTCTCAAAGAGAGAGGGTGGCAGAGAGAGAAGGTGGGAGAGAGGAAGGAAGAATGGGAAAAGGGAGAGGAAGAAGAAAGAATAGGAGGAAGTAGGAAAGGAGGGAAGGTGGAGAAAGAAAGGGAAGAAAGGAAAAAAAGTTATTGCAAAAAAAAAAAAAGCCTGGGGGGCTGAAGAGACAGCTCAGTGGTTGGGAGCGCTGACTTCTCCTCCAGAGGACCTGGGTTTAATTCCCAGCACCCACATGGAAGTTCATGACTACCTGTGATTCCAATTTCAGGGGACCCAATGCCTTCACACAGCATATATGCAGGCAGAACACCCATGCACATAAAATAAAAGCAAATAAATAAATGATTTTTTAAAAAGAAAAGAAAAGCCTGGGAAACTTAGCAAGATCTTGCCTCTCAATAAAAATTTTAAACAGGCCCAGGATGCTCAGTGTTTAAGTGCACTTGGTGGTCTTGAAGAGGACCTAGGTCTAGTTTTCAGCATCTATAGTATGGCGCACAATGGTGTATAGCTCCAGCTCCAGGGCATCTGGTGCCCTCTTCTGGTTTCCATGGGCACCAGCATGAACATGGTGCACATACCCACATGCAAGCAAAATATTCATAAAATAATAAAAATAAATGAACAAATAAGAGTCTGGGGATGAAGCTTAGTGGTAGTTGGCTTCTCTAGCATGTCTGAGGCCCTGGGTTTATACCCATCCTCAGTACTGGAAAAAAATAATTAACATAAATAATTTAAAATAAGACAATAGAGATGTTTATGCATGCCATTCCAGATGATTAGTACCCTGGTAGGGAAGTGTATCAGGAATACCAGAGTAGCCAGGGGAGGCTGCCTGCAGAGACAGAGCCTCAGCTGACATGGAGGTTGGATGGAAGTTAGCCAGACAGGGGAGGCTGTTTGAAATAAAGGTCCAGGAGAGGAAGCATATGTGGTGAAGTGCGGACACAGTGATTTCTGGGGACTCACTGTAGTTTGTAGAGCCCCCTGTTTCTTAAAATAGTAATTTTATTTTTCGTGTGTGGGTGTGGGTGTGTGGGTGGGTGGGTGTATGCCTGCAGAGTCCAATAGATGTTAGATTCTCCTGGAGCTATAGAGTTACAAACAGTTGTGAGCTGTTGGATGTAGGTGCTGGGAACCAAACTTGGAACCTCTGTAAGAGTTGCATCTGTGTACCTCTGAGTCATCTCTCCAGGCCCTCTTTGTCCCTCTTTAATTCCATCCTGTGAAAAAAGAGTTGGTCCCCTCTCGTTAGGTGAACACCATAAACCTGAGGAGTCCGGGAAACTCTCAGGAGGCTTGTGACTTGGCACATACCCCTGGATCCGTCAGTCACTTTTCTGCTCTGAGTTTTGGTTTGCCTAATCCATGAGGCAGAGCCTCTCTCTCTCTCTCTCTCTCTCTCTCTCTCTCTCTCTCTCTCTCACACACACACACACACACACACACACACACACACAACTTAATATTGTAACTGAATAAGAGGACCAGGCTAGCATTTCTCTCCCAGCCTGGAGGTGTAGCCTGGGCTGGGCATGGGTGTGTAACTGAATGGCGCAGAGGAGGTCCTGAAAGTTAGCTGTGCATCCCTGGCTCATCTTCCCTCTTGGGAGCCTTTCTCTCAGTCATGTCATTTAGGGATTTTTTAAAAAGCAATGGAAGAAAAGGTCTTCCCACTACCCGGCAGGCATGTTCTCGATGAGAAATGCTTTTCCAGCTCAGCATGTTCTTCCAAGAGTCCTCACCACCACCCACTCCGACCTGTCTACAGTCCACTCCATCTTTTCCACATCTCTGGTTTCGTTTCCCCCCTCAACAATGAGAGGGGCCTAAGGATGCAAAGCCTTGGGGAAACAGAAGGTAAAGAAGATACCAGGACTGGGTAAGCAATGCCAGTCTTCTTACCTTCCTGTCTTAGTCACTGCTCTATTGCTGTGAAGAGACACCATGAGTAAGGAGACTCTTACAAAGAAAGCATTTAATTGGGGCCTTGCTTACAGTTTCAGAGGGTTATTCCATCATCATCATCATCATCACCATTATCATCATCATCATGGGGAGCCTGGTGGGGTGCTAGAGCAGTAGCTGAGAGCTCTACATACTGATTGGTAGGAGGAGGAGAGAGAGAGAGAAACTGACAGACACTGGGCCTGTTGTGGGCTTCTGAAACCTCAAAGCCCACCCTCAATGACATTCTCTCCAACAAAGGCACACCTCCTAAACCTTGTAATCCTTTTGAATAGTGCCACACTCTGGTGACTGAACATTAAAATATATGAGCCTATGGGGGTCATTCTTATTCAATTTCCCCATCTGTAAACTGGGAGTGGCAGTGACAGGGACTGAATTCAGCAATATGGGCTCTAAGGAAGCTTCTCTTTCAGCACTCTTCCTGACATCTAGAACACTGCCTGGCACAGAGTAGATTCGCAGTAAAAAGAAAGAGTGGTTATTGTCATCCTGTCCTACTCTGCCTCTGGCTGGACACCATGAGTGAGGGCTGTAAATGATTTCTTTTGTCTCAGTCGTCTGAAGGAGGACAATAGCAGGCTTCCTAGGAATGATGGCTGCGTTTCTGTATGCCGGTCCCATGCTTTTCTGTTTGGTTTGCCTTGTGGTACAAGAAGAGTGGGCATGGCTGGATGATGCCCAAAGACCACAGCTTGTTGACTGATCCTCCTAGACCTACTTCTTGTAGAGGAGGCAGGGAGAGGGGCCGGGGCACCTGAGAACCAGCTCTCCATTGGGCTGCCCACTTGCAGAGCATGAGTGGCCAGGGCTGCCGGCCATTAGTGCAGGAGCCAGCCTCTGCTGAGACCCGAGACCAAAGATTCTCTGGCTGGTCATTAAGAGGTGAAAAGCAGGGCACTTTGTCTGTACCCACTTCTCTCCAGCTTTCCCACCACCTGGCACTTAGCCGCTCCTGCCCATCCCTCTGCTAGGCCTTTACATGGGGAGGGAACATTGCAGCTGTCCTCCCAAGCCGCGGAACCCATCCTGGCCCATTAGCACTTGCTCCCTGAGGCCCCTGTGGCGAGGCTTTATTGCTGCCTCCAGGTTTCAAGAGGTGGAGAGTGAACTACTGGGAGCAAAAGGCTCTGCTCTGTACATGTGCTCAGCAGGTGTCTAGGCAGGACCCAAAGACCCCTCTCATGGCTGTTCTTTCTGAAGTCTTTTTATGAGCAGAGAGCAAGGCCACACCATCTCCTTCAGTCCTCCTATCCCCTACACTCACACTCAAAAACACAAAGAAACACTCACGCATACACATATATACATACATCACATGCTCACACACATACACACATATTCATAAACACATGTATATATACGTAACAGCCACATATACACACACACACACTGGATATGCCCTCACAGGAGTAACTCGAGGCTCTCAAGAGAGAAAGCCACACCTATCCTGAACCCATGGAGGAAATGTCTAGGGGTGGGGAGGTGGAGTGCAGGGAGGCAAACAGGAAGGGCCAGGCAGGAAGGAAGTCCAAGGGTGGGGCCTAGGGAAAGAGGCTGCACCTCCCTGGTCCTGTGAGCCCTGTTGGAAGTTGAAAGTGACCAGTGTGGCCCTGGCCTTTGGCTGTTCTGAACTTACTGATGGGTCTGTCCCCAGGGTCCACACATAACTGAATGCTGTCCTTCCTTCCTTCCTTCCTTCCTTCCTTCCTTCCTTCCTTCCTTCCTTCCTTCCTTTTTAAAGACAGAGTCTCTCTATGTAGTCCTGACTGTTCTGGAACTTGCTCTGTAGACCAAGCTGGCCTCAAACCCAGAGATCCACCTCTCTCTGCCTCCCGAGTGCTGGTATTTAAAGCATTTGCCACCACCTGGCTATCAAGTGAGCATTTTTCAACTCACATGATGGAGTTGAGTCCCAGGGCTCAGCGAGTCAAAGTCCTCCCTCAGTGGTCACACAGATGTGGCATGACCCTCTTCTTTCTACGTAGCATGGAGGGGCAAATAACAAACTCACCCCATGGTCCTCCTCGCTCTTCAACCTCTGCACTCTCACCCTTCACAGGTACAAAACACCAACAGCGTGATGCTGGCTCCTTCCTCTGCTTCTTTTCACAGACCAGAAGGTGCAGGGAGTTAGATTTCTTACAACACTGGCTGCTTGACTACACAACCCTTACTCGTCACTAGGAGAAGGACCTTTTTCTGGTGGAGTCACAAGAAATGAACATTTTAAAAAGTTAAAATTGGGTCCTGGAGAACTGACTGGCTCAGTCATTAAAGTACTTGCTATTCAAGTGCAAGGACCCAAGTTCAATCCTCAGTCGCCACACCAAAATGCCTGATGTGGCAGAGAGAATTTGTAGTCTCAGTGTTGGGGAGGTGAAGGCAGGTGGATCCCTTGGGCTTGATCACCAGCCAACTTAGCCTAATCAGCAAATTCCAGATTCTCAACAAAGTGGACATCCCCTGAAGAATGACACCCGATTTACTCTCTGCTTTCCCTGCTGCCCAACACAGTTAAAGTTCAGCAGAGTCAGGGAGCTTGAGACCTGGAGGTGAGCAGTCTGGTCTCGTGGTGAGAGGGCCTGGAAGGCTCAGGGCTGCAATCACCAACTCCCTTTGTCCGTGTTCTCACCATGTACGGCCTCCCCTCCCCTTTTAGCCCACATTCAGAGAGTGACCCTGCTTCCTACTCCCTGAAGACAACCCGACCAGAAGCACCTCTATGCTTGCATGGATGCATTCCTCCTTACCAGTATCTGCCCCCACCAGTATACCCCAACACATTGCCTATAACTATCTATGATCCCAGCCATTCAGACAGGGAACGCAGAATTTCTCTCTGTTCAAGACATCCTCCCCGTCACCACACCCCCAGTTCTTCCTGCTGTATTGATCATCTCCCATGGATAAACCTTATGCCTCTCCTCCAAATCTCATGTAACCTCCTCGGTCCTGGGTTATCCTCTCCCTCTCCTAGCTTCTGTTCATTTCCTTACTGTCTCTCTGAAAAACCTCCTGCTAGAGTTTCCTCTATCAGAGACAGTCTCATGAAGGTGCCTGAAGCCCCCCCCCTGACCCCCGCCATGTGGCTGCACCAGTGATCAGAGTTTGCAGGCTTCCTACAACTGGCTTTCTGGAAGCCTTTGACAGTATAGCCCTCCTGGTCCTAGAAGCATGGTTTCCATTATGCTCTCAGGACTCATCAGTTTCCCTTTCATTCCCTTCCCTTTTTTCTCTACATCTCTGGCTGCTCCTTCCAGCTTCTATGCAGGTTTTCTCTCTTCCCCCAGACAACACTGTGTACACTAAGCTCAGCCTTTGATCTTGGTCTCTCTTCTTTTACTCCCCTGGTGAGCTCATGCACTCTCCTGCCTTTAAACAGTGTCTCTATACTTACGACTCCAAATCCTCATCTCCAGCCTTGGACCTCTCCCTGTACGAAGGAGCCCTGACCCAACATGGGCAAAGCTGAGTTCAGTTCTCCTTTTTTGACTATATCCATTATCCTTCAGGTAATACACACACACACACACACACACACACACACACACACACACACACACACACACGCACACACGCACGCATGAACTCACACAGGACATCTTACATAGTGCAGTGGTTTACCACAAACTTATGGTAACTTTGAAATTAAAATTCCATAGGGAGGAGCAACTGGGGGAAAAGTCTAAAAAGTTTCCTTGGTGGGCGATATGAGAAAGGATTGGAAGGAGGGTAGCTGGCATGAGAACTTCCCAAGTCAGCCACTGGCAAGCCTACCCTGCCGTTACTCAGGCCAAACCTGCTGGCTGCCTCACCTCCTCCTTTTCCTCACAGCTCGCACCCGATCATCAGGAAGTCCTTTGGGTTCTGCCTTCAAAATAGATCCGTAATCCGCCTCCCCCATGGCATCCAACCACCATCCTTCCTTGACTGGATTATCGCATCAGCATCCACCTTGCCTCCCTTTGCTTGCCCAGCTCTTCCACACAGCCACAGAGGCTCTCCCACCATGGAAGCCAGCTCCCATCTGTCCTTGGTCTTCACAAAGCACTCAGTGGCCCTCTGCCTCCCCAAGTCCTTGCTGTAATGTGTCCTTCTCACCTCATCCCCCTTCCTCTCCTGCTCCAATCTCCCAGTCTCCTTGCTGTCACTCTAGCCCCGGCTTGCCCTCTCACCTTAGGGTCTTTGCCTGGTTACTGCCTATCCTCCGATCCACCATTACATACTGGGCCACAGGGTCAAATCCCCTCCCTCAAGTCTGTTCATATTTCTCAAGGCAACTTGCCCCATCTGCCTGGTGAACATTGCCACAGCCATCTCTTATTCTCATAGTGCTCGTGTCTTCTAGCTTATTCTGTAATCCAACGCTTAGTGCTGATGATACCTTGCCAGGCTAGGGTATCAGCTTTCCAAGGGCAGCGATCTTTATTTCAGACCCTGCTGCATCCTCAGTATGAGAACTCAGAACATGGCAGATGTGCCTGATATGCCCTGATGCCCATCCCAGGCTCCTGTCGTATCAGGTTTCTGACTCTTCCCACCCAGGTGCCATCACATGTTCCTACCTTCATACCCACTGTCTGAAGTGTGCTCCCCATAACCCTTTGGCAGGATTGTTTTTAAAACAATCTCTCACATAGCCCAGGCTGACCTTGAGCTCTTTTTGTAGTTGGAGATGACCTTGAACACCTGATCCTCCTGCCGTTACCTCTTTGGTGCTAGGATTACAGATGTGCACCACCACATCTGGTTGATGCGGCATTGGGAATTAAATGCAGGACTTTCTACATGCTAAGCAAACACTCTACCAGTTAGTTGAGCGATATCCTTCAGGCCCCTTTGACAGCCTTGCAAAGGTCTGGTTAGGTGAAGAAGGGAATCTGAGCTTTTGCTCAAAAGCAAAGAGGATTCATAGAAGGGCTCTTAGCTGATTCTTTGATGCCATAGATGAACATGTAGAAGGGGAAGCCAGATTGGAGACTGAATGGGGACTATTGAGCGAGCCTCTTGGAAGGGCAGGGAGTGCGGGCAAGGGGTGAAGGCAGGGGATGGGGGCAGGGAGTGGGGGTAGGAAGGAGAGCAGGGGGTTAGAGAAGGGGATGAGAACAGTGGGATATGGAGAGGAGATGAGGGCAGGGGAGGAAGGCAGAGGTTGAAGACAAGGGGAGGTTGTGGGTTGAGGGATACTATGTGGGGGGAACTTATCACTTCTTAAATTTTGAATCTGAAGTGCCCCCCACAGTCTCATATTAAAGTGCTTGTCCCCCATGTGGTAATTTTAGATTGTGGAACCTAACTGGAAGTAGGTCACTAAGGCTGGGACCTTAAAGGTCATAATATGGTCCCTAGGTCCAGCTGCTCTCTGCTTCCTGATCCAAGGCCATCTGAACAGTTTCTCACACTCCCACTGCTGCAGATGGAGCTGTTCCACCAGGATGCTGATAGACTAGAATCCCCTAAAACCATAAACCAGCACAAATCCCATTACTGCAGATGGAGCTGTTCCACCATGACACGGATAGACTGGAATCCCCTAAAACCATGAGCCAACACAAATCTTTCTTCTCATGACTTGTTTCTGCCCAGTGTCTGATCATAGTGATAAAAGAGTAACAAATACAGCACCAGTAAAATGTGCAGTTAAATAAAAAGAGGGCAAGAGGGACAGTTGATGTCTGCTGTCCAGGGTCAAGAGATGGTCAGAGGGGACACGGTGGTCCTCTGGAGTCCCCCTCTCCTGATGCAGTCCCCATTTTTTACCAGGGGATCTGGTACCCAAGACCTGTGTGGATTGGGGTTGGAAGGCCCTAGAGGACCAGATCATGGGCATGGAATGGAAAAGAAGAGTCTATACAAGGGCTTTTCTAGAAAACAGGCTCTAAGGGGCTAGGGAGGTGGTTCAGTTAGCGAAGTGGCTTACTATTACTATGTAAGCAAGGGGACCCGAGTTTAGATGCCCAGCACCTTTGTTAATAGCTTGACACAGTTGTAATCTCAGGTCTGGGAAGGCAAAGAAAAAGTGACCCTTAGGGTTTGCTGGCCAGAGAGTCTAGTTCAATGGGTAAGCCCTAGGTTTAATGAGAGACCCTATCTTATTAAAAATAAGACCCTTATTAAAAATAAGATGGAGAACAATTGAGGAAGACATTGACTGCCGGCCTTCACATGCATACACACAGGTGAACAGAGAGACACAAAAAGGAAAGGATTTATAAGGGAACTCACTGATAAAAAGTCCCCCACGGCCTTGTTTGACCAGAAAGACAAATATGTCAGGGAGTGACCTTGATGACACTGTGTGGACAACTCAGCTCAGCCCAGGGAGTGGCAATCAGGAAAGAACAAAGGTGCGTCCTCAGCAGATACTGACCCTGGGACTACATCACTAGAAAATCTGAGATCCTCAGGACTATACCTTCTCAGATCTTTATAAGGCAGGTAGAGAAACTGAGGCCCAATGAGAGCAGGGAGCTGCCACAGGGCCTGGCTGGTTTTCTCAGGTGGGGAGAAGCTGAGGCTTCATAGAAAGAAGGACTTACCTGGTCTGGTGGGGACAAACTAATAATACACCAATACATTTATTTAACTCTCTTCTTCTTTAGAGTTCTGAGACGTACACGTCCATGACCTCATCTATCCCTCTGTAGTAGATGGTAGGGCTACTTTGTGCAGCTGTTAGGAAAATTCTCTGTCCTTATAGCCTTTCTTTTCCTCTCTAGTCCCATTTATGTTCCCTTCCTGCCTCAAATCTTCTTAATTTAGCAAAGATTTATGAGACTCATGCTTGATGAAACACAGCGTGTACATTTGGGAAGTTTCTGTATTTCCCCAGGGCTAAGGTCATTGTATTGTTCTCTTTCATCCACGAGGACTTGACTCATACCTGCAATTGTGCATGCTGTACTGTTCATTGTAAGGCTTGGTCTTGTGTCAGCTGCATGCCATCACCTAAAGTCTGGCACTCTGGCGGCTGGTGGATGGAAAGTCATACATTGGGCAGGGCTATCATACTGAATGTACTCAAACACCCCTCTGTCACTTGCATGCCTGGCACCCAGAGGTAGCCCAGAGTCACATTTCTTCATATCCAATGCTTAGCAGAAAGTAGCTACTCCACCCATGTTTGTTGGCTGGATCAATAAAAATGTGAAGGAAAGAAGATGGAGATGGATAGTAACAAGTAATTCTTGCATTTGAAGAGTTCCCACTGCCAGGTGTGTTAGTGTCTGCCTGTAATCCCAGGCTCAGAGGTCAGGGGTAAAGGGACAGGGAGAGGCAGAGTTTAAGGTCAGCCTGGGTGGCATGGTGAGACCCTGTCTAATAAATAAAAGAAGGATCTCCAGTGCATTGTGGGTTTAGAATGATGTGGTTTAGAAAGAGTGGTGGCTCACGCCTTTAATCCTAGTGCTTCAGAAGTAGAGGTGGGGCAGATCTCTGTGAGTCCCAACCTGGTCTACAGAGCAAGTTCCAGGACAGCCAGAGCTATACAGAGAAACCCTGTTTTGAAAAGAAAAGCAAACAAAAAATATGAAAATATGTCAAATACTATTAAGTGATCCCATCAAGGAAGTACATTTGGGCTTCAGAAGAGAATTCAGGCTCTCCTAAGACAATGAGGGACAACTACCTGGAAGAAATGGATTGTTGGATGGACCTCAGAGGGTAGGGGACTCATAGGTGGAAACTTACAAAGAGTGTTTAGCTGAAAATGGGACACTGAGCCAGCAAAGGGGCAGGAGACAGAAGCCATACCCAGAGAAGACACCTCTTAGGCAAAGCTACTCATAACTAATGCCACTGACAGTAGTGAGCTATTGGAGATCCCCAGGAGTTGGGGAGCAAGAGGCCTGACCAGACCTTGGTCAGAAAGCCACAGTGAAGAAGGGCACTGGGAGGGAGGGACAGAGGGAGGCAATGGATTGCTCAGGAGCCATGGCTGGGACACGGGGTGAAAGGCTTTGAGTGTCTGGGGGAGGTGGCTGCAGAGTCAGAGTCAGGGTGTGAAAAGCACTGCAGAGCAAAGAGACTGGATGAAGGGAAAAGTTCCAGGAGGATCTGGGAAACAGATCTGGGGCTTGGGAGAGTTAATGAGGCCTTTTGGGGTGGGCGGCTGTGTGATCTAATGGGGGCTGCTTCCCTGGGGAAGGGAATGAGTTCACTCCACCTGGGTGGAGAAGCTTCATTAGGAATGCAGATGCCAGGCTCCGAAGGGAGGCCAGGGCTCCAGAGACAGGGCTGGGAGCAGGGCTGAAGCAGGAGCTGAGGCTGTGGGAGTGAATGAGATCACAAGAGGAGCACGGAAGATGAAGGCTGAGGACAGAGCCTTGGGGGCCACCCACAGTTGGGAGGGAGAGGAGCAGGAAGACAGAGGACCTGAGGGAAATCAGAGCAGCCAAGATGTAGGAGGGAGAACCCTTTCTTTTCCCTCCTCCCACACCGCGGGTGGCCTCTGCTCCCCCTCACCTCTGTGAGGAACCACAGGAGGCTGAGGGGCTGCCCCATACCTGCCCAGTTTCACCTCCAATGCTTCACAGAGCCACAGGCAACACAACCCACTCAGGTGACTGCCTCTCTTACCCCTCCTTCTGGCTGCGACCTTGCAGAGCAGTAAGGGGGAGGGGGAAACGCGACCACGGAGGCTCAAGCTCCTCACCTTCCTAAGGAGATTACCGCAAGACAATTTCTATGTTGGTTGCTGTGACTATTAAGTGGGATAATGCGTGTTATGCATTTGGCACTCGGGCCAACCAAGCCCTCAGAGCTCAATAAATGCTGGCTGCTGCTATTATGATTATTACAGTGCCGGGACTGGGTTCTGGCGCTGGGTCTGGCACAGCTAAGGTGCCCAGCAGCCTCTCTGGAGGTCTTGGTGAGAAGGAGGGGGCCTTGGTGATCTGCACTCGCCCTCTCCTGGGGTTCTGGTACTGACTTAAGCCCCAAGTCTGGGGAGGGTTGTTGCAGGACACCAGGTATCTCCTCATGGATAATCTTGTGACCTGAAGGACTCCCACACCCACTGGGGTCTTCAACTTTAGTTAGAGCTGGGGTGGACCTTGGGCAGAGGTTTGAGTTCTTTCCAGAGTGCTGATTGGTCTCTTCCTCCTCCAGGGGGGGCACGGTCCTGTCCTCTCTAGTCCATGGCAATTTGTCAGCCCAGACGGTACCGCGCTCCCTCTGCGCATGCCATCTTCTTCATTCTCCTGTAAGGACCCTGACTCTACTCGCACTCCAGCATCGGGTTGGTCCAAGTTGTGAGGAAGGACGCTCCTCTCTGGGCTCCAGTTGAAAAGTGGCTGTCCAGGGCCCCAACCTGGGCAATTACAGGTTCTCCACTATTAGAAGCAAAGGTACTTGGTCTCTCTCGCCAGTCCCCCGACCCTCCCCAGTTTTGGATCTAGGCCCAGTGGAGCGGCGCCTGTCCACTGCTGGAGCACAGAGATCTTGGAATGGGACTGGAAGTGTATGTAGTTCGGCTGATAAAGTGCTTGCCTAGCTGGTTCCATCCCAGCACTACGTAAACCTGGCTTACTGGTGCTTGTTATCTCAGACTTTGAATGATAGAGGCAGAAGGATCAGAAGTTTGTGGTCATCCTTGACTATACAGCCTGTTAAAGACCAATCTGGGATACACTAAATGCTGCCTTGAAGGAGGCCAGGGGAGGGTGGAAGGGTGAAGACACTAGGTGATATGTTCTATTTTCTGTCCTCTCACACACAGAACCCCGAATCTGGGACTCAGAGCCTCCGTTTCCCCATCTCATCATCAAGATAAGATATCTCATTAACCAGACCCTGAAAAGTGGTCTAGAGACCCCATGGGCCCTCTGGCCTGTCTATCCTCAGGCCATGCAGAAGCAGAGGCATGGTCCTCTGAAGTCTAGGGGCCACTAATTCCTCACCCCATCCCATCCAGACTCCAGGGTGCTCCCTGGGAGGAGTGGGACTTTATTCTCTATCAGCCTGGCTGGGGTCCCAAAGCAGTTTAGATAGGAGTTTGATACTAGGAGGCCCCTGTTAACTAGGCCATCACTGGGGATGGGCGGTAGAGGCTGGAGCTGACCAGCTTGGTTCTCTGGAGGAGGTAGTGGCAAGAGCTAGGGCTTTGAACAAACCACAGCCGGTTTCTGCAATATCAAAAAGAGCTCTTAGAGACTAATCATGTAGGGGATTGGGGCAGCTGGCGAAAGAGCCTCTGCTTGCTTCCCATCAATGGAGGATCAAAAAGCATTTGGTCAAAGAACCTTTAAATACCTTGAAAGGCAGGTGAAGCCGGTTCAGTGGGTTCCAAGAAGGATTAAAACATCAGTCTGAGCTGCAGACAGGCTGGCTCCAGCCACAGCAGTGCTGAAGGGAGAGGCCACAAAGGCTAACACTTTAGGAATAGATCCCCTAGCCCACCTCTCTCATGACCCAGAGTCATCACAAGGAGAGCACGGAGAGCACGGAAGTGGGCCGAGGCTGTTGGAAGCCACCTTGTAGAGCTTTTTCTGGAAACTTTAGACCACACTCTTACTGATAAGCAAAATGTTGTATCTCTGTCTGCATTTTTTTCTAGGGAGAAAGGTCTGAGACATTACCAAGATGGTCAAACAGCATCCCTACAGCACAAAATGGTAAACAGAGTCTCAGAAGAATTGAGGGTCTTACCCCAGCTCCCTTAGCTTGGCATGGGTGAACAGAGGAGTTTCCAAGGGTCCTCAGTCAGTCTCAGAGGCCTGGGGCAGTCCAAGAATCAACAAAGAGGCCTGAGATCAAGCTTCCCTCCAAGGCTGTAGCTGTCCCTGGAGGAGTTGGCTAGAAGAAGGCCACCTGTTTTCAGCTTTGGGGGCAGATGCTACAAAAGCTGAGTGAAGAAAGGATGGCTATCAGGAGGAACGTGGAGAAAAGAGAGACAGGAGCACAAGATAGTAAGCAAAGGGACCTACCACCAAACCCTGTGAGCTGAACTTGGTCCTGGGAACTCATGCAGTAGAAGGAGAGAACTGACTCCCACAAGCCATGGCATGTGCATACCCCCCCCCCACACACACCACACACACACA